>JACBWW010000068.1:1931577-2122394 GCA_020086605.1 Lanius collurio
CGGGGCGGCCCCATCCCCTCCCCGGGCGCGCACAATGGCCCCCGCCACCCCGGGGCTCCGGTGTCACCGCGGGGGGAGCAGCTTTGTGTCGGGAATCCGGTCCAAAACACACAAAACCAGCGCGCGGGGAGCGCGGGAGCGGCGCCGGGGAGCGCGGCTCCTCCTTCCCCGCTCCGGGAAGGCCTGCGGGAGGGAGCGCGGCGGCGGGAGCACCGGGGGCGGCGGGGCCGGGGCCGGGGTGCCGGGCGCGGTGCGTTACCTGCCGTGGAACCAGTCCTTGCAGGCGTCGCACTCGATCATGAAGCGGGTCACGTCGTAGGGCAGCCGGCAGATGCAATAGACGGGCACCGTCGCCATGTTCGCGCCGATCGCGCCGATCCGCTCCGCTCACGGCTGCCCGCCCGCCCGGCCGAGCGGAGCGCGGCGGGGCCGAGGCGCCGAGGGGGGAGACACGGGGGAGGAAGGGGAGAGCGAACAAACCGAAATAATACAAAATAATAAAAAACGCTTAAAAACCGCGATAGTGGATTTAGGGCTCCAGAGGCGCGGGCGAGCGGTGCCGGAGGACAGGGAAGCGCTGCCCGGAGCCGCGGGCCATGGCCAGGTCCCGCCGCCCGCCGGCGCCGCGGGCCGGGGCTCTCTGTTGTTGTTGTTGTTGTTGTCCCTCCAGGATGGTGATTCCCGGTGTTCGGCGATCGCGGCGGTGCCCCCTGGTGACAGCCCGACGCGGCCTCCCCGGCGGGCCCGGCCTTGCGTCAGCCCGGAGGGAGCGGGGCCGAGCGGGGCCGGGCGGAGCGGAGCGCAGCGGAGCGGGGCTCCCCGGTCGGGGCCGGGGCGCGGCGGGGGCTCGGCGGAAAACGCGTGTTTTTGTTAACCCCCGCCTGCCGGGAGGGAGCTGCCCAGCCCGAGCGCCCCCGCCCGCCCCGCCGGGGGGGCCTGGGGGGCGGTGCGGGGGGACTCGGAGCGGGGAGCGCTCGGGGGGCTGCGGGAACGGGGGGACCCCGCTCGGGGCGCCCGGGGGTGTCTGCGGAGCCGGCAGAGCCCGCGCGGGGAGCGGAGAGTTCGGCGGGCTGAGAGACCGGGGAGCTCCGGGCCGCCCCAAGGGCGAGGAAGCCCGGGGAAGTGGCCTAAAGAGCGGTGCGACCCTCGGGAACAACGCCCGGCTGGGTGTGCGGGTGGAGACAACGACATACCGCAGCTGGTTCACATCAAAAGAATCGAAAAGAGCGAGCCTCTTCTTATTCAGTAACATGATCTTAGTGGGGGTTTAACCAGCTCGGGGGTTTGCTGGGCGTTGGAGCGAGATGGTCTTTAAGGTTGCCTCCAGCTCAAAGCACCCTGTGATCCTCTATTTGTATAATTTCTGCTTTTAAAGTCAGCACCTCTGCTCGCAGCAGCCCTTTCCCTGCTGTGACACCAAGGGGATGGTAATAAACACCTTTTGCTCACCAGGAACCAGGTCACAGCAGCATCTGGGCTGTCGGGGACCCTGGGGCACCGACTGACCATGTACCCTAACACCACACATCCCCACAGACACCAAGCTCCTCCTATGCAGAGGTGAAAGAGGAATCGTGGAGTTGGAGCCAAGGCTGAGGATGCAGAACCTCGCTGCCCTGCCATGCCAAGGCTCTGAGAGGGGTTAAACAAATGGGCTGGGGGCTTTTGGAAGGACCTCTATTCACAGAGTGTTCAATGGCCACTGGAACCTTGTCCTGAGGAGCAAGAGCTTCCTACAGAGTGGTTGCAAAGGGCCTCCCAATGAAGGTGGGATTTTAATTCTATTACAATAGATTCAGCATCTTGAATCCATTCCATTTGGTGGTGTGACAGAGAATTTGTCTTTGGACAAAAAACTAAAACTGACATTTCTCAGACTTTTTTTCATCTGTCTGCAAAAATCCTCAGAATCACCTGTGGAGGACAAGGGTAATTCAAGAAGCCAAAAAACCTTCCGTTTCAAGTTTTTCTACAGGGAGGAGGCTGTTGCCGAATGGCCGAAGAGGGGCTGTCAGGATCATTCCCCTTGCTCACTGCATGCAGATGCCACAGGCAGGACTGTCATGCACAGGGCTGTGTCTGTGACACACTCAGCCCTGCCACAGGTGGCCTCTGACACAGCTGGAATTGCAGTGACACAGTGGGAGGCCCCAAGCCTGTGTCCTAAACCATGACTCGGTGCTTTTGAGTGTCTCGAAGGGTACCAAGGGACCTGTTTCCTTCATCACAATGCACCGTGTAAGAACCTGCACCCTAAAAAACAGCCCTGTTTAAGTTTAAATCTGTTGGTCATGGCTTTAATGGTTCAGAGCTCCAGCCAGAATGTAGCAGAGCAAGTTTTGGGAGTAAGGCAGGATGGGACAGAACAGCTGTGAGCCATCACAGAGCTGCATACACCTTTACACGGCTCCTTGATGCCAAGGACATCGCCCAGCACCACTCGGCTCAGGGTTTAAATGAGCCTCTAGAGACTGGGATGTCCTTTGGCACAGGATGGTCATGAGGACACTGGGCTTTGTGCCTCTGCACACACCAAACACTGACAGCTGCAACCTGAAGGGCTTCCCTCCCTTCCTGAAACCAGTGTTTTAATGTTTCTGAGCATGGGAGAAGCAGGTGAATCCACGATCTTGGAGGCCTTTTCCAAACAAAATGACTATTCTTAAAGCAGCTCCTCCACACCATTTCCTGTGCCCATATCCCTCTCCCAGCTGTTTATGGGCCTTGCTCCTCCAGCCCCTATGAGCTGTGAAGAATTTTTCTCATCCCGTTTTCTCAGTCCCATGAACATCTCCATGCAAACGGCCTTATTTCCAAAGCACCACCCCAAATTCCAGCATTAGCGTGTCTCAGCTGCTGCCATGGGTTAGCCAACCCTCTGAACGTGCTGGGGGTTTGGTGTTCACTACAAATGGCAGCAGAGCCATGCCTGAGTGCAGCCGGGTGTTCCTAGGGGCTGGAATCATGTCCAGCTCTTCACTGTCCACCACTGGCCCTCAGGTGATGCTGTACCTGGCAGTAGAGTGGTGTGTCTGTGGTTTTACTCCTGTTTTTACACTGTTCCTGTTTTTATGGACACTGCTGAGTGCCACAGCCAGCTGGGCCATCTGTACTTGTGCTGGAGGATGCTGGAGCTGACACTGCATGGAAAGGTAGAGGCTCTGTTCTGGCAGCTCAGACACCTTACTCATCGTTTTAACAGGGATTAGTGGATTAAGAAACTTATGTATGAGGTTGTCCTACTGTCCTGAGCTCTCCATGAGCATTTCAGTCCATAGGGTGCCTGGCTGCCCTTGGGCTGGGAGGGTGAGCAATGGAGCTGTGCCCAGGTGCCTCAGCAAAACATCATTTGATCACAGAGTTCACTTGTTTGAAACCTTGAAATGCGTTTAGTATGTATTTTTAAACCGATTGAAAAAAAAGTCGGGGGCAGAGGCCCAAACAGATGGCAGAGCCCCTCACAGTGTTGCTGTGCAGGGCCACAAGCGTTCTCTAGTCCAAAATTCCACAAAGGAGGGAGACACAATGGCCCATCACTGCCTCAGGCTGATCCCCACTTATTTAGTCTCTTGCTAGGGATCAGGACACTTTCTGAGGCATCAGGACGTACATTTTTCCCAAATTCAAAGCATCCAGGAATTTCCCAGGCAAAAGAGATTTTCCAAGTGTTTAGAACTTTTTCTGTTTGCTGAGAGCTGTTAAGAACCAGAAACCAGAACAAGATACCAGAGGAATCGCTGTTAGATAAGAACTATTAGTTCAGCTCTGACAGAGACCTGAAGCCAAGGGCTGCAGGCACGAAGGAGCTTCAACAGAGATGGCACTTGAGGACACCCTCCTTGGGACTTTGTGGAGAAGGTGCAGAGTGGTCTGACATGAATGGCAGAATCTGCTGCTGAGGGTGAACCCTCTGAGGCTTCACCCTGAGGCACCACTTTGATGCAGCACCGCGAAATGCAGAGGGGAACCTGGGGACATAGGCACCTCCACCCCCACAGGAAAGCACCAGGATGCTGTGCCTCTGGGCTGGCAACTCCAGGAGGCACCTGGCTCCAATGCCACCCTCCTCCAGCAGTCACTTGGAATCCTGCTGCAAAGCCCTCTGCTCCCATCCCACCCCATCCCATGCAGCCCATTCTTTCAGATCTTTCTGGAAACGGGTCAGAGGGCTTTGAGGGACGTGGGTGGTTTTGATCACGTCCTACAGCCGATGCTCACTACTCAGCCTCATTCCTGTGCTTGCACTGGACTGTGTTGTGCTTATCTCCAGAGACACTGGAACAAAAATGATTGTCCCAGAAAAGTGCTGCCCTCCCAAAAGCACACGAACCCTTCTCCAGCCGCATCTTGTTCTTTTCCAATAGGGTATTATTACCAACAATCCTTGATTATTACCAACAATCCTTGGTTGGCTCCACAGCTATCCAGCTATCAGTGCTTGAGACATACACATTACCCCTTATCTCCTGGGATTCTACACTGTCCCACTTCATCCCATCTCCATGAAATGGGTGGGACCCGCCTCTACTTGGCAGGTCAGTGCAACCGGACTTGGTTCATTTTACAGGCTTTGCGTGGGATCTAAAGTATTACAAAGACTCTCACCACAGACCGCGCTGCCATCTGCCATGGGGCTGGATGGGTAATTGCGGGGCTGGATAATTGCGGGGCTGGATAACGGTGCTCTTGGGCACCGGCAGCACTGAAAGACGTGCCACGGTCTCCTCATCATCTCGTCCCAGTGCAGGAGCGATGTCTGCACGTCCCATTCCCCATTCCCCATTCCCCCTCCTGGCTGCAGCCCCGCGCTGGGGCTCCATCCGGGCGTCACCAGCGCTGTTCACCGAGAGGCGCGAGAACGGCCGCAGCAGCTCTGCTCGGGCAGGGCTCCTCACAGCCCTGAAACCCACCCCTCCGGGAGTTTTAGCACGGACCGGGAACATCCCGAGAAACAGCGGCTCTCCCCGGCCCGGCCCCTAACGCAGCGCCGGAGCCGCCCCCGGCCCCGCCTCCCCCGGCCGGCCCCGGGCAGGAAGGGGCGGGAGCGGCGACGGCGGCGGAGGGGCCTTCCTGCCCCGGGCCGCGCTTCCCCGCTGCCCGGAACAGAACCCTGCCGCTCGGGACAAAGCCCCGCTGCCCGGGACAGGGCCCCGCTGCCTTCCCCGCTGCCCGGGACAGAGCCCCGCTGCCCTCCCCGCTGCCCGGGACAAAGCCCCGCTGCCCGGGACAGAGCCCCGCTGCCCTCCCCGCCGCTCGGGACACCGCCTTGCAGGCGAGAGCCGAGAGCAAAACTGGGCCGAGATGCCTGCGCTGGGCTTCCCCTGACCCGAAATCTTCCCCCGGCCGCCGCTCCGCCCTGCGCTGGCGGGGACCCCGGGAAGGCCGGGACCGACCGCGGCACACGCCGGGCATCGCTGCTCGTTAACACAAGCAGCGAGGGAGGAGCCCCGATGCTGTCGCTGATGGCACAGAACGGACGGAGGCCCCGGGTCCCACTCGAATAGCGGATTGTCCCAGTTTAACTCTTGATGCTGTTTATTGCATGCCAGCTCCCAGGCTGGCCTCGAAAACTGCTGGGAAGTGGGACAAGGGGTGCCCTGCATGAGAAGCAGCGAGTGGAGAATGCTGTCAGGACAGACCAGTGCTGGCATGGGGCGAGTCACACTGCGTGGGAGCGGGGGGCGCAAGGCCGCCACCCTCCCGAGTGCTGCAGGGCCATCGGACTCGGGAAGAAGAGAGAGGGCCGACTGCTGTCCCTTGTGGGAAACACGGCTGTGCTGCTGGGCCGGGCAGTGGGAGCCGTGCCCACCGCCCGCAGCCCGGGACATGGGGAGCGCGGGCCCGGGATGCCGCGAACGCGGCTGTGGACACCGAGCGGACGGGCACGGCAGGGGACAAAGCTCCCCAGCCTACGCCAAGGTGTAAATCTACAACACCTCATGTTCTGTCAGCTGGATCCTGCGTAGCAGACTAATTGGTGCCCAGCTCTGTAGAGGCATTGCCCACCACCTTGTGTATCAACCTCTGTGAGCACCTGCAGTTTTTCTTCTTTAAACAACTGCCCTTGTGATTTCTGTCTTATTTACATCTCTTCAACCATCTGACATTGAAAGGTGACACGTAAAGGAGCTGCACACACCAGCAAAGCCAGGGCATGACTCCAACCAGGTGTAGTGTCCCCCAGCAGTGGGTGAACCACAGAATCCCAGAACGGTTTGGGTTGGGAGGGACCTTAAAGTCCATCCAGTGCCACCCCTGCCATGGGCTGGGACACCTTCCACTGTCCCAGGGTGCTCCAAGTCCCGTCCAGCCTGGCCTTGGGCACTGCCAGGAATAGGGCAGCCACAACTACGGCCATGCTTCCCTCCTCTGCCTTGTAGGAGGACACCACAGATCCTGCCAACTCAACCACTTGACTTGGGCATAGGAAAAACTTTTATTTACATGTTAATTAAAAAAATACTTGACAAAAAAGGCATACAGTATTTTATACTAAAAGAATAAAGATTTTTATTAAGCACTGTAAGTTGCATTCAATAGCCTTCAAAGACACCACACCACAATCCATCTACAACCAGCCAAACCCAACAGTAGTTCATTCTTGCACAATCCATGAGTTGGGGCAGAACTCCCTTCAACTTACATTAAGATACCTACTTAGCTCTGGCGGGCAGGGAATGGGGAATTACACCTCATTTCTGATCACTAATGTGTGATGAAGAGCATCAGGAGAATTATATGAAAACGAATATAAAGAAATGATTCTGATTTTGAAGTACATTAAGTTTGGAAACACTAACAAAAACATCAAAATGATACAGGTATATTTGCTTATACTAAATTCTTGATGGGAAAGTTCTCAAGAACAAGCCATTTGTTTCCTGCTACAGAAGGGGGGTACTTTTTTTTTGAAGATCAAAGCGTTTTTTTTTTTTTGTTTTTCACAGAATTTCATATTTGCTAATATGAAGGCATAAAACAGCAACAGAGAACAATAATGCATACAGCAATGAGTACACCAGGGTAACGTTGATATTCAAAACGGCTAGATAATTTTTTTTTTTTAAAGTTTTAGAATAAATGCAACAGAGGTCAATAATCACAAAATTTTAAGGTTAGAGCAAGATCAGTCAATGACTAAACATAGTTAACATCTTTTATAGGACTATTACTGATTATTAGCTTTTTTTGTTTTGCAAATGGGCACAGTACTTGTAAGAATGGAAGAAAGAGGACAATAACATGCATAATATTAACTACACACTTTAAAAATCATGAACCATGCAGAAGTTTAGCTCAAATAGTAGTACTAATGGTCTACGTCTGATTCAAAACCACATAGTTCATTGATCACGGATGCATGGTATTAGTCACAAAAAGTTTCCCAACACATTGTGTTTGTTTTGAAAGGTCGTTTGCATCTTCTATGATTTCAAGTTTATCTCCATTTAACTCGCTCGTAACATATGTATGATGTCTATTGAACTCAGCAGAACTGCAGTGTTACTGAGAATTGGTAGTTTCGAGAGTTTGCACATTTTTAACACAAAAGAACCACGGCAACGGTGATGAGATTTCAGAAAGAAAAAACTGTGGTTGTGCCTTTTTCCCCCCAGAATCATGAAATCAAAGCCTTAAAGAAAGCTTTATTGTGACACAGTAATGCAAAATCAAATATAATGGCATACATATGGTGCCAAGTACTAAAAATTATAGTTTTAAGCTATATATACTTAAAGACTGCCAAAATTTGTTTTCTTTATATTTCAAAAAACAAAACTACAAGCTTTTGTCATAACCAGTTTAAACTTTATGTATACTTCATTTTAAGTGCGGGAGTCAAATGCTCTTCATTCTCTTTTTTTTTTTTTTTGTTTTATTGTAGCATTTTGACTACAACTGGTTAAAACTAAAAAAATGTGTTGTTTAAATCTCTGACATCAAAGAGGGATCCGAATTTCCAAAGTCCTCATTTTTCTCTTACGGAAAGGAAAAAATGTACGTAACTGTAGGCTCTCTTTCTTTCCAGATATTCCTAATCCTGACCCTTCCCAACATCCTTCACCCTCTATAAAAAATAAGTTTACTCTTCTTTTTTTAAGACAGTGGCCTCAAGAGCATCATCTTTATGGCAAACACTGTCTGCATTTAGTGCATTTAAGTGAGGATTCGTATTGCACATTTTAGAGTCATTACTCAAGGCACTTTCAGACTGATTGGAAGCCCTGATGTCTCCTGTATTCCCATTCATCTGGGAAGCTGGTTTTTCCTCAGTCACAACTCCATTTTCAGCCAGGGATCCATCTGAAGACACAAGTGAGGATTTAGATTCCTCGGATTTTGACTTAAGTTCTTTGGCTACTTCTTCTGCTGAAGCAGCGTAAGGAGGTTTGCCCTAGTTGTTAAAAAAAGAAGAGAATTACTGAAGAACCAGTGCTAAAAATGTATATAAATGTACAGTCTGATATAAGGACACTACAACAGGCAGCATGCAGGGCACAGGATCGTGAGTGAACACCAAAGATTAGGCATTGCTGAAAGAAGTGGCCCATGAAATACACGGAGAGGATTTTCGGTGTTCTCCAGAGCCTTCTGATGCCCCTGGGGCAAATGCTTTAGTTTTAACTTCGATGTTGCCCTCCTTTCACAACATCAGAGCTACATAAATGTCTGAAACACCAAAACTGAGAATCAGTGTACAGCTGAACTCTGCTTCTCGGTTCATGTGTGTTGTGATTCTGTGGCAGGATTCCGTGTTACTCAAACACAAACCTGACTGTTTCCAGCCAGTGTTTGGAGGAGTGCAGAGGCACCATGCACTATTCCCTGCACCAAGCTATATGCTTCCAAGATTAGGAAAGGGTTTCATAAAAAAGCATATAGTAAAATCTTACAAGACTGAGTATAGGCATAAAAACCAGATTGATGCAGCACACAATTAGTTTTTAAGTATTTATAATTAATCTTAGCATTCCAGAAACATAATAGGCTTTAAACAAACCAAAAGAAGCAGGTTAGGCTGCTAAAAAGCAGCCCACTGGTTTGTCACACTGTTCACAAAGTCAAGTGCTAAGAAATGGCTTAAGACAGGGACACCTCAAACAGCAGCAAACAGCTTTGCAGTATAAAGACCTCAATTTTTACCTACTGGAACACCTGCCCTAAGCTGCTGAAGGATTTTACAGAAGGACTTTGCAGGTGAGTCAGAACTGCTGTTCTCCAGCATTCTCATTATCCAGATAATCACAATTCTCAGTCCCATTGCACAGGTACAGGACTGCATGTGAGGACAAGGGACAGTGATCACTGTCAATGTGCCTCTTTACAGACATCCCTAAGTTCAGCTTTCAGGACATGCTTTAGTTTCTTTCCAGAACAAGAGTGAAAGGCCTCATCTTGGGATAAAACAGACCAGACTGATGTGTTGGAAAAATCCAAAGAGATTTCGGTCAGATTCCCAAGCTTTGGGGAGGAAGTGCCTCAGGCTGAGCCTGGCCCCACACAGGCACTGTCTCAGCGAGGCAGAGGGGCTGCTACCACTGCCCAGCCTCACCTGGCTATCACACCCCACTCACTACGTGGGAAGCTTCCCAAGTTCTCCCTGCCATGTGCATTTTAAATCACCTTTTTTCTCTTCCTGTACAAGAAACATCTTATAGATAGGGCCTTGACGATTCAATGCAGTGAGCTCAGGTCCATAGAAAATGCCATTTATCTTTCTTCTCCAGGCACAATTTTACACACAGGTCCTTGTGATCACAAGTTTTTACCATCCATATTACATATCATTAATAAAAATGCAAATACCCAACCTTGATGGCACTTGTCAAGACACCTGCAGCTACCACCTGAACTACACTCCCATATGTACACCTGTAGTAAGCCTGGAGTATGTGGGAGCTCGTTTTCAGGATTTCATTTATTTCAAAGCTTAAAGTACTCAGAAATTAGATGCTCTATTACTAACACAGTGGTTTCTCTTCTATTTAAAGATGTAAAGTTTCAGATCCACAGGTACATTTATAGACATTGAGATTGTGTATACAGAAATTTAACAAGGAAGTATTTGAATTTTTTGCACCTGTAAAACAGCAAGTCTTACTGGAAGTAAATAGTTGCTTCATTAACTACTGGAAAACATTCTCTCTCTTACTGTCTGACACCTGAAAACACCCCCTACTCTCAGGTCTCCCTGCCAAATGGCATGTCCATATGACATATTTATTGTGGAAGTTTTTCCGTCTATTTACTACTCATTCATCCAAACTGCATAGCAGCCAGAACCATGGAAAAGGGAGGAAAACAGAGCTCTGAAAGCAACTGGCATCTCATACAGACCAGCAGTCTGCCTCAGCTATATTTGAAGGATCCATGGACTAGACAGAAGTCAAGATCCATGGACGCTTGGCAGGGTGTCACTGGAAAGGAACCTGCATGCTCAGGGGGCAAAGGCTGCTCTGCTACTCCCCAGAAGTTTAGAGTGACCTCTTAGATCTGGAGCATGGCAGCAGCAAAGATCCTTCACTGCTACAAGCTTTCCTTCATGAGGTTGGACCGTGGTCCCAGAAAAGAAATTGGGGAAGAGTGGGGGCAGGAACAGAACTGCTAATTTGTTTCAGCTTTGTATTTCTCCCATTTTCTAAATTTTCTTCTACTCCCACGGCTGGTTAGAGCTGTGTAGGCACAGGATTCATGTCAAAATACATTCTTCCACGTCTGTCTTTAGAAGCAAAGTTTGCTTTAAGTGAGCTGTGACACCAGCCTGTCCTGTCAGCGCTGTGCAGCTCACAGCTTCCACGAGTCTCCAGAAACACTTGTAGCTGTTAAAGTGGTGCTGGTCTGGAGTCCACCCCAGCCCAGCCTGTCAGAGCGTGCTGCAGTCAGGCACATGGCTTCATTACCTGAATTGCTCCCTGGCTTTTATAACCTCGCCCATAGTACCTTCCACCTCTTCCAAAAGTTCTTATCACCGGAGTGGAGATAACTCCTCTAGGACGCCTGCAGGGGTGGGGAGAGGGGAGAGAATAAAACACAGATCAGTTTTGTTTACCATTGCTCTACATTTAGTCTTGCTGGAGTATTATTTCCCTAGCTTTACTGTCTAGGGCCTGTCATCAACATGTCTTTGAAGAAGCAAGATGACTAATTCTGAATTGCAAGGTTCCACTGCTTGCAATTGTATCAAACCCAACACACCTTTTGGGTCGGGAGCAATAAAATGTCTGTTTCTACATCTCTCGTCTAAAGAAACAACAAATGATACTTTAAAGCTTTGCAGAAACATTTTTCAAGTGTCAAATCATCCTCATGGCACTTTAAAACAAGAGCTCAAAATATTTTCACCTTACAAAAATAGCAATTTGAACCACAGAGAAGGTAACTTCCCCCATTTAATAACAGTTCCCCATATAAACACACAAGACAGACAGGATCTGATAAAAGAAAGTGAGGCAAAATAAAAAAAATTGCTTTGGTTTTGATGGGAGAATACAAAATTATCTAAGAAACCAAGGGAATAAATGAGCTTCACCTGTATATGGCATGTGGCAATTGAAAAGCTGGGATGCTTTCCAATGGAGACTCCCAACTCAGACACATTAGGTGGTGATTTTTGGTGTGATTCGGTAAAGATTAGATCAGATAAAACCAAACTTCCTCACGTTGTTCTCAAGTTGTGCCAGGGGAGGTAGTTTAGATCAGATATATTTGGAAAAATTTGTTCAGACTGTAAAGCCCTGGCACAGGCTGCTCAGGGCAGTGCTGGAGTCACCATCCGTGGAACTGTTCACAAAACACGTAGATGTGGCACTTGGGGATATGGCTTAGGGATGAGCATGGTGGTGAGTACTGGGTTGACAGCTGGACTTGATGATCTTAGAGGTCTTTTCCAACCTTAACAATTCCAAGATTCAGCTACAACTGCTTTAATTCCATCATTTGCAGAAACTGATCTTCTCAATCATGTAGAGAATACCGTTGTCCTAAAAAATTCTCTACTAGAAATACTGGTTTGCTCTAGAAGCATGGGAATGCCCTATGTTCCCTCTGGATGTGGTGCCTGATACTGGGAGGTCCTGGTGTGACACCTGACCCCACTGGGGCTGGCTGGGGCAGCCAGGTGCAGCTCAGGCCCCTGAGCTGAGTGAGGCTGAACTACCCAGGGGAGCAGCACTGGCCTGTGCCCCCCCAGCCTCCTCTCACATGATGTGAATTCCCACATTGCGCAGTAAGAAATTGAATTCTGAGCTTTAGAAGCAACAGCAGAGAATGAAGAGAGAAGAGCTGTGGTTTGCATGTGAGTCCCTCTCACTGTGTTCCTTCCTTGCCAGCCCCAGTGGCTCTCTTTCTGCAAGGTCAAAGAATGCCCTTCAAGGAGCTGAGGACTTTTCCCCCTCAGAAAATCACATTAAATATACTGATGGATCAAAGCCAATACAAAGGAGCTGGTATAATTCTACACAGTAAGAACAATATCTGAGCTCAGCGTTGCAGAGACTTGAGGCAATGGGGTGAACAAGCCTGACTCGATCCCCTCTGCTGGAAGAGATAAAAATGGAATACCAGTGTGCAGAACTGGGCCATGAACTGAGACAACCTGCTGTGCTGTTTCCTAGTTGTGACCTTAGGGAGGAAATAACCTCTGCCAACATGAACTTGTTGTTCAAGCGCTGGAGATTTAGGCTGGGTATTTCCAGGTTCTTCCCCCAGAGGGTGCTGGCACTGCCCAGGCTCCCCAGGGAATGGGCACGGCCCCAGGGTTGCCAGAGCTCCAGAAGCGTTTGGACAGCGCTGCCAGGAACAGGCTGGAGGTTGATGGGGTGTCCTGCACAGGGCCAGAAGTTGGACTCCAGGATCCCCGTGGCTCCTTCCCAAATCAAAATATTCTATAGTTCTGCAATTCTGTCTCTCGGCAGAGCCCTTAACACGAGCATGTTTTCCTATTGGTTCTATTTTAGTATCAACCAACCCAACAAACAGATAAGCTGCCTGCAGTCATTTTCCCTCTGACCTATGCCAGTAACTCCACACATGAAGAACATCCTATCAGTGCTGATTTGATGGAGGCAGCAAGATCTGGCATTGACAGTTTTCCTGTCTCTGGGGTGACAACCTGCACCCAAACCTTTCTGCCTTAAGACAGTATCTCCAACAAAAAGAAACCTCAGTATTTTATCTCAAATCAAAAGCTAATTCTCTGTCATGAAGTTACTGGCAGGAGCCATGACACCCTTCCAGTGATCCTCTTCTCAGATAAGGAGGATTCTCAGTTTCTCACTACTGATGTTCTGCACGAATTCAGGTATTTCCCTGCCCAGGAGATGGAGGAACTGCTGTCCTGTGTCAATGTAACCCAGCTCCGAGCTCAGACCCTGCTCAGGGTGCTCTGGCAAACACTGGCTTTGGCAGGACACCGGCCACCACCAGCAGCACTTCCCCCCCATCCCCAGAGTGCAGGTCACTGGGAGAAGCAACCAGCTTCTGTTCATGTATCCCATGAAAAACAGAACTGATGATCATCCACGAATCTCATTTCAACGGGTGAAAAAGGTTATTTCATCTCCTGACACCCAAACAAGCCTCATGCTCACTCCCACTGTCTCCAGAGGCTGCTCTGGATCAGCACAGGGTTCCCCAAAACCCCCCACACCCACACAGGTGCCCCTGACAGTGGTCTGAAACACCCAGATCAGCACTCAATGCTTCAGTTTCAGAGCTGAATCTCATTCTAGAGAAGTGAGCAGTTGTGGGTAAATGTGGTCCCCTGGAAGGG
Source organism: Lanius collurio (assembly GCA_020086605.1). Lineage (NCBI taxonomy): Eukaryota > Metazoa > Chordata > Aves > Passeriformes > Laniidae > Lanius > Lanius collurio. Next base: position 1,945,349 of record JACBWW010000068.1, read on the forward strand.
TCAGCTCTGCTCTGACACCACACTGTGCTGCTGCTGAACCTGTTCACATCTGTTTCTGCTGCTCCTGCCTCTCCCTGTCCCCACAGCAGCTCTCATTCTCCCAGGCCTTCAGATTAACCCATCTCCTCACTCAGCCCAACACCAACAGGCTTTCCAACAGCTCTTGCTGGCTCCAGCATGAAGCTTCATAGGGCACATTGGAGTAAATTAACAGAGAGATGGAATTCATGCAGTGCAGTCTTCCAGACTGCTGCTCTCTAGCTCGAGGTGGCAATAAATCCATCAGCTTTACTCTACTCCTGATACAGACAAAATATATAAATCATGTTACTTTGTCTCCTGTAATAGACACGACCTTAATTAAAGATAAGAGAGTTCTGCAAGGCACAGAACCAGCAATCCTATGGAAAAAATACAATCTTATAAGTAATGAACTAGATACTTTTGTAATAAAGTACTTGGTTTTCAGACATGTTGTGCACCTGTAACGTCAGCTGTAGTGAAATGAAGTGGAAGAGCTGAAGAAATTAATATTCTTTCAAGCACACTTCTATCACAACTGCAACAGAGAACTATTAAATCTAGAAATGTCCTTCAGGTGTTTTCTGCTTCACAGGATTACATAATGTAGTTATTAAAAATGTTATCATGCTTCTTAATAAATGTCCTGCCACAAAAAAGAATCAAATGTAATGTATCTATTGATTTAATGGGAAAGTCCTAAAGTCATCTCCTCATGCAAAATCAACCTCTGTGTGTGCGTGTATATATATCTATACATATATATATCTGAGATTATTAATTTTATCTACACATAAAAATACTTATATTTATACAAATAACTGGTTAAAAACATCTTAAAAGGAATGCCAAGGCTTTTCTTGAATATTCGGTGGGTATAATTGACCCTATGTGTCCTAAAGTATGTCATATGCAACCCCTACTGCCTCCAACTTTTCCCTGTTGTCCTTGTTTCCCCAATCATTAAATCCCACATGAGAAGCACATTCCCAGGCTGGCACTTACCCTCTGGCTGGTCCTCCCACAGACACCACCTGCAGAGGAAATGGCCCTCTCCCCCCTCGTCCACGTCTGCTTCCAGCCCAGTGGCCGACTACAGTGCCGGCAATTTCAAGTTTCCCTCCCTGAGAAGGAATAGGTTGGACTCCTGCACATAAAAGCAAAACCAAACTTTGATCTTCACAGTCATCACACAGTAAAGCTCCAAATGAATGGAAAGCTGGTTTGCCCAGATTTCACCACATATCCCATTTCCTCTATGAATACTGTGAGATTATTGCTCATTTTTGCAGTATTTCAGAAGTGTTAGAACTCCAAGAGTCTGTTTCCCCCACCCCTTTTTAAAAATAGATACGAATTCTGAAAAGAAAAATGATCTGAACATGAGTGCTTCAGTTTCAGTAATTAAAAATATACTTGAGATAAGCCTCAAGAAACAAGGGGAATTTTACAGGCTGGCTGAAGATTGCTTTTTTCCTGCACTCCTAATGAAGAAGGAATTCTTGCAGGTTCAAGGCACATTTTAGCCAACAGCAAGTATCAGAATAGACCACACAGATTATATTGGCAATAAAGAACTTACTCGGCAGGATAAGCTGTACTAAGTTGCTATAAAAATGGAGCAGTCAAACAGATCTGGTTTAAAAGGTGGGTTTATCCTTCTCCCTCCAAGAAGGCAGCTAAAATTACAGTTGTCTAAGATGCAACTGTAGCTTCTGTTCAAGTTGCTTATGTCTTTATACTTGTGTTTTGCCCTGAAGAATCAGCTCTGGGGCATAACATGTATTTCAAGAAATCCAGGTATGTGAACTGAGCAAGATGTTACTGGTAAGACCATCAGCACCAAAAGGGTTACAAACCACAGCGTTTACACAGCCATAATTAGTCTTCAGTGTTAATAGGCTGGGAACTACACTACTGATTACATCCAGAAGGTTCTTACTTCCCTGTGCAAGTCCTTGAGCTCCAAATGCAGATGGTTTGCAGGGCCAGAGTTATTCACACATGAAGCATTAGAGGTGTGTTTGCTCTTAGGATAAAAGCTCAGAGGCCAGAAAGAACAGCTAAATATGTGGGAAAAATTTATCCTAAATAGGTTTCCATCATCCCACATCATACAGGAAGTGAGCAATGGGCACAAAGGTAGGGAAGTAAATCCCAATCATGTGTCCACGCCAGCACTGATGGCAGCAAAGAAAGGCTCAGCAATAATACCAAAGTCAGTCATTTCTACGCTGGGTCTTTGCAAAAAGCTCAACTGCCTCCAGATTTTGGAAAACCCCTGTTAATACAGAGGCAGAGACCAGTGGGTTAGAGATGCCCTCTTCGCCTGTGGAAGCACAGGAGACAGCCTGCCCCGCTGGGTTTCGGGCTCTCGTGTATTTGGAGGAGGGGTTCTAGGCACGAGGAGGGCTGGCGCTGGGGGCTTGCGGCAGGGACGGGGAGCAGAGTGGACAGCAGCCCAGGCAGGCTCTAGAGAGGGAAGCTGAGACAGTTAGGCAGACAGGGAGTCAGTAGGAAAGCCTCAGACCAAACCGTACAGTGGAGGAAGCCGTTGCCAGAAGCTCTAAGATAAGGGGTTTGGGTATAATTACCGCCCTGAAACTTGCTAGTCCTGTTGCTGTCATTGCCAGAGAAGGCTCCGGAGTGTCCTGCCGCTGCCGCCACCCGGAAGGCCCGGTAAGCGCCTGTGGCTACTGTTTCCCCATAAGGGCCTCCGAAGCCATAGACTCCTGTTAGACCCAGGGTAAAGAAAGACAGGGGGAAAAGCTGTGAGGGGGCCAGGCAACCGGGAAGGCCCCAGCAGAGAGGTTGCTGCCTCCTTCCACCCTTCCAGAGCCAGCTGGGAGGGCCGTGCCCCCGCGGGCCGGGCTCCTGTGGCAATGGCGCAGCACCGCACCGAGGGAGCCCTGGCAAAGGAGTCCTGCTGTCTCAGCCAGCAGGGAGTCTCTGCTGAAGGGCAGGCCTTGGGCTTGGAATGGAATCCCAACTTCTATGAGGCTGTAAAGGCTTGTGACAACTTTGTGGCAGTGAGCTTTGGTGGCTACAGTCATGGCACCCTGGAATGCCAGTGTCTAGTATCCATACACCGATGGGCCTTGGTACAGAGAGATTTTTGAGGAAGGGAGCAATTCTAAGAAGTGCCTGGAACAGTTGTGTCAGTATTTACACTTGAGGGTGCCAATGGTTATATGACTGCAGCAAAACACAGAGGAGTGGGGAGGGGGAATGGTTGTCTTCAACCCTGACAGTTAAACTGTATCTGTAATTTATAAATGTTTTGAACCAATTTACTGTGCAAATCAGAGCCTTTTCATACCACCCAGTGTCAATCCATTCCTCTTTTTTCTAGTTCTACAACAACAGTAAAACTATTTTGATCTGGCACAGTTACTAAAATCCTGATGAAAATACGCAGCAATACAGCACATTCTGTATCACTGGGCTAATAAAAGCAACCCCGAAATACAGTGATTGGCACATGCCAACACAAGCTGACCACTTGTTTTTATGTATTTTCCCTATGAAATTGAACAGGGTTGGTAGATTTGGGAATGGGCAAGGTAAGGTAACGTGTGGCACCGCTGTCCCATCACTTACCAGCAAAGCCTCTCCCCCTGCCCTGAGGTGGTGGGACTGGCCCAAAGTGTCGAGGATACATAGAAGCTGGATAGAAAGGCATGGCAGGTGGAGGTGGGAAAGGGAGAGGATGGTTCTGCCTGGAGAAATTTAATCCTTCTAGGATGCTCTGACGCATCTTTTCAACCTTGGCTGCCTGCTCAGCCTAGGAATAAAGAGAAGGTCACAGAGGGACATTAAAATTCTCATTTCAATTGTATAAAGCTACTTTAACACAAAAAATTCAAAGAAAAATGCAAAATAATAGAGGAGAATCATCATCCTAAACCTAGGCGGCAAACTGGAGGCTCTGCATACAGGCTGAAACATGCCTGGAGGGTAACAACCCTGAGAGGAACCACATCATCAGTGGCACAGCTAGGATCAGCTTCCCTCAAGTCAGAAAAAAGAAGGGATACAATTTCATACCTTTCAAAAAGTTAAAAACAAAAAAGTTTTGGGCTATTCAGTAAACTGTTTTATCAGTTTCCTGGTTTTATAGTTACATAGTAACTTTGTGTGATTTGGATACAACAAAAATCTCCTTCATTTGTGTTTTAAGATGGTTGTAAGAAATGTGAAAAGATTTTGTGCTGAGGACCCCAAGAATGACTACACGGTCTGCAAAATCAGTTAGACATCACCAATTTTCTTTCACTACAAAACCAGTGCATCTTAATCCTTTGGACAGTCTGACCCAAAAAGATGGGACTTGAACAAATGAGCAGAGAGTTTCCAACTTGGCCATTCATAAGCGTTTCATTTTTCAGAGAGAAAAAACCAATCAAGTTCAAGTTGATGCCTCGTCTTCCAAGTCTACCCAAATGGCATCCTACTCATCAAGAAATAAGGGATTAAACAGTAAACCCCACCCATTAGCCATTCTCCCCATATTTGCTTTTAAAAGCAGAGATGACACATGAGGTGAATGATGACGACCCACCCCATGGAACCCTTGTGGGCCCATGGGACACTCCATCACCCTGCACAACTACACACCTGACCATCACAGAGGTCGATGAGCGGAACTTTCTCCCGGCTGGCTTTGATGAGCTTGGTCTGGAATAATTTCCCATCAAAATACATCCAGGGACAGCAGTGCTCCCATGGAATTGGCTGTCCGCAGGCGTCGTTGGCAAAAAGAGCCATATCCACACCGCTCATGAAGAGAGCTGACAGCTGGATTCCACGGGGATCCAGATTCTCAATCTGTTTAAAACACGGTAAATTTAGTAAGAGTGCAATGAGATGTAATTCAAAGTTATTCCAATAGTTACGTTCTTTTCAAAACTCTGGCAAATAGAGGGATTTTAAAAGGCCATCCAGACTTTCAGAAGTTTGAGCAGAAGAATGCACCAGAACCTCTCGCTTGTGCATGCAGAGCTGTCATCTTCAGGAAAGCTGTGGTCCCATCCACCTGCTCTGGAGACCAGAGATAGACACATACCCCTGTTTTCTCAACACAAAGTGCAGGAAACTATTTCTAAAGAGACTTACAGGAAATTAGCACTAAAAAACTTCATTAAAATTTTTATTCCAAATAATTAAGTGCTTCTGAAATGTGTGACAGAACATCTCAGGAATGAATTCAATGCAAAATTCCATTTTTCTTCCCATGTAACACATTTCCTTCTGAACTCCTTTATAATGGATTTTCTATTAATCTGATTCAAGATTTTGCTTTAAGAACACAAAGTAGTATTTATGCATACAACAGCTTTATTTAGGATGCAGGATAGAGACACAAAGGTAGAATTAAGCAGTGAATAATAGGTAGTGGTCAAAGCAAAAAAGGATTTGCTTGCAGCAAGTGTATTTTTAGCTCTGGCGTAAGAAAATATCACTACTGGTGTTCTCTGAAATACTTCTCAAAATATCAGCCCTTGCTTGGGAACATTTTCAAGACCTTCATATTAAATTTTAAAGTTAAACTCCATTACCACCTTCCTTATGCATAAGCAACCTTTAAGAGCCCAAAGACTATCCCGCTCATTTTGCAGATACATAGCGGGGTTCAAATTCAGCTGCTCTTTCTCTGACCTCACAAGCTGCTTCCTGTGAAGACAGCAACAACCCTAAGGGAATTACTGCATCTTCCAGTTAACCAATATATCTTATGGAAGTAATCTGCTTTACTTAATGTATGATTGAAAAATAAAACAATTACTATTTAACCAAAATATTATCAGCTCATCAGCCACAGAAAAGAAATAGCCACATGGTGGCTTTGAGAATCCTCTTGAAGATCTGGTATCAGTGACAAAATATTCCTTGGAAAAAAGCCAATAGTTGGAATCTGCATGAGCTTAATTACTGTTTCTCCTGAGAAGAGGGGTGCTAGGATTGCTGCTCCTGTCTCTGCCCCTCCACAGGGTGTACCTGTAAACATGAACCAACCAGGGAAACAAGGGCCACTTCCTCCCCGCTGCTTTACATTGTGTATCTACAGCAAGAATACCACACTAACTAGCAGTTAGCCAGCAGTATTTACTTCATGTAATGCCACATGAGATTTTAACTTTTAAAATCCTCAAAATAATGATTTCTACAATTCTATGAGAATTCATAAACTGTTTTAATTGTTTCTCCTGCATTCTTCCACTCAAGATTATAGAAGTCTCTCTCCATTTTTACACTTAGCTGCAAAAATCTTTTGAATGCTGAATCATAAGAAAATACCCAGGTTAATGTCTGAAAACAGCCACACTGAGAAGCAGCCTCTGTTTTTCTTCATCTTTTCAATGGAAGCACAATTTTTGAATTTCCAAGACACAATTACTTAATGAATTGTGAGAAAAGGCTCTGCAGCATAGAATATGTTTGGGATTTTAGTTACCTTTCTGATTAGTGAAACAGAATGGATTATGAATCTCTGCAACACTTTAAGCCACTAAGATTAATATTTTGTAAAGCACAGGTGATTATGCAAGGCTTTTAGTGAGACAGGCACATATAAATCATCCACTACAGTTAATTCTCAGATCAGCTGGAAACAAATCTCTTAAATTATGTAAGATATAGTTAAGAGTTACCTTGAGTTCCTGAAGCTGGTCAGGTTCATAGAGCTTTGGAGACAATGCTTGGGCAAGGAAAGCATCAAGTTCCTGGCGACGCAGGATGCGCACCCCTGGCCACTGTACCATATACCTGTAAGGGAAGCACGTCCTGTCAGTGGCTTCTTAATGGGGAAGTCAGAAATCCCCAGTGTATGTACAGAACATGTGACAGGAGAGAAACATGCTGTGCCGGAGAAAAGAGGAGCTTTAAGATACCACTTTTTTTGCATACCAAGTATTATATAAGGAGAAACAGTGTTTTAGTGCTCAAAAGGCAAGGTGAAGTTCAATAGAACCAAAGACAAATTTATATTTATCACTCTCAAAAATGGGTTAAATTTTACCATGTGTAAGATGCTAATCTTGGATTCTTAAAGAATTACAAGCTAGTTGTCTTAAATGATTACCCCAAATGTAAGCATCTACCCATTCTTCTGTCAATTTTCAATCTGAAAATTTAATAGTTCAGGATTTTGGACTTTGTGACTTTCTCTCTGGAAAGCTGAAATACAGAATTAATACTTCTACTGCTGATTATCATCACCTCAACTGAATGAGCAATTCTAACTCAGGGAGCTCCACACACCACAGGCATCATCCCACAAGCTCTGCACTCTGATAAGCTGCTATGCAGCTTTCTCTGAATGACTCACTTTTGCTGTGCAACTTCACTCACATAAGCCTCTGAGGCCCCAAAAGTTGTTTTTTTACTGAGCTGAAGCCTCGAGTATACTAAAGGAAAACTAATTCAAATGATACAGACTCTTTGCAACAAAAGATCTTTTTTGTCTTCCCGTCAATCCTTTAGAGACTGAAAAAGAACTACACAACATGCTTTTCTACAACCAAACCAAACCCCCTCTCACAGTGAGGCTGCAAATATGAATTAACACTTTATACAGAGACCCCACAGTAGAACCTTTGCTTGGCTCTGATTTCCCTGAGGTGACACTGACCTTAGCACACAGCAGAGCACCATAAGATGAGTGGGCACATTAGTTGGGTTGAGCATTGCTGGTGTGTCTGATCGCATACAGGCCAGAAACGCCCTCATCCGTCGGTTCTTGTCTTCCACGGCTTTGCCCAGCCACAGCTTCTTCAGGTTTGGGCAGGTCCACTCCCTGAAGGCCAGGGCTTCCACCAGCTCAGGGGTCTGAGGAGATTTGCCTTTGTAAGCAGCCCATTCCTTAATTATCACCGGTGAAACTGCAGAACGGCAACGCCAGAAAGAAATTAGGCTGAGCTAATACTTCATATTCCAGCATTTATTTCAAACTTCACATGCAAGAGATTTTGATTCAAAAAGCATAACTTTTGAGACTGCAATAGTGTGCTGGATTATACTGCCAAACTGGTAATTCAAACCCTGCACAAAATATCCTTTAATTGTGATCACTGACAAATTAAGTGTATACAGACATGCATACACTAGAAATGTCATGCTAATATTTTCAAATGAATACATAACACAAAGGAAATACACTATTTTCCTAAAACAATTTCCCCTGGAAATGTTCAAAGCCAGAGCGGACAGGGCTTGGAGAAACCTGGTCTACTGGAAGGTGTCCCTGCCCATGGCAGAGGACTGGAAATGGATGGTCTTCAAGGTCCCTTCCAATCCAAACCATTCGGTGATTTTAACTTAAAAATGCAATTTTCCCCTTAAATATCTGTGTCATATCTACGTGTGATCACACTGTCATACCCAACAATACTTGTGTGTGATCAGAAACTTACAGTGAAATAAAAATAGTACATAAACACAAATATATCCCATATGTGCTCTTTTAAGAACAATATGATCCTAGCAATTTTATTTGAATCATATTTAAACCATATTTATACTTGTCTGTAGCTGTTCAGCTACTGCAATGGAATGAGATCTCAAATATAGGTGGGTTTGGAATTCTTCTCCCTAAAAATGTTACAAAACATCACTTTACATAAACTTCTCCATTTATTGCACTGCTGTCTATGAAAAGGCTAATGGCTTTGTGCCTAAGCTCCCCTTCATCCACATCAGCACACTCAGTTCACTCTACATTGCTGCTAAATCATCTCCCTTCTATCTGAAGACAACCAGAACAGAACACAAGTTCAAGTCAAGGCTGAGACACGATACCTTTGGCCTTGGAGCAACCCCGAGCCTGACACAGTTCACAGCGTGCCTGCACCCTAACTCTGAGCCCAGTTATGCAGTGTGGAAAGGTTCAAGGAACTTGTTAGTGCAGGTTCGGGTTACAGCCTGAGGGGATTCCCTGTGGGAGCCCAGACCTGCTCTTTCTGCTGGAAATCCACTGGATACAGCCCGGGGAATGCATCCTTCTGGTGCCAGCACAGACCTACGGCTACAAAGCCTCCTTCAGCAACGGGGCAGCAGCCCAACCTGTGATTCTATAGCCAGCGGCAGGCAAACCACGGCAGAGGTGATAGTCAGGACTAAAGAAAGAAACTCTAGAACACCTCATAGAGCTCTCCTGTTTTTTGGGAATAAACCCAGTCTAGCATTAGTTAGCCTTCACAGAGCTCAGGGCAGTTTTACAAAGATCGCACTCAGCAATGCAAATAAACATTCTGATATATTTAGGTGGTCACCTCACTATAAAATCATGTTCTATTTTGGTTGCTCCCAGGTTTTATACATTACCACACTCTAAAGATGGGCTCCAAGAGCCAGCAGAGCTACCCTGCCCTGCTCATCTCTCCAGGTTTCTCTGAGGCCCAGAACAGCAAACACAAACAAAAGGAAGTATTTTATGTGGGCTTTCAACCCTTCTGTAATTGCTTTAGATATCAGAAGTAATGCTGTACACATCACCAGTGTTTCCCTGATGCTTCTTTCACTTACATTGAACACAAAGACCTTAAGCTTAGAAGAAGCGAATGTTTTACCTCTTTGTTTTCTATCTTATGTTTCAACATTCAAATCTGGTTCAAAGTTTTTAATCTGTGGATGAGAACTTCCATGGCTCTGTGACATGAAGGCCATAGGAGGAACACCTCAATTGCACGTTACAGAGGTCACGCTAGAGACCAGCACTGGCTTCTACACTGTGCTAAACACTAATAATATACAAGACCCCTGGAACAGCTGGAGTGGAAACAGACCTTAAAAGCCCACCTTGTTCCATCCCCTGCTCTGGCAGGGGAACCTGTGCCAGGGCCTCACCACTCTCACAAGGAAGAATTTCTTCCCAATATCCCATATTTGCCCTCTGGAAGCCATTCCCATTGTCCTGTCACTCCAGGCCCTTGTCCAAAGTTTAGCTCTCTAGGAGTCCCTTTAGATACTGGAAGGGGTTCCAAGTCTCCCTGGAGCCTTCTCTTCTCCAGGCTAAAGAGTCTTTCCAGAGTGTCTTCGCGACAGAAGTGTTCCAGCCCTCAGAACATCTTCATGGCCTTCTCTGGACTTGCTCCTGCAGGTCCATGCCCTGTGCTGAGGACTCAAGAGCTGGATGGAGATAACCATGCTTCTTGTGGAAAGGTTTAACATGAAGGTCCATCTAGTGGGCCGGAATACAGTTTCCTCTCTGAGTGATGGGGATGAGGAATTGCAGCTGAATCCACTGACAAGCAACTGTAGCAATGTCCATCCAAAACTAGCATTTAACCTAACATATGAATCCAGGACTTGTCCATATCTACTAATTCATCCAGGGCATTTCTTAACCCTTTGACAAATCTGTACTGAGACTGCTGCCAAACTCACTGCATCCTCAGCTGCCAGAATCTCTGTCCTCACAGGGACGTATGGCATTTTCTCCCATGACTTCCACTGAGAAATGAGCAGTGCCTACCCTGAAAACTACAGCAACTACAACTAGGATCAGCCCCGTTATAATGTTCAGCCCCATGACCGCGGTGATTATACCGTTTCCATACCAACCTCATCCTACTGCTCATCAGCAGGTTTGAATACTCACAGACCCCAAGGCACCACACAATCTGCGGACCTCTACCTTCAACAGTGCCCTCACAACATGCTAATGTCAATCCAAGCAAAGAGGGTCAGCATCAACCTGCACAACAGTAACCTGCTTGATGAACACCTGAGTGCTGTTACAGGCTCTGAAAGCACCAGCCACAGCATCCCAGCAGAGCTCTGGTTGCCAAGCGCAGCTACAGTGGTTCTGGTCTTATTCATAAACTGTAATTTTTAACCTCACAATCCTTCCTGACAGCACAGCTTGAGCTCAGCACGCTTGATTTTGCACGAGGGCTAGTGCCCAAGAGACACGGCTTTCCTCTTGGCAGGGCCAGCACCGGCTGAGTACATCCACGATGGGGAACAGCACATCACAAGGTGGCTGGGCTTAAAATAACAAACCTTGGGATCCAACCAGGAGCTCTGACAGCTTGAGCAAGTGCGCGTTTTGCCACTGAGCAGAAAGAGCAGACAGTTTCACTACACACATGTATTTATCAGGACATGGAAATATCCTGTTTCAGAGCTTGACAAGCAGAGCAAGGGAGACCCTTGGTTTCCACCCTCTCCAAGGGAAGGACAGCATGGTCAGCACTGTGCCCTTGGCAGCCAAACACAATCAGGCACTCTGTGACCCAGCCTCTCCTGTCCTCTGGGAGCAGAGATGAGGCCATGTACAGCAAAGGCATCACTTAGCAGACACTGATCACCGAGGAACACCACTGATTGCTGCTTCTGTTGTTTCTTATTAGCTTTTCAACTTCATACAAAAAATAATGATTTAGAAGACAAGAACTCATCCGTTTCATGAAAGACTCATTATCTTGCTGTCTATATATTTAGTAATAATCCTGAGGTGTCAAGTTTATTATGCATTTTTCCCAGCCTCCCATAACCCTCACATGCAATATCCGTGCCAATTATTCAGGCACTATTATTAAGTTGCCAATGTTACGGTTTGTACAACAAACATGACAGGATTTCAGATATTAATATTCATTACCTCTCTACATAAATCTTAAGGACTATTTACATTTCTACAGAAACTAATTCCTTAATTCTCTTAACATATCTTAATCCCTAAATTTTCTCTTAATTGTCTTCATTACTGTATTTCATAACTTACTCATTTTTGAGAGCGGCAAAATAATTTAGACACTGAAGGAGAATAAGCATCTAGTTCACTACAGCCTGGGTCCTCAGAAAAGTTAGAGAGGGCTAATCAGTGCTTCAGACACTGTCCCCTCCCCACATCTTGCACAGACTGCCCAAGTCTTGCAGCTCTGTAGGAGAGCCAACCAAAATAAAGGTGTTCCTGCACCAGAGCCCTTTCATATCCACACCTGCACAGCAGCCCAAATCCATCTTTACCGGCACTGCCAGCTTTGCAGCGAAGCAAGGAACTTCTGGGCATATGTTCAAATTGGTTTTTGCTTTTTTAAGAGCTTGGTCAGTCCTAAGCTAGAAGTAGGTCAGTAGCTGAATACGTCCTACAGCAAGATTTGCCAGAGCTCCTGTAACTAAACCAAGTCAGCAGCAGTGTGCTTACCCTCCTCGGAGAATAAACTCTGGAAAGCAGGATAAATGAAGAGAAAATAAAGATTATATAGGCTTCCCCAGCAGCCTACAGAGAACATTCTAGGTTTAAAAGATTAAACCTGAAGTGGACCTCCAGCATTCAGCCACTTGACCAAAAAACAGGCTGTAGTACACTTTTCAGGACAGAAGTCTCATGAGGATAAATGAAGACTGCAAATAAAATCACTGTTTTAATCCTCAAATAACCTTGTAAGCCAAAATAATACTATGTTGTGCTGTGTGAGTTTTAAGAAGAAGTTTGTATGCGTGCTGAGGTATTATTCAAACAGGGTGAATACTGATTCCCACAAAATAACTGGCAAAGATAAATGGCTTTTCAGCCATCACTGGGAGACTATCATCCTCACTGCAAACGCACAAAAACATTTCACAATTACAAATGGAAAGAGCAAAGGGAATGAATATAAAGTTTACAACTGATAATTATTTTTATCCTTTTACACATGAAACCTGTGAATGATGATTTCCTACATTCTGAATATCTGATTCTTGAATTTAGCATAGTGACAGCAGACTCCTGCATTTAAATACTTGTGCTGCTGGTGCTGTGCACTGAATGCTTCAGCATTCCTGTAACCTTTTGTAAGCTGCTACTGCAAAGTTCAGTCATTTCCCTGCACGCATTTCATTATAACAAAAACACTCTAGAACAAGGACTGGAATAGCAGTAGTTCCTGGAAACTGAAGACTTAAGAAGACAACTTCCAGATTAATGAGAAGATTAACATTCATCTCTCTGAACAAGTCAAAGGATCTTCTGACAAGGTTGTTTGCAAAAGTTTAGTCTGCCTTCACCCAGGTCTACCTTTGGTTACATTACACCCTGATTTCTGTGGGGTTTAAACTAGGTTTTTATACGGCAATACCTGAAATACACAAGATACTTGCAAATTTCCCTGAGGTACCTTCAGGGACACATTTGGGAAGACAGGGCAAGTTAACCTGTGCACCTCTCATTTTTTTAAAAAACCGGGGAGATTTGTATGCATGTACAATAGAAGTTTCCTAAAATCCAGTTCTGCCATACACACAAATGACATCACAAGCTGACATCACACACTGCAGGTCTGGCAGCAGCTTAATCAGACGTTCAAGATCAAACCTCAGAGCTTGCTTAGATAAGGCAACATTTAGAGTTCTTAAACTATAATAGGAAATAAAATTTCAAATTAACAGTGTATTTTTCTATTATCCATGGTATTCAATAAGCCTGAAATTCCTCTGGCATCAGCTACCCTGACAGGTTCTTAGCAACAATTCCCATTCACATCATGGTACAAGTGGCTCTGAAACCACAGCAAAGGGAAGAGGAATAAAGCATGGGTTCTGCAGTACGTACATTCTGGTGGAAGTCTGTTCTTTCTAAAAGCAAGCCTTTCAGTTTTCTTTCTGCTTTCTGCCAAACTAAACAGGACTCCGTAAACATACTGACGCACTGGCCTGTACAGGAGAGCAGCAGGAGGCAAGTCTTTGTTGGCTTCATCTTCTATAGAAACGGCGATTTTGATTTCACCCTTTGGCATGAAAGAAAGCAGAGAAATATGACATGTTACAGTGAACAAAAAGCACTTAGGTATGCACAGCAACCCAATCCAACCCTAATACACATGTCAGCTAGTAAAGACAAATGTGATTCAGTAATAAAGGGGATCTCAGCTCAGGGAAGGATTAACCCAGCCTGCCTCATTTCCTCCAGGGTCTGTTGCTTTCCTCTTTCCCTTCTCCATCACACACATTTGTTTGTCTGGACTAGCTACATGTGAGGATTAACTAAATATTGTACTTTTAATACAGGCACTTGGAAAAACAGTACACATGGAAATAGAGCAACGTGCTTTTAGGCAACCAAAGCACATTTGAAGCTGGTCTACATTTCAGGCAGTTACTTTAAAAATATTCATGCTGTCTAAAAACACCAGTCTGACTTTTTGCTGCAGGATTTGAAACAGTATTGGGGACTCACTATAAAAAACAATGCATGAGCACACTTGGACAAAAACCACCTAACTGGGAATTACTCAAGTAAGGTTGGGTTTGAATACATGTATGCAAAAATTTAGCATTTTATACCTTTTAAGAAGAAAAGCATGAACGAACCTTCCAACATTTTATTTCAAAACAGCAACATTGTTTTCTATAACTGCTTATCCAAACATGTTAGGGTACTCTTGGAGAACAACTGACTGCACCGCCCCCAAAAATCAACCTTTATTTTTAACACTGACAAGAAAACACTCCATTGTGCCACTTTCTCTTAAAAAAAACCAACCTATTTAAACTATCCCAGTAAGGAATCCTGAAGGTGACATCTTGAAGTGATTACATTAGGATATTGTCAGGTTTAGCTTGGACAAAACTTACCTTAGGTTTAATGTTATGTCTAAAAGTAATAGCAACCTAACCTGGAACATGTGCCCATTTCTAAAGAATCCCCATAATTCTACCACAAGATTCAACAGCTCTGCATTAGGGTCACAGAAACCCTCTGCAGCTCCAGGCTGAGCCAGAGGAGCTGGAAAGGGCCCGGCAGGAAAGGCCCTGGGGGTGCTGGTGGCAGCAGCTGAACAGGAGCCCAGGTGGGCAAGAAGGACCAGGGCACCCAGGCCTGTTCCAGCCATGGTGGGGCAGCAGGACCAGGGCAGTGCCCATCCCCTGTGCTGGGCACTGGTGAAGCCCCACCTCAAATCCCAGGGTCAGTTTTGGGCCCCTCGCAACAAGAGTGACCTCGAGGGGCTGGAGCGTGTCCAGAGAAGGGAACTGAGCTGGGAAGGGGCTGAGGAAGCTGGGAAAGGGGCTCAGCCTGGAGAAAAGGAGGCTCAGGGGAAACCTTGTGGCTCTGCACAACTCCCTGACAGGAGAGGGCAGCCAGGGGGATCAGGCTCTGCTCCCAGGGAACAAAGGATAGGACAAAAGAAATGGCTTCAGGTGGCAGTGGTGGAGTCCCCATCCCTGGAGAGATTTAAAAGCCACGTAAATGGGGCAGTTGAGGACATGGTTCAGTGATGGCCTTGGCAGTGCTGGGTTAGCAGTTGTACTCAATGATCTTAAAGTTATCTTTTCTAACCTAAATGATTCTGTGATTCAACATCAAGTAGTATTGAAACATGCTAAGAATACTTGGCTATGCAAAGTGTGAAACAGAACTGACATCAATGGTCTTCACAGACCTTTTGATTCTTCATTCTCTTTGACAAAAAAGTGTAAGAACATGACAGCAACAAGAGCTGTGGTACTAAACAAACAGATAGGAAATCCAAACCTCAACCTCGATGCAGTAACTTTTAGTTTGACGGATCTCAGATCTGCCTGCAGTCCTTATGTCCTGAAGAGGATTTTTAAGGTGAATGAAAGTTAACAGGAATGGGGACAGTGCCATTTTGCTAGCTGCTAGTACAAAAGGGAACTCTTTAGGTGCTGTGGTTTTTTTTTGAGGCCAGCTATCAGCAACGGGAGGGATCAGATGGGAGGGTAAACAATCTCACTACTTCTGAACGCTGAAAATAGATAAGACTTGGCACAGACACAAAAGCACATACACAGGAATTTTTAGATGGAAATGGACTCTGCATAAACATACACACAGAGACATATACACCCATGCATAGAGATATACAAATATCTACATATAGTTGGGAAAAAATAATTAATTTCGTAAATAAATACTTCTAATTATAGTAATCTCATATTTATTGGAACAATGTACCAAATAAGTGGTTAGAAAATGGGGGCAAAACTGGTTCAAAGGACTAAAAAGGGACCAGAACTTAAAGCATTAAAAAGGATGTAAAAATCTGATACTCTTCAGCCAGAAATGCCAGGGCAATTATCTTCACAGAACCATTATCTCACAGTACCTCATTTTAAAATGTCATACCTTAGTTAGGACATGAAAGATGTAGGGATACATTAACCCCTTCTTGTGCCTGTGCTCTGCCACTCGTAATACTTCAGGTGCTACTGGAGGTAATGGAGGGGTAGTAATATCCATGTGGTTTCTGGTGGGCATGGACAACAGGCATGGGATTTGTGGATTACTGGTTTGATTCCCTTTGACATCAGCTGCCTGACTTCCTGAAGAAGCACTAGAGGAACCTTCTGCCTGTAACAGAACATACAAAATAAAGTGCTTTGGATGTGCTCAGAAACATACTAGAAGATCAGCCAAGAGAAACAGCAAACTTCCTCCCTCGCCCCCAATGAAAACAGTAAATCCTCACATCACGCTGTTGCAGTGTGCAGAATACATTATCCAAAGCTGGCTGCAAGGTTTTCAGGAAATAGAAACCTTCAGCCATTGTCTGAGAGTAGAACCAAATTACTAAGAAAATAAATATTACAATAAAACTTTAACTTATTAACAGCAACAGTAATTGCTGGGTTTTTTTAATTTTTAACTGCATAATGCAGAAGTGGACTGGCGGCCTTTTAATGACCTTTGAATGGCCTCTCAACTCAGTATTTCCAAGAAACTCCCAACTCAATGTGTTAACTGACAGCCACATAGTCTGTAATTTACCTAGACTTCCATAAACATAGCTCTTCTCAGCTTGCAATTCTAGACAAAACAGGGAAAATAACACAGTTCGATTAAGTAACATGTCAAATACATAGTGTCCAAACTCAAAAGCTTGGTAAATGTTGTTGGTTTTTTTGTAACATAAAAGATCTTTGGTCTGAGAAGATTGTATGAGGAAATGGCAGTTTTTTGATTGAAAGATTAAAGTGGCATTCTATTCCAGTTCTAGAAATGCAGTTCATAAACTTATGGGAAAAATATGATGCATAAAAATATACTGTAAAACTCCCAGCCATTGTAAGGATTTATGCTGATTTCTCACAGATATGACCAAAAAAATTTAAAGTTCATTCCTAAAAATCCTGGTCTTCAAAACTGAAAGCTGGTTTTAGCTTAAGAATTCATGTTAGTTTCATGCCTACAAATTATTATAGCAATAGTAAAAACTTTTAAGACCAAAATTTGATCACTTGATGATACATCATGCATGAGTATTTTCACAATATGTGTAAAGAAGTTCACATGCTTCCTAAGACTTGAAAAGCAAAGCTGAAACAGAAATGGTAAAAGCATGAAATCCCCCAGAACATGTAACAAAAAATAGGCCCAAACAAGCTCAAGTGGTTCACTTCAGACTCATGAAAACTACAAACCTGCATGCAAACAACAAAAACCCCCACACTACTTCCAGAAATCTTCTACAGAAAGGTGTAAGTAGTAAAAACAGGCTCTAGCAAGATATCAAAGGAAAACTTTGGTTTCAGATGACACTTTAATCACACAAAGAGTATGTTACTGAAAGACTGTATTTTAGTTGGTAATACGGACTTCATTTGAGTTATAACAATGAAAATATATAGATGAAATGGTTAAAACCTGTAAATCAGAACACTCCCAACACCACATGTTACACCAAATGCTTTTATAGCACAGCTTTATTAAATCTATGTTATGGTATCAAATATTTCTATACCAGGTTATAGACTTCTGTCTCTGTCTTCTACTACCCCAACAACTGTAAGTCAACAATACTGAACCACAGCGAGAATTTTACAGAACTATCAATTACTGGGGGCTCACAGGGAAGAAAGAAGACAAAAAAACCCCACATGACAGCAATGCTTTCCCTGACTGCACTACCCAGTTTCTTCCTGCACCTGCTCCAGCAATATTCAAACACCTAAGCTGAGGAAACACCACAGTTAAAAGGGTTTTTTTTTTCTTTAGAAATATGCATCCAGCCAAATGAGAGGGACTTACCTTTGTCATGTACAAACACACTGTGAGATAACTGCAAGGAATTTTGACATTTAAGTCAAGTGAAAGGAGTGTCAAGACTGCTGCTACCTGTCTGATCTTAGTTGGATTTTCAGCACTTTACCTCAGAAATTCACACAGCTCACTCAGTTGAAATCTTCATAGAATCACAAATTGGAAGGGACCTTTGAGACCATCTCATTCCATCCCTGCCACGGGCAGGGTCACTTCCACTATCCCAGGTTGCTCCAAGCCCTGTCCAACCCAGGGATGGGGCAGCTTAAGGAAGTACATCTGGGCTTAAGGAAGTACATCTCTTCTTAAGGAAGTACTACCTCTTTTTTCAGTCATTAATGTTCACCTCTCTAGGAAATAAGTTCATTTACAAAATGTACTCACAATCCTTCCTGTTGTGCTCAACAGATACCTCTGCCTTCTCCTGCTACTGAGGGCTGAAGAAGTGGTTTAATAATATTAAAAAAAAAAGGCAAGTAAAGCTCAGGAGCATTAATACATTAAACAGGGTACGTTTAAGTGCACACAACCATTGGAAAGTTTAGCAAGTGCTCGTACAGCTCTGGCTCGGTGTGGGGGCTGTCCCTGGGAAAGGACATGCTCAGGGCTGCACACACACGGCCCAGCCCAGCAGAGAAGAAAGGAATGTAATAGGTCAAATTAGCATTTGCATACGGTGACTAATCCCCAGGCAGACACAGCTATCCTACAGGCGTAGCCTGTAGAAATAATAACCGCTGACAGATGAAATCATCCGCTTGATATTTTAAGCACAAAAGCCTAAGTTTACTGGAACTCCTATGCCAAAACTACAGCGAAAATGTTGTTTGCTTACACTGTAACTAACTCAAGATCAGGGCTTTTTTGACAGAGTTAACAGTTGGTATACAGCTCCACCATCAAGGCCCAGAGATATGAAGTACAAATGCTCTGAATATTCTTTCCAAACACAGCTCAAACCTGGAATAGAGACGACCATATTCTTGCTTGAACAGTGGGTTTGAAATCTTAAATTTAAATGGTAAATCTTTATGAAGGGCTTATGTAGCCCATCCTTACCTAGTTAAGCAGCAACACTAACTGGTCCCACAGAGCTACTTTGACAAGCACTATGTGAAATTCCTACCATGCAGTTATAAAGGACTTTTAACTGCTCAGCTGACCTCTAATACACCTGCAGTGGCCTGTGACTAACTCTGATGGTGTCAGAGCTGTGCTTACTGCACTGTGGGTTACAGGACGTGGGCTCTGACTCCACGGACACCCAGACTATTACACTCCCTCCTCAAAGTCCAACATGCACTACTGGGAACCCAGAGAGCAACATTTGAGGGTGAGATAGTTGGCTAAGGGCCACACAAGGTTATTGATTTGTTCCTGGTTTGTATCTAGTATTTTTTAACACATCCTATTTAATGTTTGTTTTCATGTACATGCTCCCTCAGAAACCGCCCTCCTGTACTCTAAAGCTGTTGTTTCATAATTCACAAAGAAGTGTAAAGGTTTGCTCTAAATACTATGGATCAATATTGAAAATCCTCCCCCGAGTTTGCTGCAAAGCTTTAACACAAAGTAATAAACTGTGATGTCTGGAATTTAAGGAAATACCTTTGTTTGGTCTCCCAGCTCTCCACGCGTTTGACCTTCTGACTGGGTTCCTGGTTTTTCCCAGCCTATTTTGTTCCCACTGACATGGCTGAAGGACAGCAGAAAGAAAAACATCATACTAAAATGCAGTTTGAGAGCCAGTGAAATAAATCGTTGCGGTCTGTGACTGGAATTTTGGGCAAGACATTCTGATTTTAAGGGATGCTTTCTATTAAAAATGTCCATTTGCACAAGTCTTCAAAAAAATTTCTGACATTCACATTAGGTTCCTTTGCAAAGTTACATTATCCCCAAATTTAGGAAGTGTAAATACTACAAGTTCAGTGAAGCTCCATAGTTTTTAGCTTCTGACATTTTAATGAATTATACTGTGAAGTAGGAAGATTTTTTACACAGTGTAAAGGACTGGAAGGATTTATAACATTTACCAAAATCTCACTCTCTCAGTAAAACGTAAGAGCAGAAGGGAAAAAACACCCAACACTATTTGGTTTTGGATTCCTGATTAAGGAACATGGCGATGAGATTGAACCATGCACATGTCTGCAGTCATAGTGACCAAAACTATCTTTTTAAGGTCTATCATACCACTGATTTGCAGACTTCTGCAGGGCCAGGAGCTGCACTTCAATGATGTTTGTGGGTCCCTTCCAACTCAGGGTATTCTATGATTGATTCTATGATTCTTACTTTCAGGATATGGGTAAATGATTTTGAAAGTAAATTTACTTTAACAGAAGCTGAGTAAGAGAATATCCTCATGAGAAACTTACTTCACTGCACCCCCATTGCCTTCATCATTGTCAGAGGACGAAGATGTAGAAGAGGCAGGAAAATAGGTTGAATCCACATGGTTAGGGCTCCCACTCTGGGCTGGATTGATTGGAGAAGATCGTTCATACAATGGTGTGTGTTTTCCTTCGTGAGGAATGTTACTGTAGTTGTTCTGCTCAGACAGACTTTTTCCACCTGTTTCCAAGGTGATGGCTGGCTCAGAGAGGCTGTATGGGTATGGACCCTGGCCTTGGGCCCCACCCTGACCGGACATCTGCTGGGCCTAAAATAAAGGGACCTCTCTTGAGTGAAGGCAACTAAAGCTTTGCTTTTAAAACAAAATACATTCTTTAATCAAAGTGGCCTTTTCCAAATGTACGCATTAAAACTCAGCCATCGTGAGCATCCACAAAAACTGTTCTACCAGAGTTGGTAGCACCACTCTAGATTTAAAATTCAGTCAGTGACTGCCCACACTAAAAAAGCTGGCAGCACCTTTCCCACCTGGATTCCAGTTTGCTGAGCACAGCAGGCCTCTCCCAGAGAGCAGGGCAGAAGCTGCACTTACCACAGGTTTTGCTTGTAGTGAGGTCTGTGGAATGTTAAGCATCTGAGAAGGAACATATGGTGGCACTATCCCAGGCATACCAAACTGATTCGGTCTGGCTGCTGTATTGTAGAGGAGGAGGGGAAAAGAAAAGGAAAAAAAAAAACAAACTAAAAAACCAAACACTCATGAAAACACTCAGTATTTGACACAAATGTTACCCGGTTTGTCCTTTTGCTTCTATGGTTTATTTATTATTGTTCTGTTAGCATTACTGTTTTCTCCTATGTCTTTAAGTCAAGTTTTGTTTATTTTTGCTGTTCAATAAAAAGACTTTGTAGCTTGTGAAGTGTATTTTATGTGTCTCACCTTCTTTCAGATCTTTGTATATCTCATTGCCGCACATTCCTATTCTACCTGGGAATCAAAGGCAGCTTACAAGAAAAAAAAACCCCAAGAGATGTCATAATAAAGACGCATTTTGTCATTTGAGTATTTGACCTAGAGTAGCCTCTAAACCCTTTAATGCAGGTCTTTGGATGTAAATAAAGACTCCCCACACCCTCAAAAAGAGCAGGAAAAATCTGTGTCAGTGTACCAGTATGGTAACTGAAGATCTTTAGAAAACTTCAGCTAAAATGACATTTTAGTGTTAAGATTGGGGCATGAGTAGGAAATCCTGTGATCAAACATTTTAATTTTTAAGCCTTGAGAATAATCAGCAACACCGCAACAATAAATGGCTGCAATTTAAGCCACTTGCTATGACATCAAAAAATCAAAGACTATAAAGAGATTTCTGAAACATGTCAGCAAGGCCAGTGAGGAACAGTAAATATGTTTTAATGACTAGAAATAGGACCTGTCCTCATGAATGGGAATGGACACTTCTGTTGTTCACAGCATCATTCTCTCAAGTGTCCCAATGCCAGAATGGATGCTACAATAATCAAGAAGAAAAGTAAACCAGGTTGCTCTCTTCTGGGCAAGAACACAACCTCAGTACACATCCTATAAAAACCTTCTTCTGAAACCTCATTTTCAAAGGTCAATGAGAATTGCCAGAAGATACAAACATTTTTGTAGATGCTGCCACCAATACAATTTTCGATTTAGGGTTCTTCAAGGTGTTAGTTAACAGCCTGGCTTCTGTCATTACTTACCTAGGTAATGTGGTGGATGAAATGGCATAGGTTTATTAGTTGCTGAGTAATAAGCAACCGCTCTCTTAAACCGAGTAACTTTGTCATCTGTTCTAGACTGAAATAAAAGAAAAAAAAACAACTGTCAAAAGCACATCCAGGTTTGTCACCTGCAGGTCAACACAGGGCTGTACAGTAGTTAATGTACACCATATCTCAGGATTACTGCCTAGGGACCCTCCAGGGCTGCAGCACTGTTCCAGTACAAAAAATATTATGTCAGCCCATGTAAGGGTGACGTTTCAGTCTTCATGTACAGCTGACTCTCAAACGTAGTGCACACAGCTAGGCTACAAACCCCTGTGGTCATCAAGAATTTAAAGCACTGAGGGGTAAACACAGTATTTTCACCCTCAGCATGGAACATGAAATTAGGATAGCTGAGCCATTGCAAATACCAACAGATTCCTATTATCAACTAATCAAATCACTGTTTTATCAAGTGCAATTCTGCAACACCAATGTACAGCAAAATTGATTTAAAAAAGAAAACAAGACAGTATTTGGCTTTATACTTTACCTGCGAATGCTGAAAAACATCTTTTGCTATGGCATCCAAATCAGTGGTGTCCTGAATGTTGCGGACGTAGTCGGCTACGGCTTTGATCACTACGTCACACGGCGGTAAAACTAACTGGTGAGCACGTACCTGTGCGGGCAAACACGGCAGCGTGAGCAAGCCACGGGCACACAGCACACAGCTGAGCCCTCCCTTTCTGACAGTCTCTTCAGCTAATTCCCTGCTGCCACATTTACTACCTACCAACTTTTGGGCCTTCCACTTTGTTTTTTAAACTTCACCTTAAACAGTGACTCATACAATTGCAATACATTTATGTATATGTGAAACCTCACCTCTATGTAAATATCTGCTGGTTAAGTATCAACTCCAACAATCAAACAAGGTTAACAATGCTGATTCTTTCACTGCTTTCTAGTTGGACATTTCCCCCAGTACAAAATGTTTCATCTAATTCATCATGAACCATAATCTTCATCACATATTCACACATATATGCTGGGAAATATTTTGACACAGTTTATTTTCTGAGTGTAAAGTGATAGAAGAACTGATGAAAAAGACCCACTGGAAACCCTGGACTTCTGCCTCAGCGTTCAACTGGTTCCTCCTGAAAGTAAATCATGACTTGGCCTATGATTACAGGAATGGCTGCTCTTATGTGCCCTGTGCAATCCTACGTGGGGAACAGAAGCTTCAGGCCAAGGAACCATTCCGGACCTCTGTAAAATTCCAGGCAGGAAGCAGTGCTGCCAGCTGGGTCTGAAGAATTCCTCAACCATTGGCAGCCTCTGCTCCCATCTCGAGTGCTGCACAGGCTCACAGGGCCAGGAACGAGGTCTCCAAATACATGTCCTACATTCTAGAGGAAGCCTGAGCAATTCCTAAAAATTCTGTCTGGAACCTCTGCACAATTCTGAAGCACTCTGCCTGGGTCTATAGGGCCAGCTAGGCTTTTGCTTTTAACATCTTTATCTGTTTGCAATATTCAGTGATTCAGAACTTGAGAGATCACTATTATGATTAAATACTTCTATTTTTAAGATACAAAAAAATTTGAAAAATCTCTGTGTCCTATTTGCATTCTACACAGACAGATCATACTTTACTAGAAAATAGCACAATTCAGTCTTGTCAGAAACATTTAAGCAAAATTCTGATTAATATTTCATTTGGGTTTAGCTTTGAAAATTTAAAACCCGTACCACAACTCCTTTTCATTTTCATTTTATATGGAGTCTACCATATGTGATTATTTTCTTCCCTGCCCTTATTTGGTCTACTTATGATGCAATTTCTTACACTGCCCTCTTCATATTAAGGCCATAGAATTTTTGCCACATTCCCATTTTTATTAATTTCCTTCTCCTAATGTCTACTTTTTACAAATGTCAGTATACTCATTCTATAGCCAGGCATTCTCTACCAGAGATGAGCTCTGTATTTTATTAGCTTAAATTAAACAAGAAACAGAATGGTCAAGGGACCTTAAAATCCATCCAGTTCCACCCCTGCCATGGCAGGGACACCTTCCACTATCCCAGGTCGCTCCAAGCCCCTTCCAGCCTGGCCTTGGACACTGCCAGGGGCAGCCACAGCTGCTCTGGGCACCCTGTGCCAGGGCCTGCCCACCCTCACAGGGAGGAATTTCTGCCTAATAACTTAACCTAAACCTGCCCTCCTTCAGGTTAAGACCATTCCCCCATGTTCTGTCACTCCATGCCTTTGTGAAAAGTTAAGAACAGTTCTATTCAGTGTAGTCAGTGGCAGGGTAATTATTTCTATCTCAGATACTAAAATCTATATTTACACTAATAGGCACTCTGAACATATACAACAATATTAAATATAGATCACACTCCCATGTAAGCTTAGAGTCACACATATTGATGATAGAATTTTGCCCACATTTTACCAGAAGAAGGAACAGATTTCTTCTCTCTGGTAATCCACGTCAGTCAGTGAACACCTCCCATTTTTCTTGTGTATGTAACAATTACCCATCTCTAAAGCAGCTCAATCATTCTGTGGCTGTGTCATGCTGGATGTGCCCTCTGCAGAGCCCTTGCAGAAACCCTGCACTGCTCCCTGAGTGTTCCTGCACTCTCTGCTTGGAAACACAGTGGACAACTGAAGTAAGCAATCTCCCATTAACTTATGTGGTCTCCATGATGGCAATACTGAATAAACCATAGAAAGCTGGCATCAACAGAAGACATCACATCACCCTGGCCCTAACATTCAGCTCAGGCCCTGGAAGTATGAAGTGAGGCCTATCAAGGGCTCACTTTGCTATCGCTCCCATTTAGCTGCCTATAAACAGCCTCAAGATCTTACTGGAGCATACTCTTAAATCCTGAAGTAAGGCCTTCTGAAAGTATGCTTTACAGATCTAGAGAAATTTCACATATTTGGATTTTCTTTTCTTCTGTTTTAAAGACATCCAGTGCAGATATGAGAACATCCTCAAAACTAAGAGTATCATGATCTACACTACACAGAAGTCTGAAATGAAAATGGTGAAATAAAATGTACTTTCCTGATATTAAAGAATAAAGTATCTTTCTATTCATTTCAGAACTTTCCAGAAATCCAAAACTGTAGATTTTGTAATGAATCATAGAGAATGTTTCTAATACTGTGTGCATTAAAATACAAGCTAAGTCTTACAGCATGTTCGGGATAGGAAAAATTCAAACTTGCTGCAGAGGTTACAGAGCATGTGTTGGGGGTTCAAACTTACTTTTAGTGTCACACAAAGCCTTTCAGACCAAAAGCAGCAACATGTTTTACCAATTTCTCATTAGAAGTTACTTTTTTCCCTTATCCTCTGGAGAAAAGTTTCAGACAAGCAACAACATAGAAAATCAATTTTGGAAGGCAAACATGGGGGTGGGCCCCACACATGCAGGCAATCAGGTTGGAGAGCTTACACCTGAGAAGGGCCCACTCTCTTTGCTAGATGTAAAAGGACTCCTTCAGTTTGTGACAGAGCACTGACAAAAATCACAAATCACTTATTTGTGCACTCTGAAAAGAGTAAGTGGGGAAAGGCCATGCATTCTATAGAAGTAATTGTCAAAATGAGAAGCAGAGTAACATTACAAACACAGAAGCAACAAGACAAAAATATCTTGGGTTTGACAAAATAAACTTGCAAAAATGCTTTTTTGGAAGAGACTCACATATGCACAAATCCACGGGATGACTAGGATAGTGTAGAAGGTACCAAGCTACACCTGGGAAGAGCTCCCCATCTCTGGGAACACCCCAGCTGCCCACTGTCTTCAGGAAGCAAAGCCTGTAGAGACTAATCAACTAATCACTTACTGCTGTGCCTGCTGGAAACAGATAATTGGTCCAGTTTCATTTTCAAACCATTAAAAAAAGAAACCTTGAACATTCAGTTGCTGTGAGACAACGCATAGAGAACATCTTTTTTCCGCTGGTGAGTGAAAAGGCTGAAGATATGAAGAGGAACAAGAATTATGTCAGAAAGCAAAGGAGAGAGCAGAAGCTCAAGCCAAATATGTGATACACACAGACTTCCCTGAGACCTGTGTGACAGCCCAGCACACTCCAAACCTGAGGGCTGGGCTGCCATCCAGAACTCCCAGACAAGCCACAGGGTGAGCCAACAGGAGGCTTCAGAAACTCTACAGCTATAAAAGTGAAGCCTTGCACCTGGGCAGGAATAACCCCAGGCCACTCCACAGGCTGGAGGTGTGCCCAAAGGGACCTGGGGCTGGAAGGCAGCAGCAGACTGAACAGCAGCCAGCGGGGTGCACCCTGGGCTGCACAGCAGGAGCACAGCTGGCAGACCCAGGGATCCCACTCCTCAGTGCACAGCAGATCCGCTCCAGAGCACTGCATTCTGTCTGGGGATCGAGCCACGTGTCTGAACAGTTGAGCTGGTTCTGCAGAAGGCCATTCAGATTGTCTAAGAGTTGGGAGCAATTGCCCTGTAAAGACAGGGCTGAGGAAATGGGGCTTATTCAGTATGGCAAAGACAAGGCTTTGGAAATACAGCGTTCTACTACCCACAGAAAGGTAACTGAGCACACAGAGCCAAGCTCTTCAGAGCAGTGCATTGTGCAAGAGCAAAAGACACCAGACATAGCCTGAAACAAGAACAGCTCAGACTGCATACAAGGCAAAGCATCTTCACCGTCGGGACCATCAAACCACAGGGCAGGCTGCCCAGACAGGCTGTGCAGTCTCCAACCTTGGAGGTTTCCAAGACTAGTCTAGGCAATGCCCTGAGGAACCTGCTCTGACCTCAAGCTGACCACAGTTTTCACAGGAGGCTGTACTAGGTGACTTCCTGAGGTCTTTCTGACCTGCATTATGATGACCCTTAGCATCAAAATACCCCACGAACAACAAGGTATTTATTTGAAGTATATTTTAATAGTGTCACCTTTGTCATCTGAGCAGCAGCAAATTACCTAAGCATCTACTTCACATATTAGTCTCCCTCTGGCAAACACCCTCTGAAGTCAACAAACAGTAAGACAGGAATTTCCTAGAGAGATTCAGAGAAGGAGCCTAACCTGCATAATTTCGATTGCTTTCTGGAAGCATCTCTGCCTCTCCACTGAGATGGAACAACTAAGGAGATGAAGTTTCCCTGCACATTCTTCTTATTTATAAAGGGAGGCTGCATTAAGCTTTGTTTCTAAGGTTACCTTGTGAATGAAGAGTCAGCAATTCTTCAGTGGTCTGTGCTCCCACACAGAGACCAGTTCCTTACAGAGGTAAGAAACTGCCCTCCCAAACTCATTCTGACACTATTTCACACTGATCGTGAAGCTCCATCCTTTAACCAGTTTTTCCAGAATAAGAACCAAATTGTCTTAAAGATAAATCCCAAAGCGCACAAATAATGCTGGTTTATAAACAAGGTCTAGCAATCAGATGATTTCTCAGGAAATCTATCAACTCTTCTTGTTTCAAAACCCTGATGTGGGTGGCCATTTCAGTGAACTCTGCTCTCAGGTAGGTGACAGGACTCAAGTGCAGGTCTGCACACTGATTAGATGTTTCCACAGGGACATTTGGACAGACAAGATCCTGACTCAGAAAAGGTCACAGATTCATCCAGCTTTTGATTCTTTCTCCCTGTTGCAGCAACAGCAACTCATAGTTCTTCATTTAAATTTGGCCATGGAATCTTCACAGTTCTGCTGAGCTGACTGGTAACTGCTGGTGTCTTCTGAAAAGCTTTTCACCCAGCTCATAGAGATGTTGTCCTGACTCTTGGGTTCATTTCCTTCCACATGTTAAGTATGGATTTCTTCAGTCAGGTTTTTCCACTTTCCTCCCATCTTCCCATTTCTACTCAGCTGTTCCTGGATGAACACTCCCCTCCTTCCCCCCACCTTTAAAACAGAGGTAGGGGTTCCACTGGTTTGCTTTTTTTACCCTCCCCATGGTGACTCCAGGGGAGACCCAGCAATTTCCACCAGCAAAGCTGGTAGTTTCTTTTCTAAGTTATCCTCCTCCACTGGTGAACTGGGAAAGCTTATCTTGCAGGAAGAATAATTACTATTTTGCTACAGCATAATAAAAGATTGAGAGAGAATGCAGGAAATAAATGTATTTTATTAACTGTCACAGTTCTCCCTGAAAAGCAACAAATCTGGCCACTGGAACGGAATCTGTCAGCTTTGATGCTCAAGATCATACTGTTCTAAAGACAAAAGATTAAAATCTTTACACAATGAGAAAAAGCTTTCTAAATCCTGAGCTGAATGAGGTGTGGGATTAAAGCCCTTGGTTCCCGAGCATGGAGAACACTAAGTTGTGACTCTAAATATACACAACAAAGCAAAGTTTGTAAGCACAGCCCAGGAAGGACATCCTGGGGAAACACAACAATTTCCCCCCATTTCCAGTTTTCAGGAGGGCTTGTGCTTTTTGGGACTATTCTGAAACTACTCCTTGCTATCAGCCTTGTGGTTAATAGAAATGGTTTTTAGGGTTTTTTAAGCATTCATAAAATTTACAAGTATTATTGCTTTGTACAGATCTACTCTGAAGAGGTCCCTACAGAGAGCTGTGGTGACATCACTGACATACTAACATGTCAATGAAATGAAACTCAATTAATGAGCTCCTGAAAGTTATAATTTCAAGCCATGAGTACTGTGAAATTAAAGCTGAAACAAACAGGCAGTTGTTCCATTACCAGTAACTAAGGAAGACTGATTTGCTGCAGATGTGTCCTTCCACCTGACACAACTGCCAGGCAGGAGACAGAGGTGCTGTGCTCAGTTTGGGGCTGTGCACTGAACAAATGGCCAGCAAGCTGCCATGAAATTCAACAAATCCTGTGTCGTGCTAGCCTTTCCTCAGTCAGGGAACTCAGTTGGGGCTTTGCACTGGTAGCAGTTTTCAGGGAACCTTTAACAGCCAAATGGGAACTGCTTTCATATCTAATTACATTGGCCAACAGATAAAATCCATCAGGGAGGAGTGCCTAGGGCAGGCCAGGATGCTCTGAGGGTACACGTTTCACTTCACTTCCTTGGGATGCCAGCTACAAAACCCAGTTGGCGTTTCCACTGAACATGTACACCGAGAAGCAAAAATGACAAATATCTAATTTTCATTTAAGTAATTCAGTATAAATTTAGAGGACTTTCCAGAAGGTCTAGGTGTCTGAAGTCATAATCTGATCTGACTGGCAAACAAGTCTACTCAGGCTAGACCACAGAGAAGAATCACCAGAAAGTTTATCTACCACTTGGCAAGAAGCCCTACATTTTAACCTTTTTAGTAAAAAATGAAAATAACAAGCACACTCATTCATTTCTCACCTCAGATTTTACAAGGAAGTAGAAAACATGCATGCACGTTTTGTTTTGCCACTGGAATGTGCTGACACTTACCTTTCTAAACACCAGAGTGGCAGCAAAATAGAGGATGAGTGTAACATCAAATGTCATAGCTGTTCACTAAGTAATGCATGTGCAAGCCCTAAAAATTCTGCTGAAAATCTGGAATCTGGTTTTAAATTCTACCTTCGGCAAAACAAGTTTTCAACGCTTAATAAACTTTCAGAACAGAAGAGGAAAAACCCCACCTATTTTTGGTGTAGAGATAACAAAATAGTCTGACAGAACTTACAAAAAGCAGATTATTTGCTGCATGGTACACCTTAGGAGAAAGGCAAACAGATACATTTGTTGTGGCAGAGAGAAAGGTCACTGTGATCCCATTCTCTGATGTGTCCAGTTTCCCTTTTATAGCCATCTACTTGGCAGATGCACGAGGCAAGTGTGATGAAGCAGCAGAACACACGTACTGTAAACTAAGAGCATCAGGCAAGTCACTTGTCTCAACCCCCCAAAACTACCAAAGGCCACTTTAGCTTTCTCGTGCAATCTGTTCTCCAGCATATTTACACTTTTAATTCTACAAACAGACTATTACACACAAACTCAGAGCAGCAGAAAATAAAACAAGATAGTATGAAGATATACAGCTCATTATTTTTGATAGCTGAAGAACATGACTAAACAAAAACCTCTCCTCTTCAAGAAAGAGGAGAGCAAGAAGCTGCATTCTCCAAGCCAAACCACACTGGAGCTCTGGCTTGTGCAGCTGAAGGGCACTGAGGGGGATCACGCAGGCTAAGTTTAGCCCTGCAAGGCCAATGACCCCAGGCATCCTCTGCAGCCTGAGACTGGGACACCTGAGGGGGACTGAGCACAAGGGCCTTCCAGAGCTGCTTTCAATTAACCTATCACATTGCTCTTGTTAACCAGTAGCATTGATTTTAGCTTAATTTCTCCTAATTATATTAAATTTGTACCTTAAGTGAAGCTAGTGGATGTTCTGGACCAAGTAGACTCCAATGAAAGGAAGCCAAATCTTCATCAGGTAGAATATGATTACCTGGAACATAACACAGAACTCATTTAAGTACACTGTAAAACGTTACACACTGTTTCCACATACAGCAAACAAATCTGCAATCAGTCCTCAACTCCTGATCAAGAGGATTAACAGATTAAACTTGCAGATAGCTTTTTGTTACTCCAGAAAAACCTAATTAGCATGCTGCTGCGGCAGCAAGAGCCACTTTATGTGTGTGAGGAGCGCTCTTCCATGAAACCAGTTCGCCTGCAGCAGCAACGGAGCCAGGCACAACATAGGACCCACCTCAAGCCAGTGTGTCCTACTGGGGAATCCTCAAGGGATTTCACAATGCAGGTGCAACAGCGTAAGAACACATTCTATTGCTCCCTGACACATGCTGGTAAGCCCCTTCTGCATCCCAGCACGTGCCGTTACTGATCCACACGGGAGCTGCCTCTGGAACCTGCACTCTGCTCCACTGTGCAGCACGGGTCAAGCAGCAAGGCACCAGCCAGGTTTATCTAACCCTCGGGAACACCAGCAGCTCCAATGACACTTAGCAGGTTCCCAGTTCCTGAAGTTTCTTTTGCTGATCTGACCAGGTCAGATGAGACCTTGGGCTGGCAGCAGGGAAGGAGTTGGGAAATTATTTTGTTGTTTCCATGGAAAGAGACAAAGACTGTATTTACCATACTGTTCATACCTAATGGAAGATAACCTACACTGGTTTATTTTTTTCCCCAAATCACATCACACTCAAAAAAATTCTTACTAGGAAACATTTCAAACATTTCTATTACTCAAACATATAACTAATCAACCTCTGACGGAGTTCAGTGGCTATGGATCCAAACTTTACAAAGAGCTAAACAGACTGTATTAACACGATTCTGCCAGAAAACTTCAGGATATATTCAACACCTGGTTTCATAGAGCAGCAGCTTATTAGTGAATGCACTGTTCATAAAGAATTATGACAAGATTCTCAGAATATTACAACAATTGTTTTCTTTCCTTGGTATTTTTCTTGTAAAATCATCTAGTTTTCTCTTAATTCTCTTTAACCTGTGAAAGCCAGGAAAGCTGTCCCCTGCCTGGTGACAAGCAGATGCCTTCTCAGAGTGGGAAGTCTTTGTGTTCAACCAATACCTCACCCCTACCAAGATCTCCAGCAAGGAGATGTTATTATCTAAACTTTAATCTTGCATCAGAAAGATTCAACAAGTTTGCATAGAACAGCCACACTCACTAATCTGGTCAAGGCAAGATTAGACAGTCTTTCTAATACAGGTCTGCAAAAATCTACTGTAGCCAGAGCAGCACAGTTCTGTGATAACTGACAATCTCTCCTGCAGATGCCACCTTCTAAAATAGTCAGGGCTTCTCTCCCTTCCACCAAAACCGCAATTTGGTTTGGTCTCCATCCGTCATTGCAGTTAATTCTATCCCGCAGAACACATACAAGGCAGTGTTCGATCAGTTCTCACCAGGTACACTGAAGTGCAGCAGTGTCTTTTGTGGTCCAATTAAGAAGGGATGCCTGCACTTACCTCACATAGTTCTAAAATTTTACTGAGGAGCAGAACAGGACTCCATAACTATACATGTTACAGAGTGCTGTCACAGTGGGAAAGCGATCAGCGTTACATAAGCAACCTCTATTTCTTGACCTGGCTGAACAACCTCAACATATATTGATTTTTCCTGTTTTAATGGCTTATTTTAGTGTATCCCTTAGGTTTTTTTTAAAGCAATTAGATACTAATTGAAGACACTGCCCTTTCTAAAGAGTTCACTGAATTAGAGCCCTGTATCTCACACTGGGTTTGTTTTCTACTTGCTGAAGCTTAGGCTGCTTTTCTTTTTTAAAATTATTCTGAAGTATTTGAGTCAAAAGTTACAAAATAACCCAAATCAACTCCCTGTTTACACCAGTAGCAATTAGAACAGAAATTTTTAAGAGCATGCTCAGAGGATGCAGTATCCAGGCCACATGCCAAGGATACCCTTTGTATTATAATGCTACAACTATAAACCCCTTCTGGAAGAAAAGCTGTAAGAAGGAAAAAAACTGTAAACTAAGCCAACCAACCACAGTGCACACAGAACCTCATCTGAAAGCAATCTTTAGAAGTTTGCCTCGTTGATACAGTCAGAAAAATGTTTTGAAAGAATATTTCAATAGAGACTTTATCCCTGAACAGAACTCAATCCCAAAGCACTTGCAATTGAGAACAACTTTTTAACTGCCCAGTTTACTGTCATCCCTCAGGCTTCTCCAACTGCTCAATGTGAGACTGAACCTTTGAGGATGATTTCACTCTTTCAGCATTCCCCAAATTGATTCTTGGAGTTAATGACATGAAAGAATCTGAATACAAATAAATTTTAGTTTCTTGGATAAACGGAAATACATCTGCAGCCCTCAAGTTGAATATGGATATCACAGCTATTGTGATAGTTTGGGCCTTCTGGAATTGCAAACATTAAACCAGTATCTTAACTGTAATTATTCCAGAATATATTATTTTATTCCTACACAAAGTACTAGCATGAGGAGTTATACTGCTGTACTCAGAAAAAATTCACATGCCTTCCCATGTCATCAAATGCTCACTCATTTCTTCCCATTGTGCTTTTCTTTATTCTACTTAATAGGATCAAAAAAGACCCAAAGAGGCCATAGGAGCAAGGGCAGCATAAGCTGTGAAGCCAGACAAGCCCTCAGATATTCAACAAAAATATAAAAATTCAGATTAGAAAATGAGCCACCCAAATTTAAACACATTCCATGCTACATACAACTATATGCATATAAGCACTTAGTTTTCTATTATAAAAAAAGAAAAAAAGTTACTATATTACCAAGGTTGCAAAAGTTAAAACATGTTGCCAGTACTTTAAGGCAAACTGTATCTGCTTGTTGTCAGCTCATATAATCAATTTCTATCCCAAATACTTAGGGTTCCTAATATTCACTCATACAAAAATAACGCAAAAGCCCCAAGCACAGAAGATCTCTGGAGTATCTTCTGTTCTAACCCTGACTTCCATGAACTTTATTCTGCTTATTCATACTGAATGCACACACACACACACAAGAAATGCAAAGGAATACTCAGAACTAAACTTGTAGCTGACCTTTGTACCAATTTGAGAGGGATGGGGGAAAGCCATCAAATCTCTCTAGAATAATCATGTGAAATTACCTTAAATTTCTTTCTCCTAAGAATACACTGAAAAATATTTGGTCATGAAAGACAGCAAGAGAGAAAAATAACCAAGAGCTTCTTGCATAAAACTGCAAAGCCTTCAGATACTTTATCAGAACTTTTCTCACCTACTGTTTGATATAAGCAAGCAAAGTCTCAGCAGGCCACTCAGCTGGAATTGTGTGGCAACTTAAAGCCACACTTCCCATTAAGTCCATAAAGTGTATCTGCAACTGGGAAACTGCTTTTCCAGCAGTAATTCTTACTCACTCAACTGGCATGCCCCAACTTATTTATAGACTCCAAAACAAAGCCAAGCAATAGTAGCCTGTCATGCAATTGCTGCAATGGCAGCTCAGCCAACCCTCTGCCTTCCCTCCCTACACCTGCGCAGGCAGGAAAAACACACACTGACAAAAAAGCAACTCCAACTAGTCAAATACTTGTGGCTCTCTACTGCAAGAGCCAACGGTTCTTTCCTTCTTAACACGGAAGGTGCCTTCCCCAGCTGGGAGCAATATTAAAGACTGCTAAAATATTAGCATTTAAAACAGTAACACAAAACCTCTCTCATTCAGAGCTTTCAAAGAAGTTTTATTCCTCTGTCATGTACCCATAACTGAAACAAAGTGAGTGAGAAAGTAAAAAGAAAATCCAGTTTACTTAATTTGTTTGCACAGCATGACATGATCAAGAACATGGCTGCTCCCAAAAAGCAGTTAGAATGCGGTTCTAAATGAATCTTATTCATTGGAGTCAACTTTGTCAGTAATTAATTCACTCTTCTGTCTGAGACCATGACAGTTATTCACTATCACTGCTATGTAAATAGAGTGTGTTAGAAGTGTCCCATTTAAGCAGAAATGTGAAACTGGAGACATTCCCTCCTATGCTGCTGAGTATGAGAAGCTCACAAGCGTGAGAAGCTAGAGTGCTAAGAAAGTATATAGACAAAACCAATGGAATGGTACAATGCTGGTCACTTGTGCTTTCAGAGATGTGGAGTTTCACTCAGTTATACAGTTCAATATATTTCTGTTGCAGCTGACGTGCTGCCATATTTGTCCAATACTCAGTTTCAGAGGGGGGGGGAAAGCCCCAGCACTTCACTCTGTAAGTGTTATTTTTAGGCAGAATTCAGGATAAAAGCATACTTCCAATCTGGAAAGTTTACCACTGAAACTGGACCTCATACTATACAGGACTCAAACTAGAACCACAACTGTCCTGATTCCCCCCATCCACAGAGAACATTCTGGCTAAGCAGAGCTCTGCTGAATCCCTGCTTTCAGCTCTTCTTTCTAGACAGCCACAATTTGCATTGCTCGAAGGTTTCTACAAACTGGACATGTCTGACCTCAAACACACATCCAGTCCACCTCACACAGCAGGAATGTCTGGAACAAAGGGATGCCTTTCCCCAGGTGCTTTGTGAAATTATACACACATTATTTTAAAACAGTTATTAGAAACTGAAATTGTAAGGCTGACTAGCAGCATCTTCACTTACCTAAAAGAGCAGCAAAAATAGGAAAGCGATTTGGATTCAGGTCCAGTTGCTTGGCAACTTCATGCATTAGGTATTGGCTTGTTGTGAGGCTTTTCCCATTCCGGCTCAGTTTTAGGGCATGGGCACTGAAATAGTAAGGGATGTTGCACAATGCATAATCGGAGTCATATGCAACCAAACCATGGAAACCTTTTTCTCTGCAGAAAGCAATTACTTCTTGATGATGATCCTCAATGCTCTGTGCAACCTACAGTGGAAGACAGAGCAATTAGCTCCAGTGTAAATGGCAGCACTGATTTATCACAACTATTATGATATAGTGGGTCTTTCTGAAACCATACATGTGCATTTAAAACACTTGAGATATTTTTAAAGTAATAAAACACTCCAGTGACGCAGCACATACGGACAGGACGTAAGGAGCACTCGGAAGCACAGCACACGCTTCTGGAAGGCCGCACGCTGCAGCGGCATTCTGTACCAGTGAACTCATCTGAAAAAACTGTTTATTACCAGAAACACTTGAACTCTGAAGACATTACTGTTCCGGTGTCTGTACCAGCTCATGGAGAGAGCCTTGAGACTGTGGTTACTCCAGCAGTTCAGCACAACAAGATGCTCCCCATGATCAAGCAAACCCATGATGCCTTCTAAAGTGTTTTGGCCCACTTTTAAATGGACCAAACACAACCCTGGATGAACAGATATAATTTTGTTGACCTTTCAAATGCAAACCTTGCTGTATTTAAGCCAACTTTTTTCCCCTTTCCACCTTCAGCCTATCCCTTCATGCACAACAGTACCTGATGGTGCAAACTGCTTTGAGTTTATAGCCCAAACTTCACCTCTTCACTCCTGTTGCCTAGCAAAGCACATATTTTAGGCTACAGAAATCAGATGACTTGAACAGACATGTGCAGGGCAACATGGGCCAATTCCTAATGTTGGAAATACAAAAGGAATCCTTTCTAATCAAGAAGCTTGTACTGAAACTGAAAGCCCCATGACAACAGGTCAGTACCTATAGTCCTGTGTTCCAACACACCTTCAGGAACTGCTACAAGTGCAGTGTGCACACGAGCACACTCAACTACAGTCAGCCAAGGGCTTTGGATCCCTAGTGCTTCTACCATCTACATGCACAATACACACTGAGTGATTCAGAAATCCCCTTGGAAGTTGGGTGTTGGTATAACCCACCCTCACAGAGTATTCCATTTTAACAACAATGTAGATAGCAAGCTATCCCAAAATAGACTAGTACAAAACTATTAGCTTCAGTCTCCACAGCATGCATGAATAACTACAGCCTTAGTGCCAGCGAGGCTATTTATTTCCTCTGCAGAACAGGAGAGAAGGTCCCAAACTCCACAGCCCATTCCAGCAGCCCCCGCAGTCACTCACAGCAAGTTTACAGTGACCCTTTTCTTCTACTCATGTCTTGCACTTGCTGAACCTGATGCTGAACTACAGTATTCCAGAGAGGTATGCCAAATTTTACTTCTCCCGTGCACCTTCGGGAGATGTTCAGGAGCCAAATCCTGAGCAGCAGAACAACCAGCACCTCACCTGTTCCTGCAACCAAACACCAGTTCACTAAGCTCTCCCTACTCCTAATCCTACCACCCTGCCTGTCTTCAGAAAATGTTACTTCTTCAGAAACTTCCTTGATGGACTGTTTTTGACATTTACTTTGTTTGTGAGAACACACATACTTATTTTTCTCACAATGATGCTGTTATCTAGCAGAAGGGGTGGTTGAAACCATAAACATTTTTGGAAAAATTTAAAGACATCAGACTTGCACAGTTCCTAACTAAAGGAAGGCAAACTCAGGCTTCACCCCACCCCCACCCACCAGTCTTCACAGGTCTTAAATTAGAAAAATCCCTCCAATGTTTTTTAATTAAGGGTAGATAGATTTAAATTATGTCCATATATCTAAACTCAAACCTCTCTGCATGCACAACTCTGATCTATAAAAAACCAAGTGAGAACTCCTTCTGCAGCAATAGGTGTGACATGGGTGTGCAGATGACGCAAGAGGAAGCTCAGTGTGCAGCTCCTCTGATTTTCTATGAGCTATTTCCTCTACCTCCACAGCCTCCAGTTCTCTCCCCATTTTATACAGCTCTCTAACCCAGCACGAAGCTGCTGCATGTTCAGAGAATACTAGAATCCATGTTCAAATAACTCAGCCATCACAAGGAAAAGAGCTGTATTTACCAAAGTACAGTTAACCCACAATGTAAAACTCTAACAAGATGAGAGAGGCAGAGAAATATCTCATGGCTCTCACAAATGCAGAGGTACCCAGGAACATGCAGGCTTCAAAACTAACCCAGGGAGTGGGGACGTGGTGGAAATCACAGCCAGGAGTTTGGAATATTTTCAAGCCTAAATCTTGTGTAAACATTCATGGTGCTGGCTCAGAAGGAGAGAATCCTTGCCTGAACAAATACACACGAGCACCTTTAGATACTGAGAACAAAACAGTCTCCCCTAAGTATTAGAGTTGTTAAGAACTCCACTGCCTAAATATTTAAATTTTAGCAAACCTACTTCACATAGAAGTTTCTTTTAAGAAGTAGTCCCCCAAACTGAAAAACATCAGGTCACAACAAAACTAAGAACCTGCAGGATATTTGTTATAACCTGGAAGAACCTGTTATTTTTACGTCCTGCTGAAACCATCTGTGAGTGATTTGTAATTGTTCTCAATAGAAGACATTACTCTTTTT
The DNA here is from genome assembly GCA_020086605.1 of Lanius collurio. Taxonomy (NCBI): domain Eukaryota; kingdom Metazoa; phylum Chordata; class Aves; order Passeriformes; family Laniidae; genus Lanius; species Lanius collurio. Next base: position 1,983,336 of record JACBWW010000068.1, read on the forward strand.
CTCCTCTCTAATTACTAAAATAGATCAAATTTATAGCCAGTTCCTAGATTCACACAGAAACCTACTCCAGACTCAAATGTTCCTAAAAATAAGAAAATCAGTTTCATATTTAAAGTCAATCAGTATTCTCAAACCCAACTTCTCCAAACAAAGTGAGAAAACACTACAATTAAACAACTGTCTTACGCATATGTGAAAAAATCACCTATACATGTAAATAAAAATCACACCTTCAAGATGCACTTCTTTTGTGCTCATCAGGAGGGCTACACCAAACAGAGTGAGAATAAAACTGAAGGAAGATTTAGAGAAAAAAAGAGACATGTAACAAAGCAGATTTAGAAAGACAATGAATCATGTAAGAGAAAACAAAAAGCAGAGAAGGAAAATGCCTTAAGCTCAGGAGTATCTTTGACATGTTTTATACATGCAACCACTATAACCATGAAATATCCCTGTTAACCTGAAAACGAACCCATTAAAACCAGATTTACCCACAGAGTTTCTTGACAGCTGAAAAAAATGAGGCATCAAACAGAAACTGCTGATATCCTTCCCATCCCCAGGTCAGCTGAGCAGTGCAGAGAACCAGTGCAGTTTGGACATGCATGGTGGTGGCTCAGTGGTGTGGACAGCAACAACCTCTCCCCCCACAGCCCTCAGTATCTGGTAATGAGCTGCCAGCTCCCAGGGCTAACCTGACAAAGACAAATAAATATACACCTCTCAAACCTTCCCCAGCAAAACTAGGGGGATATTGTGTTTACCGTGATTTTGCAAGTTTGGGGTACTTTTTAATGACAGAAAAGGGACTCAATATGAGTGTGCTCACACTCCTATAACTGCTTCCAGAGATTAAGAATAAGGCTTGTCACCCAGAAACCATAAAGGAGCTAATGCTGCACTGGAAAGTAAACAGAATGCTACAGGTGGTATTGCTGTCAAATGCAGCAACTTGGTTCAGATGAAATGTACCTGAGTCAGATCTAAGACAGAAAATGTTTAACAAACTAACAGCCAGTTCAACATGTTGTTGAACCATACAAAACTATTGCAAGCACCAAATTCCCACTGATATCAAAACAGCTGGCTTCCTGTTGGGTACTATGCATTTCCATGTTGCATTAAACAAAGTTTCTACTTTAATACATTAAAAGAAAAACAATATTCTTATTTCACACCATTCATTGCTTTTACTATGATCTCTAAGTTTCAGTAACAAATAAGAAAGATTTATAATGCACCCACCAACAGGTCAAGGTAAGGACCTTCACTGCATGGGCCCTAAAACTTTTTGCTGAAAGTATGAAACTATTTCCTAGCTACAAAAGGTCCACAAAGTTCAAATGATGTTTTTGCTATCATGCAAATTCCCACTATCCAAAAAACATAACACCATTTGGCTTCTACACTTTTACACAGACCAGGAAAACACACGACTGCATCACACATAGCTCTAAACTCCTCACTTTAACCAAGGCCAAGCCCAAGGCATCGCGCTTGGCGGAGCTGAACGTGCCCTGCAAGAACGAGCTTCGCCTCCACTTCCAGCTCATTCCACACGTGCTTTACCAGGCGCAGTGGCCCCGGCCTGGTGACCCAATCCCCGCCGGCCGAGGCCACCGCAGGGTGGGACTTCCACTGCCGAGCAGGCTGAACTCAGGATGGCTGCGCTCCAGCTCGGTGTTCCTCCACTGATGGGCCTGGCCCAGCGAGCAGGGAGCTAAGAGGGAGTAACAGTGATTCCCGCCCTGTTGGCAGAACTAGGAGAAACTTCACCCAAAGTCACCTCTGGGGTGAGCTCCTTGGAGAGAGGCATCTGTACCCCAGGGCTGCAGCCCAGCCAGAATGTTTCTAATCCGCCAAAAGGCCAAATAACATTAAGCTGCCGCTAGTGATCGAGCAATTCCGAAGGTTACATAATATTTTTCTACACACAAAAGTAATTTAAGATAATAAAGCCTACAAGTATGTGCTTCCCTCCTGCTGCTCTTCCTTCCCCAGCGGGAAGGTGAGCAGGCAACTCCTAAAGCTGCAGCTTCATCCCCAGGCTTGTTTTTCCAGCGTCTTGTGTTTCAATATACACAATCGCTCAGCTGAACAGAAACCATCGTAAATCAGGAAAGCCGTGGGGAGAGATGCGATGTGGTCATATCCTGCAACCTTTGAAATCGCGGCCTTCGAGCACAAGATGGCCATGGAGCCCAGCTCCGACATGAAGGGCTGTTTGTGGGGCCAGAAAACTGAGGTTGCCCCTTAAAATAAAGAGTTTAAAAGAAGGACTGTCAGCTTGATACTGCTGATTGCACAAACCAGAAACGCTGCTGTTATGGAGTAAGGAGCCAGTTATTCCACAACTGGTTTTAAATGCTTGTTGATACTGAGAAAATGCTGAGCAAAACACGAAAACCTCCATAAAGCCAAAAGTGGCACCCCTGTGTTTTTTGCAGCGAGCCATTTCCCCTCCAGCCCAAGTTTAAACATCTCGCCTGAGCCGGGAACTTGTTGCAGATCCATCCTACGCGAGAACTAAACTGATTAATTATTTTTTCCTCCCCTCAATAATTAACTACAGAGATGCCTTTCACCCACCCGCTCTCCCCTGCGGTACCACAGCCCACAAGGCAAGAAGGGACATTTTGAGTCAACGGAGCGAAAGAACATGGAGGCAGAAGCCGCCCTGCTGCCGGGCCGGGCCACGGGCGCTGCCGGTCGACCCGCCAAGGCCTCCCGGCCTCCGGCCTTGGCGGAGCGGCGGGCAGCGCCATGTAAATAAGCCAAAATCCCCCCGGGATTGAGGCCGCCGAAAGTTGTGCCGCCCCCGCGGGTCTGGGCGACATTTTGAGGCGCTGAGGGGAGAGGCTGAGGGTGCCCTCCCTCCCCCCGCGGGCAGCCCCCGCTGCCATCTTGGAGCCGGGAGGGAGCGGCGGGGAGGGGGCGCCGGGACCCCCGGGTGCGGGGGGACCCCGGGCTCCTCCTCACCTTGATGTGGAAGCGGATGAGGGCCAGGCGGATGCAGTGCGCCATGCAGACGGGCGGCAGGAACCAGACCTTGGGCGGCGGGGTGCCCTTGTTCTGGACGTGGCTGACGATCTGCTGCGCCGTCTGGCGCTCGTTGCCCTGGCGCTTCACCCACTCGTGCAGCCGGGCCTTCTCCAGGGCGCCGTTGAAGAAGACGAAAAGCTCGATGTTCCCGTTGAAGCAGGCCTTGGCCAGGGCCGCCAGGTAGCCCAGCATGTGGTTCCACTGCCCGCCGCTCACCCAGTCCGTGTAGAAGCCGCCGTAGAGCCGGTGCAGGCAGTTGTCGGCGTCGATGAGGAGGCGCAGCGGGGTCTGGGGGGGCCGCTGGCGGCCCCCACCCACGAGGCTGCCCCGCGCCAGCTTCTGCAGCTCGACGGGCACCACGGCGCTGGGGCAGTGCTTCTCGATGTAGTCCTGGAATCCCTGCACTCCCATGGTGAGGACCGGGCGGCGGCGGTGGGCGGGCGAGCGGGGGCCCGGCGGCGGCGGCAGCAGCAGCGAGGTCTGGGCTCGGGCCGGGCGGCGCGGCGGCGGCGGGCGGGCGGTGGGAGCGGTGGAGCCGGGTGGGAGCGCTGGCTGCCGTCGGTGGCCGATCAGGGGGGAGTTGTATGGATTAGTGGGGGGCTCATGGCTGCCGCGGCCGCCATGTGCTGCGCTCACAGAGCCATGGCTCGGGGATCCGGGCGGCTGCGGCTCCGACTGCCGGGGGGCGGGGGAGCGGCCGGGCGCGCAGGAAGCCAACCCGCCGCCGCCGCCGCCTGCGGCAGCGAGAGCGGAACGGGCGGGACTTGGCGGCGGCGCCGCTGCCACTCACACACCGCGCGGGGCCGCGGCGGGAGCGCGGGGGGAGCGGAGCGCCCTCGGCGCCGCCCGTGCCCGGAGCCCGGAACCCCTCACGGCCCCCTGCCCTGCCCTACCCTGCGGCTCTGGCCCGGCCCGGCCCGCCAGCCGCGGCCGTTGCATAACTCGGGCATGCGCGGGAGCGCGGCGGAAGCGAGTGGCGGGGAAGGGGAGGGGGCCGGGGGCGGGGAGCGGCGGCGGGAACCGGGGCAGAGGTCTCACGGCTCGGCCCGGATCGGCCTGGCCTGGTCCTGGCCCGGTTCTGGCCCCGCGCTGCCGGGCAGCGGCGGCCCCTCAGCCCCGCGGCCGCCGTGGCGGGCCCAGCTCGGGGGAGCTGCGGCCGGGCACCTGTTGCTCGGGGGTCTTCGGCCGTGACAGGGCAGCAGAAGCGCCCCCGCAGCGGTTCGGTTCGGGCCGGGGAGCCGCGGGGCTCCCAGCCTGCTGCCGCGCCCGATCTGGCCATAGTGCCTTCTCCTCCGCACAGACCCACCGGGCCGTCCCCGGTACAAGTGACCGGCTGGCCTGGCGTCTCCCCGCTGAGCGTTTGCTGCTGCTGGTGAAGCTTCTAGATCGTAGAATACCCCGGGCTGGAAGGGACCCCCAAGGATCATCGAGTCCAACTCTTGGCCCTGCTCAGACACCCCAAATCCCCCCCTGGGCATCCCTGGCAGCGCTGTCCCATCGCTCCTGGAGCTCTGGCAGCCTCGGGGCCGTGCCCATTCCCTGGGGAGCCTGGGCAGTGCCCAGCACCCTCTGGGGAAGAACCTTTGCTGATACCCACCCTAAACCTGCCCTGGCCCAGCTGCAGCCGTTCCCTTGTGTCCTGTCCCTGTCACAGGGAGCAGAGCTCGGAGCTGCTGCTGTGCTGCCCCTCGGGAGGGGCTGCAGCCCCCGCTGAGCTCTGACCTCAGTCTTCCCTTCTCCAGCTGAGCAAACCAAGTGCCCTCAGTCACTCTTTGTACAGCCCCTCCAGACCCTTCACCATCTTCGTAGCCCTCCTTTGGACACTCTCTAATAGCTTTAAATCTTTCTTGTATTGTGGCACCTGAAACTGCACACAAGACTTGAGGTGAGGCCACACCAGTGCAGAATAGACACGGTCACCTCCCTCAACCATTTTGGTGGCCTTTTCACCTTAGACATGCTTCAAGTGGCAACTGATTGCATCTTGAGACCTGCCATCCACAGGGCAGCCAAACTGTTGCCATAACAGATAAATGAGCATAAATATCAACTATAAGGGAAGAAATCCATAAATGAGCATACGTATCAACTACTGGAAGAAACCTGCTCTTCACTCCACAGGCAGTGGAGGAATTATCTGTCTTTGGTTTTCCCAAATGAAATTATTTTTTAAAAGGCCAAGGTGAGGTCTATGACTAAGGTTCAGAGCTTGCCTACAGGTTTATCATTGCAATAATGCCACAGCACCTGAGCAGTTCTCTGCTGTTCAGGTGTTGGAAAACTGCAGGACATGTCAAGCTGCTGATGCTGTATGTTCACATTAATATTTTATTAATGAGGAAAAGCATATTGTTAATGAGATTTCAGTCAGGCTGGATTGGCACCCACAGTAAATATTCCCAGCAGGGAACAGCAGTTGCAGCAGGAGTGGGCCGGCTCACTCCCAGGCAGGGAGTGCCATGGGTGTGTGTATCTGATCCCAACTGGTGTAGCATCAGGATGATGGAATAAAGAATACTGAAAAAGCCATGGAAGTAACCAATGACAAGTGCATGTTTCTTCTTAGAAATCTGTTTTTGCAATAATCTGAGAATATGGTTTCCTAAGTAAATAGTCTCTTTCCAAACTACTTTTCCCTTAGAATTCTTAGATTATCCTATCAGAATATAGATACATTATAATATCATCAGAATAATAAAACCTTTTGGAACACTTTGAGGAGCACACAAAACATGGCAGCAGGACAGTAGTGCTAATAGAAGGAAAGTGGATCAAGGAGGAAGAACTTCAGAATTCCAAATATCCCAAAAAATGTGAAAATTTGGTCAAAGTAACAGGTATTGCCATACATGAGGTGCCTAAAAGGCAGGTTATCAGACAGCCCTGCATATATTCAGTGCTCTAGCAGTGGAAAGCTTGATCACAAACAAGCCATTCTCTAAGCAGCCTTGTGAGCAATAACTGAGTCAAGAAGAATTCACTTCTTGTTGTTAATTGTCTCACAGGGTTTTCAGTTCAATAGTCTTAGGAATGGCAAATCATCTATAAATAAAAGATGATAAATTTGCTTGTGTTTTTTTCAGTTTTGTTGTTTAGGAAGGAAACTAGTCCAGAGCATGTGCCACGAGGAGCCTGGCTGTCAGCATCCTTGGAGTCAGGGAGGCACAGCAGAACTGAGCACTGCCCGGCTCACGTGCCCAGCCACAAACACAACCCTCCCTCCCTGAAGAAAAGAGAAAGGAAAAGCACAAGGGGAAACAAGGTGCTTCCAGAACTTATTTAATGCAAACTAAAAGTTTGGCCAGACAGGAAGACAATGGAAAATAAGTTAAATTTACAGAAAACAAAATTACTCTGGAAAGCAGGTAGATTAAGCTAGACTTAGAGAGCAATTAATCAAGGACTGAGGTAAACGAGGTGTTTTTTCATCAACCAGCAGCAGAAAGCCTGCAGGATTCATCAATCTTCTTCCTCAGCACTGAGACACAGCGTGTTCCACTGTTCCCAGATGTTGGTTGTGTAAAGGAAGGGTTAATAGCGGTTGGTATTAAAGTCAGTGACTCATTATCCAACCTGAGAAGAGAATTAGGAGTGGCTCCCTCAAAGGAAGGAACTGAACAGTCATTAGGAAGAACTAACGAATAACCATGTCAGAGCAAGAACATAGATGAATGTTATCAGTTTAGTCTTGGTTCTTCTGTTAATGAAAATCAGTCCCACAGTGAGAGGAACATGGACACAGGCTGTGCAACAGACTAGCCACTGTGACCTGAGAGGTCCATCTGCCTGGGAGTAATAGATGCATATGTTATCCAAGGAAAACACTTGTTTGATGTGATGTCCCTTAATATTTCTCCTCTTTTCTCAGCCTGCTGCGTGTTGCTGTGGAGCTGCTGCCCCAGAACTTCCCCGTTCTTTCTGCTGTAGAAGAGCTCCCAGCCTTCACGTCACTGCCAGGTCTGCAAGTGGCCACGGCCTTGCCCTGTGGGCAGGGTGCTTTTCTGCTTTGCTACTTCAGTGCTTGCAGTTCTAGGCATGCCTGTCACTTAGTCAAAAAAAAAGTTGCAAAAATACAAGAAATTGAAGAAAAATTGTTGGGGTCTAAAAAAGTATTGGGGATAAAATTTGTCACTTGTTGCAATCTTACTCTGATTTTCTATCATCGTATTTGCTACCATGTGTGACATCCCTTTCTTGTCTCTTATGTTACTGCACTTAAACCATACACCATTACATAAAATTTATAGAAGGAGATTTTCCATGTTCAGGTATTTCCACAAAATATCAACAATCACCATCTTGCTTAAGCATACAGTAACTTTTTTCAAATATGTATGATACTTCAGATGGAACATTTTCCTCTTAGGACAAAGATGTATGTAGAAGGCATATCACTGGGTTATTTAAAACACTTATTGGTCTCTCCATCAGCATCAACTCTCTAAGGACTTGGAGTCTATTTCTGGAACTTCTCCTTTTTTGAGCTTTCTGCAAGACATGAGATTGCAGAAGTCCATAGGTGATTGCTCAGCTTAAACACATTTATTGCTAACATCTGCTTTTTTTTCTGAGAAATAATATGATTCTTTTAGCAACAGCTTGGTAATACCAAGTCTCATAGCTTCTTTTGTAAAACTTTCTCTTTGCAAAGCAGACTTCACTGAAATCTTAAGTTTCAGCTGATCTGCCCTCACCCAATAAGCATTCCTCTGCTATGACATTTCAATTTAATTTAAAATTTACTTTGTGCTATAACTTCCACCATAACATTAAAATTTGTGGAACTCTTTCACCGATACCTGATGAGTACAGCTTGCACCTTCTCGCTGGGATCAGCCCTTTTTTGTGGAAGCATGGCACTTCTACAGGTACTCGAGCTGGGAAGTGGACTATTCCTGTGCTTTCTCATTGACTACAATGAACTTTGGTGATTGTTTTTCAGCATGTTCATTTGCTTTTCTGTTCTGCTCTGGTGTTGGCTGTGTAGAATTGGTGCCCTTCCCAAGCTCTCCATCTCTTCCAGCTTAAGCCCCTGGTTTAACTCTGAGGAGTTTTAGCAAAGGCTGTAAGATGTGTACAAGGTTTTGTAAGATCATTGAGTCCAACCATTGACTACTAAACTCACTACTAAACCATGTCCCTAAGTGCCACATCTACGTGTTTTTTGAACACTTCCAGGGATGTTGATTCCACCACTTTCTCGGGAATCTGTTCCAATGCTTAACCACTCTTTCAGTAAAGGAATTTTTCCTCATGTCCAACTTGAACCACCCTTGGCACAACTTGAGGCCATTTTCCATTGACCTATTGCTTGTTACCTGGAAGAAGACCCCAACACTCACCTCGTCACAACCTCCTTTCAGGTAGTTGTAGAGAGCATTAGGGTTTACCCTGAGCCTCCTTTTTCTCCTTCTTTTCTCTTCCAAACAATAGTGAAACATGCCAGGCCAACACTGACCTCTTTTGTAGACAGGAAGTATGTGAAAGCTGCTTGCTCCATGAAAAAGCAGAGGAAAAGAGTTTCTCTGATAGCGTGCAGTGAAGCCAACACTGAGATGTTGGACTACCAGTCCAAACAAAAGATGATTCAAAAGATAGCATACCTTACTAGAGCCACTGCTGTGCTCAAACTCAAGATTTTTCATTGTCCATAGAGGCCAAGTCTTGAGGAGTTTGGAACCCCGGGCATATGTGGGGTAAATCATGGTGTTGCTCCAGCAAACTTTTAGGGCAAGAAAATGACTGGCAGTGAGTCCTCTGAGTGCCTGGGAAAAGCAGTCTGGAGGAGGAGGGGGCAGTGACGCTGGCTGAAAGAATTCCTCCTTTCAGAGAACAAGCAGCGCTTTCACAGCAGTGGATGCTCAGCTATAGCACACTAACTACACAGATTACATCAGGGCCATTCTCTGCCTTTGATTAGTTTTAAGAAACAAAAGCATGAAAATTTTAAGTTCTAAACTTGAATTTTCAAGAGAAAAAGCATAATAATAAGGGCATTATGAAGCAGGCAGCGGGAGCTGGTGGGGAGCACTGGTTCTTCAAAAACCTGGAACAGTAGTGTGCTGTTCCTGTGGCAGTTGTGTGAGAGAGACAAAAAGCCAGTATTTAAAGTCTGTTCTACAGCAGTTTTTGCAGGAGCATCAATAATATTACGAAAAGATACTAACAGAATGCTACAGCTTCAAATTATAACAGATAAGATGCATTTGCAAACAGTATCGCGAGAGCACATCTGAGCTAAAATACATCTGCTGTGGCCATTTCAGAAGGGCAGCTATTTACACCTCCAACACTTTAAAAACATGTCATTTTTGTTGGCATTTATGCAATTAACACAAGTATCTCAGGCATGGAAGTAACAGATTTAGCTACCTAAATGTGGGGTAGGGCTGCCAGGTTTGGGAACACCACTCTCAGTTATTTGTCTTACCATTGTCTGCCCTTAATTCATTCCTATGGCTCTTGCTGCAGAGTCTAAAATGTAAGTATGAAAAAAATTGAATTGATTTGAATTGCAAAGTATAAAGTTCTGGGGCTGTGCCTGCTTGAATCAGCACACAGGATGAAATGAGGCCCACAAATCCAGACTTTTCAAAGTAGTGGTCTGGACACAAGGGATACTTTGTGCTGGTGCCTTTCCTGTCACATAATGGCTCTACCATGTCCATCCCAGAGGCACGGCCACCACTCCTGGGACAGGGTGCTCCTTGAGCTGGTGCAGTTGGAGGAGCAGACAATCCTCCTGTTGTCCAGAACTGGCCCACGAGCCACCAATTAGACTGCTCTGAACGACAGCATTCTGTTCAAAGGGCTTCTAATTGTATTTCAATGATGATTTAAATGCTGCTGCTGATAATTTCAGAGACATCCAGATCACTAATTACTCATAGTCTCTTTTGAGCTTTAAGCAGGCGCACTGCTTAAAGCAAAGCACTGTAGAAGCATCAAGTAATGTTATTAATGTTCTCAAAGGCCTCCACTGCCCTCCTACCTGTCAAAAGCATCTCCTGTTCCCAGGCCCAAACCCAGCCCTGGCTGCTCACATCTGGGATCCAGCTGCCCAGCTGCAGCACAGATTCTTGCAACGTTCTGGAAGTAAGAAAGGAGAAACAACGAATCAAAATTACTTACATTCATTGAACAAAATTCTTCAAATATTAATAAAAACTAAAATTCTTACAACAACACCACTTCAAAACATTTTACCTTTAAGATAAAATACTAGCTCGATTGAACTGCATCCCTGAACACAGCATGGTCAGGATATCTGAATAAACTTACCAAAAATGCAGATCCTAACAACCTGTCTGCACAGACAGGAAGGGCACTGACCTGTTGGAGCAAGTCCAGAGGAGGCCACCAAGATGATCAGAAGGATGAGGCACCTTTGCTACAAGGAAAGAACATTGGAGTTTTTCAGCCTGGAGAAGAGAAGCTTCAGGGTAACCCAACTGCAGCCTTCCTGAAGGGAGCTTATGAGAAAGATGGAAGGAGGCTATTTACAAGGAGCTGGAGTGACAGAACGAGGGGGAATGGCTTCAGGCTGACAGAGGACAGGTTTAGGTTAGATATTAGAAAGAAATTCTTGGCTGCGAGGGTGGTGAGTCTCTGGCACAGGGTGCCCAGAGAAGCTGTGGCTGCCCCATCCTTGGAAGTGTTCACAGCCAGATTGGACGGGGCTTGGAGCATCCTGAGATAGTGGAAGATGTCCCTGCCCATGGCAGGGGGTGATGATCTTTGAGGTTCCTTCCAAGCCATTCAGTTCTGGGGCTCTCTTGGCTCGCCGTTGCGGCAGGAGCAGCGGCGTGGTGGGAACGTGGCCGGCCTGTGGAGCTCCCGGAGCCGGAGCGGTGCTTGTGCAGCGAGTCCCAGGGAGTTCAGTTTCCAAGGCTGGCAATTCAATACCTGCCATAAGCAAGAAATTCCTTCCCAAATGTTTACTTGTATTCTGTACAAGATGCTCATGGTGTAGGGAGGAATCCATTCTCCAGAAAAAATATTTAGAGTGCAAGTCACAGTTTCCCCCTTCAGAAATTCAGCCAAAACACACCATATCTGCTGTCTACTGACAGTGTAGTGCTGGTCAAGATGTTTATACATAAAACACACTGTCAGTGAGAGTAAAGGACATATCTTGCCTGTGTAATTGGTACTAGAAATGGGGAAGCTGGCTGAGTCCTGTTCTATAATACGTGCTTTTACGAGAATGTAGGTTAGCTGTAGTACAGTGCATTTTACATGCCAAATCTAAGCAGTCAGAATTTTTAAGAGACTTTCAATGATGCAGGACAAAAAAGGAGGCCTGTTTTTTCATTGAAAAATAAAATGCATGTAAAGAAATCCTAATGCTGATTTTTTTTGGTGAAGATCTATGTGAGATGAGTCCTTTATTGTCCTAGAGTGTATTAGCGTGACTGATCTACCCTCAATTTGATGTGAGATTGCTGGCCTAGGACAAGAGCGAGGAATTTGCTCTACTCTGTGACCAGACACAAGGTGAAGAGAGTGAGATGCTCGATGCTCACCTTCCCTCAGTGATGATGTGCCTGGAGCTGCAGGGGCCCCTCTTTGCCTCAGCAAGCCCCTGAAAAAGCCGTAAAGGAGACATTTGCTTGTGCAGCTCAGGTGGCTGGTACAGAACAATGAGATATGCACATGGGGAAAAATTTGCATGCAATTTTTTGCAGCCATCTGACCTAGGAGTTTTACTTTCTACATAAACAGTCTGTCTCACTTGTCTGAGTAAGGCTTTAAGTGTGTTTTTTGTGTGTCTCCTTCTCTGAGGGCTGTGCCAGCTGTGGCCTCTTTGGAAATGAAAAGTCCTGAAAAATTCCTGCACTTTGTTACCCAGTGCTGCTTTTTTTCATTTTATATCACTGATGGTATTTTAAACTGAGTAGATATGAGGGCAAATAATTTCCCCCTTTTCTGTTTCAGCAAACACCTGCCTCAGCTTCCAGCTTGCTCCTACAAACCCCACAGCTTGCACAGAGCAGCCGAGCTGAGCTGATGCCAGGAAAGTGAAGGTCTTGTAAGAGGTAACATTTAAACTTGTGTATTTCCAGGTTTTGTAATTACAGGTTAGTAGTTTGGTTTTCATTCTTTTCAGCAAGGTCTGAGATGTTGGTGCCTTAAGTTTTCTGCCTAATCTATACAAGATTACTTCCTTATCTTCATTTATCCTTTTAAAGATACATCACTTGAACTTTATCCTGTGGCTTCCTTGCCTAACATCAATCAGGAAAACATTCAAAAATTAAAGAATTAAGTATTTTTGGATAATGGATAATCTCTTTTGCAAGAGATTAAGAGTTGAAACCTCACAAGCTTGTCACTCAATGACAGAAACCCTGATTTCTGAAAGTTGTACACACATGCAGCCTGGCCTGCATCCAGTGTCTTGGCTGCCATGAAACTGGAAACTTTAATCAGCATAAAAAATTGTAATCTAGTTCTGAAAAAGCAAAAAAAAAAAAATAAAAAAAAGGGAAATGCTACACAGTTGTCATTTGTGAGAGCATTCTTATTTTCCAGAAGACATCAGTTTAATTCTCCAGATACTCTCACTATACCCAGCAACTTTTGATCTCCCTCCACATAATACAGCACAGGAGAGTGTCTCTTTAAATTCATTTATAAAATAATTCAGGGCTGTGGGTGTCTTTGATCTGTTCCTCTCTGCTAAAGTACAGAAGAGAAGAACATGTCGCTTAGCAACCCCACTTAGCCAGCACTGGGGGAGGCAGGAGGGATGGATGGTCTAGAGCCACAAAAGGGGAGGCTTAAGCCCCATCAGGAAACTAAATTTTGGACAGTCTTTCTCCAAACTGAAGCAAGCAAACACAGTCGTTTGCAGAATTGAGTAATTGGGTAATCTCACTTTTTCCTTTTTTTTTATATCCACTTATGGTCTATTAATAGCAATCTTCCAACTAAATGAGAAAATCCAGCATGGGATGGACAACACAGGCTTCAACAGCTTCAGGGCTGGGTTGCAGCTGAAGGGAACCTGAAGTTTAATTTTAAACCAGTTCAATAGATTTTAAATAGAATTAGTGTTTTCAAGACTAATCATAATTAATTTCATACCTCAGTTTTAATCTTAACATTTCAAATAAATGTTGTGTGTCTCGTCCTGTTGTCCAGTTGGACAGCCTAAGTGTCCCCAGCCTGACTTATTCAGGGTCACTTACCTTGTTGTAAATAAACCCCAGAATTCTCTGAATAGTTACCAGGCTGTGATTTGCTGGTAACTAGGTAACATCATAGAGCTGTAAAAAAATACCAGTTAGGAAAGTAACTTTGCCCAGAAGCAGATGAGCAGCCCTCAGCCCTCTGTCCTTCCTGCAGCTGCAGGCTGGTGACATCCCACGGAGCCATGGCAGGAGCGGGCACCAGCTCAAACCCTCCTGCTCTTGCCAACCAGTGCTGGCCTAGAGCAGCCCTGATTTATTTTTTTCCCAAACATCAAATTCCACAGTAATATACGGCTGAGTTATGGAATTAAAAATTATACTAAAAACCTGTGTCGGAAGAAGAATGGCAGAACTACCCACTTCAGCATCTCACATAGACAAAAAGCAGTTCAGAATGAAGTACAGGTAAATTGTTACACCTGGTCTTCTATTAATGATCATAAAGATTATTTAAAATCTTCCTACTTTTTGCACCCCTTTCATTTACTAATCACCTATAACTTCTTACTGAACAGTTAAGAGAATCCCTAAATTCTCATGGTTCAAGTTTCTCCCAGAGCTCAGTGCAGGCAATCCTGTGCTCAAACTCTGTAGTAAAACTGCAGATTATTAGACTGAGTACCAGTCTATCCACAGGCAGGAAGCTTGTCTAAACTGGCATCTACTGCATATTCCAGCAATTACTAACATACCTGAAAACAGACATTTTTGGACTCTGAAGTAACATTGTTTTTATCTAGTAAGGGAAGTGGTAAGTGCTAGAGTGAAGCTCATTCAGAATTAAAGTTCTTAGAAGAGTGTACTGAAGAATTTAATTCATAAGTGACAAGATAATTTTTACTACCCATATATAGCAAAGACCTATAAGTAGAATCCTGTCTTCAATGGGAGTTCTACTGGTTACTGTAGGGGTGCCTGGATTTTACCCAGGATCTCTGAGTGTGCTTTTTGTATTGGCAAATGCTCATGTAATGTGATTCTTTGGAGAAATTTAATTAAAGAGAAATGCGTAAGGCACTTGGCATTAAGTGGTCTAAGTTTGTTAACGTACAATATGGAGAATGAAGCCCAAATTAGAAGCAAATAACACTAACTCAACTGTGAGCATTTCCATTAAAATTGCTTTAGTAAGAAACTTCTATTTTTGTGACACATATTTTCTCTATACTTTTATGATCCAAACAAATGTAGAGGCTTTATTTGAAGTGTCACAAGCTGAAGCAAACCCTGTTGACTTGACTTTGCCTTTGCTCTCAGTTATACCACAGTTAACAATTCTTCACTGTTACTCAGTTCTGAGAAAGTAATTTTGCTGATTGCCTAAATTGAGGATGAGGAATCCAGCAACAGTAGAACTCTTTTCCTTGCCCTTTTTTTACAATACCAGTTCATACACATAGTGGGTTTTAGGAAACAAAAATATGTCATATCCATAAGGCCAAGATGATCTTTGTTGGAGATTCTTGTTCCAGTTTCAGTGATTCCTCTGAATCACAGGACATCTCCAGCTTCTTGAGCAGACTTTGTGAGACTGATAGTCTTGAGGAATATGTTTGGGACTACAGGGACTTACAAACCTGCACAATTAACATAGCTTTGTGGTTATGGCATTCAGGTTCCCAGATCAGGATGATGCATGGAAAAAGCATGCAGATAAGGCATCGTTTGCCTGAACATGTCATCAGAAACTGACTTCCTGAAGGTATGTCTCAAGTGGGAGAATGCAAACAGATGTGTGATGTTTTTCCATTTCAGAGCAATCATTGTAGTATGACTGTGATGCAGATTACCTTAATGACTTCTTAATCCCCAGTACTGACCGGGGGACAGTAGTCTGAATTCTCAGAAGCATCATGTTGGAGAACTCTCAGTTTAGTGCAGCAGTTCTAGAAAATATATTGGCCCAGCTGACAGTATTGGGGAAAAGAAGATTATCTCTGGCATGGGACCACATTGCAACAGCCCCTGTTCTCGGGGAAGAAGCTCTAATCTAAAATGTATCAGACCATTTCTTTCTCTTGTAATCTCCTCCTAAATGAAAATAGAATTGTTCAGCTTTTTTCACTTTTCATGATGTGTAGAAAAGTGTGAAGTTAAAAATAAATCTCAGCTCCTCCTCAGTGGAGGGACAATGGCTGTTTTTTTAAACTAAAAGCCCACTGGTCCCATTGCCTTCTGCTAAACAGTAAGGCATCACAGAAAGGTTTTTTGGTGTTTGAGGCTCAGTTTCCCCAAAGATCAATAATTACAGCAAGGAGAACTGCAGAGAGGTTGGACATCTTTACTGCCTGCAGTACTACCACCACACGTCTGACTCCAGCACCAGGCAGCTGGAATATAAATGGACTGAAAAATCCACTGAAATGTTTTGATGTTGTATAGATGCAGAATGTAAAAGGATTATAAGTCAATTTTTAAAAGAAAATTAATAAAAGACATTATAAGGCTGTGAAAAATACTGGGTGGTATAAAGGAAGATCAGGAAATTCTTGTTTTTCTCACAGTGTAAGGAACCCAGGCATTCACAGAGAGAGACATACAGTGTGCAAAAATACGCAAACAAACCAAAAGAAGCCATTCCCTGCTGGATTTCACAGTATGTCCTTACTGCCTGCTCCAGCTGCGTGGGGACCATGGGCCAGCCTGCCCAAACCAGCCCTGCTTGCTCCTGTCTCTCATTGGAATCAGCACGAGTAGCACCCACACGGTGATGCAGCTCTGAAAATTTGTGACTGGAAGCAAATGGTTTTGAAAGAGGGAAAAACTAGGTGCAGAGAGGTCCTTGTCCTCAGAAAGCCTGCTGAACCATGCCTTTTTCCTTGGAAGAAGTCATATTTACATGACAAATTTACGTGTAGCAGTGACAGTGGCAGAATATTTCCAAGAAAGCGGAATTATTAATGTTTTGGCAGCGTGAGATTGTTTTTTTCCCAATTGCAAATGTTGCTCCATCTGCCACAAAATCATTGGTTCCAACAGCATGGCCTTCCCCATTAAAGGGGCATCACAACACATCATGTTTGTGGTTGGGATATGAGGAGAGGTAGATGATACCAGTGTGTAACACACCACAGTGGTGTGCCCTGTTGGCAAGGAGTTGGCTGTGAGGAAACAAGCTAGCTGAGGAGGTGTATCTTCCTCTTTACTAGTGTGTGAAGTATTAAGATAGCTGTGTTTGACATCATCTATGTTCAGATTTTGATAACACCATTGGCTTAAATCTGAGTTACAACATAGAAATACTGCTTTGAAGGCACCTTTAGATCAGCTCCTGCCTTCTGCTCAAAGCAGAACTGAACCAACACTGGATTAGGTCTGCTGTGATTTTACCTGGCCAAATGTTTTGGTGTCCCCCTCTGGGTAACTTCTTCCAGTGGTGCAGTATCCTCCCAGGGAAGTAGTTCTCCCTTATGTCCAGTCTGAACCTCCCAGGCTGCAATCACAGAATGATAAAATTACAGAATGGTTTGTGCTGGAAGGGACCTTAAAGCACATCTCATTCCACCCCCTTGCTATGGGCAGGGACACCTCCCACTGTCCCAGGTTGCTTCAAGCCCTGTCCAGCCTGGCCTTGGGCACTGCCAGAGATCCAGGGGCAGCCACAGCTGCTCTGGGCACCCTGTGCCAGGGCCTGCCCACCCTCACAGGGAAGGATTCCCTCCCAATATCCAATCTAAACCTACTCTCCTTCAGTTTGAAGCCATTTCCCCTTGTCTCTTGTAAAAAGTCTCTCTCCAGGAGCCCCCATTGGTCATTGTGGTGATTGCCACCTGTCACTGCCACATAAAGCTTGGTCCTGTCTTCAGTTCCAGTAACTATTTGTTCACCCTTTGGTCCCCTCTGTTCCAGGCTGAACAGCCATAGCCACCTCCATCACCTGGAGCACGTGCCCCATGTCCCTGTCCATCCCAGTATCCCTCTGCTACCCTCACTTCCCAGTTCAGTGTGTCCTCTTGACCTCAGGGACCCAAGCTGGAAACTATTCCAGGTGTGGCACTACTTCCCTGAGCAGACAGGGCTAATGAGCTCAACCTGCTGGCCACCCCTCTTTGGCAGCAGGTGATGGGTAGTGTTCCCCAATTGCCACGAGCACACCCTTGGCTCACAGTCACCTCCAGGTCCTCTCCAGCAGGGCTACTGCTCCCCAAGCAGTTCCCAGCCTCTCCTGGCACTATGTTAACAGGTGTGGGCCTTTGTATACCTTGTTCAGCTTGGTGGGATTTCTGCTGGCTGGATCCCAAGTTCCTGAAGATTCTTCCCCAAAGGTTACTATGTGGCGTGTCAACACCTCGATCCTAATTTAGTGTCATCTTCAGGTTTGTTGTTTCTGCATTAGATATCATCAGCCAGGTGACACTGAAGGTGGTAAACAGCATCAGTCCTGGTGCTGACCAAGGAGAACTTTGCTTCCCTTCAGCCTCCAGGCAGACATTGATGGCTCTTTCAGTCTAGTGCCTTTCTGAGTAAATTTTCTGACATATGAACAGAAGGAACAAACTGCTGTTCTGTTTGGTACCTCAATGGTGACCTGTTCCTAAGGGCTTTGAGCAGAGGGTAGTGGACTATATAGTGTGCAGTAACAGCAAACACAAAGCATTGTTTAAATTAAAGGGAATTCTATAAGTAGACTTCCAAAAATTACATTAAACTAGAAATTGTTCTGTTGCTCAACACCATATTTTGGAGTTTGCAAAATATGGAGTATACATTGTCCTTCTGCAGTTAAAAAAATGAACATTTTTGTCTTTTGTTCTTCACTGGCATCACACCAACCTCTCACCGTTTACAGCAGCAGGAGGGAGAGTCCTCAATGCCAGGACAGCCAGGGGACTTCTGTGGCACACCAGTCATCCCCATCCACCCCTGCTTCAGCTCAGGACCCAACCTCACCTCCCAACCACAGCATTACTGGCTTACCTGGGACAGGTGAGTGGCTCTGCCCCTCTGCAGGCCTCAGCATTTTCAGAGTTTAACATCGTAACAAGTCTGTCTCTGCAAAACACTCTGTTTTTAGGAAAACATCACATGTCCATGAAGGTACCTTCCTGATTTCTTTTTTGAAATCTGAGTTATAATGATGGTAAAAGGTATGTGACTCCTTAAACCTAAAAGAGACATCCAACATAAAAAAAGCAATCTTAATTCTAAAATTACTATTTTAGTGATGACTTGTAATCTATGCGGTTCTATCTACTTGATAATACCCAGCTTAATGTTAGATCTAAAAAAAAGAATGAAATGAGAAAATTATTCCTTTGATACACATTAAGTTATTCCGTTACTTAGTAAATTAGTGAATCTTATCCTATTATTAGCTATTAGCATGTTACACTTCTTGATGTTGCTCATGAAGAATGCATATGAAAATAAGGGAAAAAATTCCCTTTGAAGTTCCTGCCACTTGATTTCTTGACATTTCTTTTAATATGTGACTAACCTCTTGAATGCAGTATTCTGCTGTCTGGTTTTATGAGAGATTCTTCATTTTCAATTTGTTCTCCCATTGATCAGACTTTTTTTTAAATGGGTAGTTCTCAAGATAATTAGCCTTTCAAGGAAACCATGTTCTCCTAAATAGTTATCAATGAGTATCTCTCCCATTCAGTACTCTTACCCCTTTTTCAGTAGGGGATTTTCAAGGCCTGGTCAACCTGTGCCTGGTACTACTGAAGACAGCAGGAATCTCGCTGCAGATTTGAGGGAGAACAAGAGCAGACCCTGGGAGTGAAGAAACACCATTTGCATTCATTTTGTCTTTGGCACATGGCTATATTCTAGGAGAACCTACACACAGTTCTTGAGGCTCCACGGTAGACTGAGGAGGGAGTAAAATGAGTGAAAGAAAACAAGGTATGTTTCCTTCTCTTTAGTCATCCTTCATGTGATGAAGTTTTCCATCTTCAGAGGAGCCCATCAGCTGCAGCAGCTGTGCTAAGGAGCCTCAGTTAGACTGCCCTGTTCACAATGCTGGAGACAAAAAGATCCCTTTTATTTAAAGTCAATGTACATTACATAAACACAAACCCATTCAAACCAACAGTCATTCTGTATCTGAAGTTATTTTCCCCCTAAAGAGCCAATGATCTTTAGTAAGAACATACTTTCTTCTAGGAATTTTTGCTGGTGTTACCCTTGCAATTAAGAGCACACTGGAAAATAAAATACTCCAACATATCATGCACAGCTGCAGTGATCTGATCCTATTCTGGTTCCTGCTTGGCTTCTCTGAGCCAGTTCTTGTCCCTTCCCTTTCTCTCATCTTTAACCTTAAACTCTTAAGCCCCAAGCCCCAAGCATGGACAGCTATTCTCCTGCTGAAATGCATAGGGGATTTCTATGTCACACCCTGTGCTTTCTATTTGCTCTTTCAAAACAGACTGAAACATCATCCTTATCCTTTCTATGCTTCCCTGTAAGCTCTTCTGCTCTCTCTCCCTGCTTCCTCCGTGCTTGGTCATTAAGGAACCTCTACCATAAACATGAATTTTCCTGGTATTTCCAGACAGACTTCTATCCAAACCAGAACCTCATGGCATTTCTCCATGAAGGTGTAGTTATCTGTTCACGGCCAGTATCATAAAACAGAGTGGTTTAGAGTCTTCCAAACTCATTCCATTAGTTTATTTCCCAGTTTCTATGAGCAGTATGATCACTCCTTTTTTGTCATGTCCATCCACTCTCTCAACTTCAGCAGAGGTTACACTATGGGTTAGCTTGGACTGACTGAATCCAAACTTAATACTTTTTTTCTCCATGACAGAAATGGCATTTCAGACATGTCCTTTTCTATGCCAGCTAAGAACTAAAGCTTTGAACCAGGCTCTGATGATCTTATAGCTCATATCTGTAACATTCCTGCTTTCTGGGCTTGACCAATGCTGTTAGAATGATCAAGTCAAATAATTTTATCTGATTTATAGCTTTACCTTCTTAATAATTTCTTCAGCCTACTTTTGTTTCCTGCTTCTCTGTCATTTCAAATAAGTTACTGCTCTTTGCTTTCCCAGTGCCCTCCTTGACCCACCTACTCTAGTAATCTCTTTCACCAGGAAATTACTTGTCCCTCCCACGGGCAGTAATTCCAAAATTTCCTCTGCAGTCAAGAAGTCATTTAATCCACTTATCTATCTCCTAAATTTCCTCGAAGCACTGTGAGTAGATGCTGATTTTCCTGTCCCTTGCACAGACACGGGGGCAAGGGCCAAGGGAGTTACCAACAGCACAACCAACACTGCTGGCTCTGCTTCCACCTCCTCTTGCCTCTTTTTGTCTGTTTTGTCCCCAACTGTCACTTCCCTGCCCTGGGTTTGCTGTTTTCATCTGCAGTTATGCGCAGCCAATTTCGGTGGGGTCTTATTCTGTATTTCAAATTTCTATAAGCAACAGAAAATAACAGTTGGCTATTTTGTCTCTGCTCAACCTGATTCTGCAATCCCTAAAGACCAGCATCTTCCTTTGCAATAGACACCGGACATTTTTTGGAAGAAATAGATCAAGGACTTCAATAGAAAAACATCTCAGAAACATCAACATCACCTTTCAGGTAGAAAATCAATATGAGAGTAATGAAATTAAAAACAAAAATTTCAAATAAAACCCAGGGTGATCCAACACAAGTTGTAAAAGTCAGTATAAATGGCTGACCAAACAACCATCATGCAGTCATAACTTAAAGGGAAGCTTCACTTAGGAGAACAGCAATGTTTATAGGGAGGCTAATTTTATCTTATTGAATACTCTTAAAATACCTATTAAAAGTTAAAAGTTGTAGTCCAAAATACTGCAGTGCAGCTCAGAGGAGAGCTAGCACAGGCTATGAACTGGCCTCACATGGTGATCTATTTCTGATACCATAAAAAATACTCTATTTCAAGAGCCCAGTCAAGCTGCATGGGTAGAGCCCTGCCCTTGCTGCAGTTGATAGTTTTGCTAGTGACATCGGTGCAATGACATTTTCCTCTAGTTTTAGCCCATGCAAGTTTAAATACTGGGCCAGTAAACCCATCTCAGTTCTATTGCATGCAATACCAGAGTTTTTAAACCCATTTGCTAAGGTGGATTACTAAATGGAATTTGAAAAGGGATTTATTATTGGAAATTGTTTTTGTTTGTTTATTCATCCAGTTTTCCTAATTGTGCCATGTTATTTTGTATGGTAGTGTGCTTCTGCTGTACCAGGACAAAATAGGCACCTAGCCTTTCCCTTTCCCATTCCATTGGAAAATCAACAAAAGCAAGCCTTTAACAGTATAAATTCTATTAAGACCCACCTTAGCAGGCACCTAAATCCTGCAACTACCACGATAATTTACCTTTGAACTCGTTAGTAGCAGTGCACAATTAACAAGTAAGCTGCAGGAACATGCAGTTACTCTGTATTTACATGGTATTTGCTGTGCAGTTGCGGTGTAATTACAGAGATTATACCTGCTCTCTAGAATAAGAGTACATGGTGTACCTCATTTTGTGCTGTTTCACACGAGCGAGCAGAGCACAGCACGCCGGAGCTGAACAGATGTTCCATTCTGCAGTGGGTGGAAGCGAGCCCCAGGCACGGAGCAGGGCAGGGGCCGCGCAGAGAGCCGCGCTGCGGACAGCGCCGCGGCTTGGGGCTGCTCGGGGTGGCAGCCTGGCGCTTGTGTTTTGGACTGCTGCCCTTCCAGTGGTGTATGTGAACTTGAATATGCAGCTTCAAAGTCAGGCAGGATAGAGTTTGGGGTTTTTTAGTACAGTAAATTTCCCCTCTGATGTATACTATTGTAGGTTTCTATAATAATTGCAGGAAATGCATGGAAAGAGTCTATCTTCTTAAAAAGTTTTAATTTTTTTAACTTTGTTTGATGCTAGCACATCCCCACTGCTTTGCCCTAAAACTACATTGGTGTCACAATATCAAATGTGAAGTTGCAGCACCTAGGTGCTGGGAAAAAATACCAGCAAGTGGTGGAAAGTGCTAAGAAATAATGCTGTGCCTCTAAGTTAATCACATTTTATACTATTCAGCATAAACTCTAAGTAAAACTAAATTTAAAGAGTCTGTTATGTTTGAGATCCACCAGGAAGGGGAATACTGTACAAATCATTTGGTGCACAAATTGCTGTACCACTGCTCCAAAGCAATCTTTGGACTCATGCACACAGTATTGCCTTCTCTGGGGAGAATGCACAGGCCTTTCTAGAGCATGGATACAGCACCACACTGGTTAAGCAACTCAACAGAAGAAACATGG
The DNA here is from genome assembly GCA_020086605.1 of Lanius collurio. Lineage (NCBI taxonomy): Eukaryota > Metazoa > Chordata > Aves > Passeriformes > Laniidae > Lanius > Lanius collurio. The sequence goes on from JACBWW010000068.1 coordinate 2,005,807, forward strand.
ATTTATTTGCTGTTGCCAAAGAGTAAAATTGCACTTCAGCATACAATAAAACCATCTAAGAGTACCCTGTTCTGCTCCAGGTGGAAGGAAAAGTAGGGAGCTTTTCTGAGTGTAAATTACTGTTTTTCAGCTCAATAATTTTCCTGTCTTGAGGGACTTGGTTTCTGAGTATGGTGTTAACAACTTCTTGCTCTGAAGGGCCAGCAGTGTGACATGACAGGGCATGAGCTGCGCTGCATTCGTTTCCAGTACTGTGTTGGCAGTGTACAACTACATCACCAAATGAGATGCAAATTACCCCGATATAATTATCTCATTTGAATGTCTCACGGTGATTTCAGTCTGTGCTACAGCCAGTGCTCTCATTTGTATCACTTCTGCTGACCTTGGGAAGGCGGGTGGGGCTCCCCCAGCCCTGTGGCCGGGCTGCATCTGGCACCCAGGCTGGTGGACAAACCTAAAACTGATTGTTTGAACCTTGGGTTCAGGGAACTTTGATGCTTAACAACAACCACTATGTCTGTCACAAAGTACGTTATCTGAGGAGTTGTTCATGAGCACAGAGAGTTAACATTTCAGTCCATCTCGGATGGTGCTGCTTAAGGACATGAACACAGTGCACTAAATCTTTTCTGCGCTGACAGATTAAAAAATAATTTCAGAAGAAGTTAGAGAGCAAAAATAAAAAAACCCTTCTTTTCCGAAATTCATATTTGAAAAAATGGTACTTGGTCTCTCACTAGCAGTATTCCTATGTGGATGTTTTTTGATTTTTAGCTGTTTTTCAGGGTTTTCCTGTTTTCATAGCGGACAGTAAGGAACAATGGAAGAGATGCCTGTCCGTGTCCCATTTACAATCACAAAGATCATCATCCATGAATTCCATGACTTTTTCATTTCCATTTTTCCTACTTTACATCACACAGTGCTGGAGTGGCAGCTGCAGCAGCTGTTTACAGTAGCTGGAATACCAGCAAAGCATTTCCCCAGCACACCAAGCAGAGCCAAGCCTGTATTTTACAGATGCCTTCAAAGCAAACAGTTCAGGCCAACTGTGAGACTCGGATTTGAAATTCTAAAGCTCATTAGCTCTGACGTACCACGGCCCTCGGTGTCTGAGTTGGCTTTTACCTCCTTTTCCATATTGTCAGTGTCACTCCAATGCCTTTCTTTGTAAGAGGACACAAGGGATCCAACCCCCACTAAAAAGTGCAGTCATTCCTTCGAACTTTTCTCTTAAAAGACAGTATTTTACAGTCTGAGAAGGGCAGTTTCCTCCATCTATAAAATGGAGAAAGAAATGCTTTGCAGTGACTCCAGCATGGTCCTGGTCAGACTCTTCAGCTGAGGTTCTGATACAGCCTTGTTTTTCATTCAGGTTCTCATTAACCAGGAGAATCCTGCCATTATTTCTAGGAATGAAGTAATTTTTAAATGGTGAAATTGTGCATAATTTCAATTGTTCTCAGGGAGAAAACTCAAGCTGGCTCTTTTGATGTTTTGTTCACAGAAACAGACACGTGATGCAAGTTCATATATACAATGAATGGCTTTGGGACAAATGTTTGAAAACTTCTTGCAACAAATTGCTCACAAATGATCTACAGCAAGAGTTACTTCCAGAATGGTTACTGCACATGTGTTTGGAAAAAAGATACTCAAGCAAATCAATCTGCTTGTGGACAAATAACGAAAAGAAAAAAAGGAAAAATTCCTCTAACAAAAAATGAAACTGCAAATTATTCGCAGCTCAGTTGGCAACAACCAATTTTTGTGGTAGTAGGAGCTCATGGAGTAGGAGGTAACTGTGTGAAGAATGATTGATTTGGTATCTTATATTGCAATTCTGGAAGGGCTTCAACATCTAATTTAAAAGCCATCTTCCTCCTTTTACCCAGTAAAGAAAATAAAATGATAGTTGATGTCTGTGAGCTGTTTTGGGCAGATAGGATCTATTTTGTGTCCTCTGGACACTGACAACGGCTAGCTCATAAAAAAGAGCAGTTATTAGAAAAAAATATCTCTTGCCAGAAAAAAACAAACAAAACCTGCCTAAGGAAGGATATTGCCATCACAATCCTCTTTGCATCTTCCCAGGAAAGACACATAATCGGTCTGAACTTGGTGAGTCTTTGAGTTGTAGAGCCTTGTGTAAGCTGCACGTGCACCAGCCCATCTTTTGGTACTAACACTGATTTACTTCCCTCTTAGAAGAATACAAAGCACATTTGGGACATCTCTCAACTAAGACCACCCACTTTTTGTCTCTCCCTCTGCACTGCTGGGATGAAGCCAGGCACGCTTTTGGTGAGAGGTTCTGGCATGCTGCAGAGGGATGCCAGCAGAGTTGTCTTCTCAAAACAAAGTGACTGTAGCATGCTCTGTTTATGCTTGTGGAGTGGTGGATGAGAGTTTAGCATTCAACTCTTAACTCCTTACACGTGTATTCTTGATTGAATATGTAATTCCTAATTTATTCCCGAGCAGGCACATGCTCTCTTTCCCAGGCATGGCAGATGCGAGGGAGTCCGCTTCATCCCTACTGCCTTACTTCACAAAAACCTTAAAATGCTAAAGCCATAAATAGGCATTATAGCACAATCTTCAGCTGAATGATCTCCAGCATTACTGCAGATCTTAGTCATAGTGAAAGCTTTTACAAGCTACTTTGAGCTAATGGCAAAATAGTTTTCATTTAAAGCAGTGATGTGTTCCTTCCCACAAATGCTAATTGCTATGATTCTGTTGTAAGTTCTGGGCTTAGTTACACTGAGCTTGAGTTAGCTTGTTATGACTTAACTCTAACCATTGACCAGAGATTAATTTTACCATTTCTGTGGTTTTATAGAGGAAGATAGAAGATACACTTCCATGTCACCAAAGTCAACAATGGGAAAAAGGTGCATTTCTGCAAGAATGTTCTAGGCAACCTCCTCAACAACAGAAGGATGTACTGCAGAAGGTGATGTTCAGGAGCCATTTCATCAGCCCACAAGGATACAGAATGAGGACATCTGCATCCAGCTGAGCTGTGCCAAACCACCTTGACTTCCTGCCTCCTATAACTTTCTTTCCATGCTGCAAATCCATGTTAGATTCAAGACTGCTTGAAATGTCTGTGGATGGCAATGCCAGTCCATGGCTGGTGAACATCCTACCCACCACTGGTGCTTTAGGAGCCCTTTCTGCAGCACCTGCCTCCTTGGGACAGGAGCTGGGGCACACAGTAGCTCATCACCTCACTGTCAGAGCACAGCTGATATGTTGGTGGACTAACTTAATTTCACTGCAGAAGAGCTTTAATTCTGACTATTGTAAGAATATAGACAAATTTCTCAGCCTGCTTCAGTCTACGAACTGCAGATACATATATAGGTTGTTTGATCCTGTATACAAAACCCATCACTTCTCTTTACCCTCTCCCTTCCCTGTGATTTAGGAAAGTTTGCCTAGAAAGGGTAAGAAAACATTCAGCTGCTGCAGGTCCTCCTAAGCCCACCAGGTTTTTTTTTTGTTTGTTTAATTTGCTACATATGATTAACTCCACTGAGTTTCTGCCAGGCAGAATTTGCAACTCAGAGTACCCTGTGAGTGCTGCAACACTGCCAGGAAGTGAATACCACCAGTCTTCATAATCAGTGTTTTTCCAAAGAACAGGTATAGCAGACAGGCTATTTTAGGCTATAAATGGAAATCAGAAAATGAGATTTTCTTTCCCTACTAGTTCTTCTCCTGAGAATTTTAGTCCTTTCCTCTGTGCACGTGCTTTGGTTGTTGGTGGCAGCATGTTGGTAATAATGGGTCTCTCAGAGCATTAGTCACCACAGCCTGTTCCGCAGCACTGAAATGCCACTGAAGATGGGAAATCATTCCCACTAGTACCAATATAAAAATCGTGTATTAGATCAATACCAGATTGGGATAGTCTGATTTACTCCATGACTCCAGTGACAGTTGATTTAAAATTCAGGTTTGCAAAGTAAGTAAAGGTATTCCCCAGCTACCTGCACTTCCTTTTCTAATAGTGGTAATCCATTTGCAACTCTCAGTTTTGCAGATTGCCTCTTACCTCCTGTGGGTGATCAAAGTCCAGTTATGAATGCAGGCACCCTGGACTTGCAGTCCTCTCAATATCAGGGATATCTGGCCTTGCCTTTAGTTTATAGCACAGACCCTGTCACGTAAATCATCCATATCACATGGATCTAATGCAAGATCTTTGCATGGCCTTTAAATCTGAGAAGTTCCAATTATCATTCTTCTATCATCAATTCTTCTATCATCAGTTCCACCATTCTTCATGTATTATGCCTTTTTTTTTTTCTGGAAAAAGCTTTGCATTATTAGGAATTCAACAGATAAGGTTTTGCTACAGCAACATGCTGATCTCAGAACTTGAGAACAGATCCTTAACATCACATACGCTTTTCTGCTGCCCCTGATGGTAATGAGAAGCATTTTCTGAGCTAGGAAATACCCTCATTATTTCACATGACAGGGTGATACTAGGCCTGTATCCCCTTGTTTGATTAAATGCTAATCACAGGTATCCTTTGAGATGCTGAGTAGTCAGTAGTTTATTTCAGTCAATTGTAGTACTACTGAGAAGCACTCTCTTCCTGCCTATAGAAACAAAACCCCCATTTAACCTTGGAAAAACACGATTCATGCTATTTTCTTCACTGAATGAAAAGGAGTGGGCTTTTTTGGGTACAAACCTATTCAGTGAAAGATATCTTAGTCAACAGGGGTTAGCTCTGGCACTCACAGAAAGATTTTGAGAGAATATGTGAAAAAACCCAGATGGCTTTAACTAAATTAATAGAAACCATACTTTGTGTTCTACCCAGCCATCACATGTGATAATCCTGACATCCCAAATTGTCGTCACAGTCTTACTCTCTCATTCTCTTAGTCTTCCACTTTGCTTTGTCATTTACAGCATTCATGACTTGACTTCAAGCAGGCCTGATGCTGTTCACGGGTTACTTGGTTTGACATTAAAATATCATTAAAATTGAAAAAACATTTAGAAAGTTGGAGGACTGTTACCCAGTAAAAATTCTCAGAGCACAGTGAGAGATGTAAAGTGATTGAACTCTTGGATTTCCTCTGAAGAGGTCCTGTCCCCCTCTCTCTCCTTGTCCACCACCAGCTGCAGCCACCCTTGCTGATGCTGCTTCCTCTGCCCCTTTCTCATAGAGGCGCCTTTCCTTTCACATGATTTATTGAGATGTTTTCATCTTCATCCCTCTCTAGTCCTCCTTCAGACACAGTTGGAGACCCAGCTGTTACCTGTGCCTGCCTTCTGCTCTATCACCAGCTGAAAGCCTTGAAACTGTTGATGGCAATGGTTGAGCTCCATCCTTTAATCCCACAGTTTTCCTCGTAAAGCCCCTTGTCCCAGCACTCCTTTCTCCTTGAGCCACTGTGGTTCCTCAGAATCGGAGGAGCAGCGGTGAACAGATTACAGCTGTGAGGACACACAGCTCAGCCAGCACCATCCTGACCTACAGCAGAGTCCAAGAGTCCAATAACCACTGAAACTTGGCAAAGCTATGCCTAAAAGGTGGCAACTACAGGTCCATCCCTGTATTTACAGCATCCATCAGGTACTTGATTCCATTGATGATCCTATGAGCTATCAAGGAGAACTTGTATCAGGATACATATCAAAAAAGCAGCTTTTCCCACACTAGACATCCATATCAGAAGGCAGAAACCCTCATTGCTTAAATAGGGCTCAAATCTGTACAAGAAGTGTGGGCTAATCTATCTGCCACTCTTCTCCTGCTAGAGTTATGCTGCTTGAACAAGGATTACTCTGATTTTGTTATTAGTGTTTACTCACATTGCCCCAACAGGCAGTCCTGTGCCTGCTGCTGTGCAGGCACAAAGGAGCAGGTCATCCTTACCCAAAACATCCACAGTGCTAAATCATGATCTTCATCTCCTGCTTTCCCAGCATTCAACCAGAGGTTATTTTTCACCGCTAACCTAAAAGGGCTCAGAAGAAAACTCTGTCTTTGGTTTAAATAATTAACTACTTTGACCTGGATATTCTGAGAGGCCCCACTAATCTCAGCCTTCACAGCAGTTTCTAAAATAAAATAAAAACAGTAGAATAAGATGAAATAATGTAACATAGAATTAAATGAAATAAAATATATTAGTCTAAGTCACTATCAGTTTTATGACTGAGCTCTTCTGCCACATTCACAGCTCACACTTGGGATCAGACCTGCTGCTTCTCTGTCCTGGTCGGTTTATGCCCAAGGCAATGGCAAGACAGCAGTTTATTTCAGCTGAGAACTTGATGCCAGGCTATTTTGGGACTGAGTGAAACTTGTCCTCCATAATTACTTTACAATCAGTGAAGAGCTCTTTCTAGAGCAGCCTGGTGTGATACAAAACATGCTTTAAATATTCTGGGCTTGTGCTGTGTAGCAACAAGAAAGGACAATGGCCTGGAGAGTGCAGGGTGTTCACTTGAGAGGCCACTAAAGTACAATGGCTATGAGAGAACCAGCAGAAACAGACCACTTAACCAGCCCTGAGGCTGCTAACAGGGGGCCAAGGAAATCCACAGGAGAGCTGGAAAGTTTACAATATTCTATCTCCTCTGTAGTGCTGCATGGAATTTTATTACAAAAATAGATGTACTTTAACAAATATCCACCTGTGACTTCATTTCTGTGTTGCAGAAAGAAGGCGAATACATCATTTATTGGGATGCTCTAGGTGAGCACGCACTGCTCCTGGGGTGTTTAACTGTGGGCCCAGGCAGTGAGGGGACAGCAGCCACCTGTGCAGCCACCCCTGGCACTACACATGTGTCCTGTGCTGTCCCCTGGCACTGCACACACACACCCTGTTCTGTCCCCTGGCACTGCACATGTGTCCTGTGCTGTCCCCTGGCACTGTACATGTGTCCTGTGCTGTCCCCTGGCACTACACACGTGTCCTGTGCTGTCCCCTGGCACTGCACACACACCCTGTTCTGTCCCCTGGCACTGCACACACACCCCCTGTGCTGTCCCCTGGCACTGCACACACACACCCTGTGCTGTCCCCTGGCACTGCACATGTGTCCTGTGCTGTCCCCTGGCACTGCACACACCCCCTGTGCTGTCCCCTGGCACTGCACATGTGTCCTGTGCTGTCCCCTGGCACCGTGCATGTATCCTGTGCTGTCCCCTGGCACTGTACATGTGTCCTGTGCTGTCCCCTGGCACTGCACACACACCCTGTGCTGTCCCCTGGCACTGCACACACACCCTGTTCTGTCCCCTGGCACTGCACACACACCCTGTGCTGTCCCCTGGCAATGCACACACCCCCTGTGCTGTCCCCTGGCACTGCACACACACCCTGTGCTGTCCCCTGGCACTGCACACACACCCTGTGCTGTCCCCTGGCACTGTACATGTGTCCTGTGCTGTCCCCTGGCACTGCACACACGTGTCCCAGCCCCTCCCTCAGGCACAGGTTAGACAATCCCTGTTTTCACACCTGCTCTCCACAGGAAGGTCACCAAGCACTGGTTGAGAGATGACTGCACAGACCCTGGGGTAGGGGAAGGTAGAGCGGGTGGCACTCTGAGGCCCCCAACATCTGTCTGCAGCTGGGCACAAAGGGTCTCTGCTTACCTGCCAAGGCACGGCAGCCCCTGCCTGTGGCATGCGCGAAGAAGAGTCAGAGAAGCCATCGGGAGGGCGGGTCCCTGGTGTGTTTGCCCGCAGGTACCCGTCCGTTCAGTGGCAGCTGCTGGTGAGGATGTGCACCGCATGCCCTGCACGCAGCAGGACGCCAGGACCAGCTCTCTGCCAAGGCTGAGGTCTGCAGGGCCAAGCGAGGAGTTTCCACCCAGCCCTGAGCTTGAGCACATGTGTAGTGTGAGGACACCAGGCAGCACTGCCAGACAGACTCCCAGGATTTTAATGCCACTTAGAAAATCTTGCTTGCATCTTGGGTCGGGCTGTGACAAGTCTTCAATGCTTGAGAAGATGGCAAAAAATCATGACAACCCCAAACCCACAAGTTAGGTGAGCTACCAACAGGATTTTTTTCTTACCCCCACAGATAGCCCTAGGAATCTGGCAGGGGAAAAACCAAAAGTCCCTTCTGTTTCCAACCACAGCAGTCCACCAGATCCCTCAGGACTCACAAAAAACCCCTATTTTCTCTCTTCAGGAATTTCTACCCAGTTGCACAATCCTTCCATGAGCTTCTCAAACCACCTCTGCAATCACAAGGTGCTCCAGAATTTTTATCCTCCCATTACTATTAACTGTCTTCTAATTTCTAGCCTGCATTAACTCAAGACTAATTGATCCTCATTAAAAGGGAGGCGTTAACCTTTAACTCATGTAGTTCTTCCAGCCTGATACTTATCCCTAAGGGGATTTATCAACAGTTGTTTTCTGTTGTGCTTTGCTTGGTGGGACTAAAAAAGAGAAACTGATGTTTACCAGTCATGAAAGTTCTTCCTACACAGGAGTGAGTGTGTCCCTTCACCTGGGAGCCCAGAATAGGTCTGCAGTTTGCTAAAACACAGCTTTCTCAGCTACATGAAAGTTGCTTATGTCTTGCTGGCAGGGAAGGTGCCAGGTACCAGGGTGCGAGTCCTGGGCAGTGAATTCACAAAGCCCCACATTGCAGGGTAGGCTCAGCTGTGCACGTCCCTCAGCAGCAAGGAGTCACTGTCACCTCCCTCAGCAAAACTGTCTCTGCCACTCTCCTACAATATTACTACTTTAAAAAAAGTTTATCCCGGCAGATTTTGACCAGCAGACAGCAGAGCCTTTGGGAGCATTTCCTTCAGTTTTGGTAGAATTCTTTGTGGTGGCTGCTGGGTTGTGCTGTCCCTGTCCTGCACTCCATGCCTTCCTCTCACCCTGCTCTATTTGCCACCTCCAGCCCCTGCTGCCTCTCATGGGGATCTCACAGTGAGCCCCTACATGTTCTGAGCTCTGTGGGCAGGACACAGCCCAGCACCACCCGCAGGGTGCCTCCTCCCACCCCTCTCTCTGCCCTGTCCCAAAGCTCACACACCCACTGTACCAGGACACTGTCAGCAGTGAACCTGTGGCATCTACAGAGGAAGGAGCTCCAGCTGGTGCATTCAGCACCTTAAAAGCCCCCAGGCCGGGGCTGGAGCTAGAGATCATCTCCCACTCATAGATTTGTTATATTTGGGCCTCCATTGTGTTTATTGCCCACAAATATTCTGTCAAAATGAGATTAACAGTAAAAAATATTGCTAAGAAAGCAACCAAAGCAGTTATTGTTGCATGCTTGTGGAGCAACAAAGAGTTGGAAGGGTTACGTACCTGCCAGGTACTGTGCTAGACATGGCCAACAGCTCCGTGTGGGACAAGAGTCCAAATTCCAGCTCCTTTTGTACCCTGAGAAGATCCAGTGGCACCTGCATCTCCTCCACCGCTGCCCCCGTGGCACTGCCCTCCCAGGGCTGCGTGCCAGAGCGAGCCCGTCCTCCCGGGGGGACACCACAGCAGCACTCAAACAGGGGTAAGAGGAATTTTAGGGTCCCTGTCTGGGTTTACTTTGGCATGAGCTGAGCAGTGACCAGGACACCAAGTGTGGACACCAAACCTCCCAAACCCTTTCCCGACAACGGAAACACACAAACCATGGGTTCTTCCCATCGCTCCCGGGCTCACACAGAGCCTCTGGTTATGTTAAGTTTTTATAAAAAATGAGCTGCGTGTCCCTGTGCAGCCGGCCTGCTCCCGGCCGGAGGGAACGCCGTGTCCGCCGCTGCCGGGGCTGTCCCTCTCCATCCTCCCTCCCTGCGGCGCTGGGGCAGGAGCGAGGAGCTCTGCTGACATCCCCCCCAGGCATTTTGCCATCTTTTTTTTTCTTTTTTTTTTTTTTTTTGCATAAACTCAGAAACTAAATATAGTGCCTGGGTTCCTGCCCCGGTAAAGCAGGGATAAGGAGTATAGTGCGGCTGCAACACACTGGCTCTCAGCCTCGTCTTAGCAGCTCAAAAGACATTTTCCAGGGGGCTTTTCAATTTTGCAAGGAGGTTTCTGGGCAATTAAATAATCAGTAAACTTTGCTTGGTTTGCTAAGGTACAAAACTCAGCCAAGGAGGTGAAACGGAGTCAGACTGGATATTTTGGAGGACGGCAGGAATCAGGTCTATCTGATCCCGCATATTAGAAAAAAAAAAGGCGCAGGGAACAGACTGCTGCTTTCAGTCGACTTAATTAGTTTATACACTGAAACTATGAATAAAGGGGCTGTGCAGTGCTTTGGCTTCAGTAGTAACCCCGCAGCCATGACAACAGCGAAGCATTGCTGATCACCATGACAAAGAGCTGAGAGGGCTGCTGCCACAGAAAGCCAACTCCGGCCCATCCGGCATTCGGTGTGCGTGGAAAAACCCACCCTGGAAAACCCACCCCGCAGCTGCTGTACTTACCGCTCCAGTTCGAGTCCTCTGTAGAAATCAGAATTTGGGAACAGGTTTAGGCAGCTCACACACGTCCATGGCGTTTCATGGACTGCTGGTAAAAGCAATGTCTTGTGAAGCCAGAATGTAACACAGAGATTTCTTAAAGAATAGAGATTTGAACAGTTACAGGCCAGTAACAGAGTGCTGCGCCCCTGCCTGCCCCAAGCTCGCAGCCTGGCCTGGCACAGGGGAATTCTCCAGGCTCCAGCCCACATCTTGAGGATTTTGTCCTCGATCTGATTAAAAAAGACAATAAAAAAATTCCATGTTTGCTCCCAGCCCTTCCCTCTGCTTCACTCCCTGGTAAGAGACAGGCTGAGCAGTGAGTTGGCAGCCACAGGGATGACTGTCACAGGGTGTACAAGTGTGCACCCTCTCTGCCCAGAGCACCCTTTTCTGCCCTGTGCACCCATCGAGCAGCCTCAGCTCCCAGAGACCCTTCCCACAGGGTGGGAGCCCCTTGGGATGCTCCAGCTTTACAGAACAGGGAGTGGAGGAAAGAAAAGGGGAGGCCTTTGCTTTTTCATCTGGAAAACATCATCTCAGGTTGTCCCCCCAGGAGGGTCCAGCAGGGACCCCTGGCCCAGCTGAGCCCCCACCCCCTCACCCACTGGTGGCCAGCACAGCCCCACCTGCCCTGCACAGGGGCCATCACTCCTGGGGACACTACATTTGCCACCATAGCCTGAGCTCCTGATACTCAGCCAGCAAAAAGTTTACCCAGAGAGATTAAATAAAGAAAATAAAACAGTGCTGTGAGAAAGGCACGAGATGAGGCATTTTCCCAACAGGACCAGCTCGGCACGTGTGCGAATGCAGATGAAGCACCCCGGTAAAAGGAGGTAACTAAAGCACCTCGGAGCTTACTGAAAAGTGATGGAGAGCCACACCCGGCTCCAAGAGGGTCCCGCACCTCGGGGACGGGGCCACGGCCTCACGCTGGGCACTCCTAATTCAGCTGGAGCTGGACACAGGAAATCTGCTCACAGCGTCACCTCAAGCTGAAGTGGAGCATTTGGGTTTGCATTGCAGCAGTTAGTTGTGTTTTCCCATGGAGAAACCATCCAGGAAGGTGATTTCTGAACAATTTTCCTTGTCTGCTTTTGTAATAAGAGGTGGTAGAAAGCAGTGAAGAATAATCATAAAATCACAGAATGGTTTGGTTTGGAACTGACCTTAAAGTTCTTCTAATTGCACGCCCCTGCCATGAGCAGGGACCCCTTCCAGTAGGTGGAAGGAAATAGAAGGGAAAGGACAAATAGAAGTCTCTAAGTGCTGAACCCCACAGGATGCATGTCCCTTTACTTGTCTTCACTCATCAATAAACAGAAATATTTCTTTCTGCATTGCCAATTGTCAGCTTCTTCATATCACCTCTCAGTGTTGAATAAATAGAAAATAAATACAGAAATATGCTCCTAGAATCCTACTGCAAGAGCAAATGGGGCCACTGCCAGGGATTTTCAGGGTGTTCATTGCTTCACACGTCTGAGAGTAAACCCACAGGGAGGGTGTTGGGAGGAGGGTGTCTCTTTCCAGATGCCTTCTCCCATCCCTGCATCACCAGCCAGCGTAGGGCATGATACAGAAGGTGCATTCTGCCACCAATAGGCAGCACAGCAATGCAGAGCTCCACTGACACCAATTTATGGGTGTTTTTTAAAAAAACAATGCATGCTCTGATTTAACAAGGATAACAAACACCAGTTACCTTCCAAAGTCCCTCCAGACAAAATGTTTAGGGCTGCAAAGCCCTATGGAGCCCCCCTGTCATCCCTCTCCCAAAGCACACACGCCACCTAGCCCAGCAGCTCATGTGCCTTCAGCAAATATTTGAGAATGATGTTGCTATGTTTGACATTTTTAACTGGCTCCCCATTTCCATGAGTGTTACGAGCCCCAGGAATCCTTGTTAAACCTCCAGCAGCCTCAAACATCTCCATATGCCCCCAAGCGTCACATCAGCCTTTCACCAAATTTATTCCTTCTTTTATTTTCCAGTTATTCTCCTGCTCAGACCACTAAAGCACTGGGAAACTGCACAGAAAATAAACCATTTAAACATTCTCTAAAATCTTATAGAAACTGTACAAATCCAGAGGGGATTTGAAACCTTTCTGATCTTCCCTGCCCCTCAAAATCAGCAGCCACCCAAAAGCTTCACTGCTTCAGCAGCCCCTGAAGTTGCAGGAAACTAAGCTGCACTTTCAACATTTGCAGGGATTTCCTTCAATTGCCATAAAAAAATTTTTTTGGTCAAATTAAAATGCCTTTCTTTCCTAACACACATACATTTTCTAATATATCAAGTGATTTTACTTACTGCTTCAATAATAACAAGAATTGTCCTGTTCCATAGGGAAAAAAAAAGCAGAATTCTTCCATAAACTTTAACACTGTCTCTAATAGTTCTCAGCCAAAAGAATCCCTTTTGCCCCTGTAATTTCCTCCATTCTTCCCTTTGCCAGCTGCCATTAACCCCCAGCAGGAAGGCTGGGATGAGACATCGGGACCACAGAATCCTAGAAGGGTTTGGGTTGAAAGGGACTTTACAAGCCATCCTTTTCCACCCCCTACCATGGGCAGGGACATCTTCCACTATCCCAGGATGCTCTGAGCCCCATCCAACCCGGCCTTGGGCATTGCCAGGGATCCAGGGGCAGCCACAGCTGCTCTGGGCACCCTGTGCCAGGGCCTGCCCACCCTCACAGTTTCTTCTTAACAGGCAGTTTCTTCTTAATATCTAATCTAAATCTTTCCTTTTTTAGTTTAAACCTATTTTCCCTCACATAATCATGGAGTCATCCCAGAGCAGCTCAAGGACCCAAACTGTCGAGCAAGCAGCAAACACATGGGTACCCTCCCAGAAGGAGCAGCCCTTCAGAGGAGAGATTATCCAAAGCCAGGTTGGCTGGGCAGATGTGGGGAGCAGCCACCAGCCAGGGCTTGCTGCAGCTTCCACTCCTGAGCTTTAATCTTGATACTAATCCTTATTTTTAATCTGAATATTAATCAAATATTTATAAATACTTATCTGGAGGCAGAGGCCCCTTGGTTCCCTGTGACTGTGGAGGAGCTCAAGGGTCTGTAGAAGCAGTGAAGAGGTTCAGAACAACTGAGGAAGGAAGTCCTGGACCCCAGGAGACCCTGCAAGGGATTTCCCTGGAGAAAACCATCTCTTAAATTTGGGAATAAAAATCTGAGATGAGGGCACAGTGCTTTGTTTCTGTGATCACTGGAATGGTGGCTCATCCCTGGAGGAGCACGTCGGGGACACCACCCCGTTCCCCACCCAGCGCTGCCATGTGGGGCCGGCCAGCAGGGAGCTGCATTCCCAGCCAGGAAAAGAGAACAACCAAAAGAGAAACAGGAAGGTGCCCTGCTCACCTGGATCCCCTTCTCCCACCCACTGGGGGAGGGACAGAGGTCTGGTCCCTTCTGTGAGCAGAGATGCCCAAGGCCAGCAATTATTTAGCCTTTACCACTTACCTGCTCCTGTGCAGGTGATGCTTCCCATTTCCTCAGGAAAGGACAGGGCAGGAGGCACCCCAGAGAAGCAGAAAATTAAGATAAATATGTATATTTTGGCCTTGGGGCTCAAAAACTCTGAATTAACCAAGTGTTTGAATGGTTCTGGAGCTTTACATGTACCTCCACCTGCAGTCTTCTCACCCCTGCTGGTGGACAGGAGGGGCTGAGGTGGAAAGGAAATAGGGAACAACAGCATCAAAATAAGATTTATTATTTAGAACCAAGATTTGGAAGAGACAGACATGGCAGATAACAACAAAAAAGAAGGCCAGGCTCCAGCTGCGAGGGAGGGTGGTACCGAGAGGCTGACAGGCAGGGGGAAGTTCCTGTGGCTCTGGTGGCAAAAACAAGAGTGAGAGGGTGAGAACAGCCTGGGCTGGGAATGCAGGAGCAGCAAGGGAGGCCTGTGACTGCAGAGACTTCGGGCCTGGGTGTAACAGCAGGAGCAGCATTTTCCCACTCCTTAGGACAATCCTAACCTAGCTTTCTAAAATCCAGGTAAGCAGTCCTTCAATAAATGATTGCTCATGAGATTATTGCTACGAACGACTCTGTCCATCACCTCAGTCCAGGAGACAGCTGACACCCACCTCCAGTGAACCCAGAGAAAGAAACCCCCACTGCATCGGTTTAGATCATTGAAGGCACTTTAGAGTCTTAAAAATGGCTCCAATTACCCACTCACGTGTGGAAGGTTTTCAGTCTTACATTTAAAATCAGCAGTGACTCAAGACTGTATTTAGGCTGGCAAGAAAATGTGGCCGATCTATGAGAAAAAGAGAGAGGTAAAAAGGGAAGTGACAAGCAGACTTATTCTCCGGTGCAGGATCCGGAGGTTTTTTACTTGATTTTAGTGGATTTAAAATAGAATCTCATCTTTAAAAAAGAACAGTGAGAAATTTAAATGGAACTGGAACTTATCTTTCTTGTACGCATGCCTATTTTACTGCCTGGAAAGTTGCTTAAATGACAATTAACTGTGTGAAACAAAAAGCATTTGAAGGAGTGCCTCCTCCTCTTCCTCCTCCTCCCTCTTCTCCATCTGCTGCTCATGGAAACCTGGCTCACAACGGAAGGGAACAATTTGGAACAAAATCCTTTTCCCCCAAAATAATTCTCCTTTATTTTTTATTGCATAACATTTTTGTATTTCCAACTATAAATAAAAAAAATGATTAGAAAGAAGTTACAAAATTGTGTTGAATGGACCAGAACGGCACAGAATTCCTCACACACGATAAATCATTTCCCATCTTCCTCTTCCTCAGCCGTGGCAGGGCCTCGCGCTTGGCACCGTAGCTGTGGGGGCCACGTGTCAGTCGCTGATGGTCTCATTTTCAGAATCTAAAAGAAAAAAATCCATATATGGATTTCGCATCAAGGAAAACCCAAACCAAACCCAAAAGGGCCATGTGAGCTGGTGGACCCCAAGTGTGTGGGAGGTGCTGCTGCCAGAGCGTGCTCCCAGTCCCAGGGGCAAACAGAGATGGGCTGCTGTGCTGAGAGCTGTGTGCAAACCATTTCTCTTGGTGGCAGAAGCTCAGCACCTCGCAGGGCCCTCAGACCGGAGCTCTGATTCCCGTGGGGGAAGAGCCAGGCTCGCAGGAGGCAGAGATGGAAAGAGCCAGCAGAGACACCCAGCGTTTGGCTCGGTTTTTGGGTCCCTGCCGCTGAGGGAGGAGGGGAGGTGGATGTGCAGAGATGTCAGAGGATGGTGGGGTTGCCAGGGCAGGTCGTGCTCCCCACACCTGCAGGCTTGGCTCCCCTGTCCGACAGGAACGAGCCAAGCCTCGGGTCACAGAGCACAGAATGGTTGGGGTTTGAAGAGACCTCGCTGCAGCTGGGCCCCAGGGGTGCCATGCCCCACCGGCAGGGATGGGATCCATCCGCCTGCCACAGGAGCAGAGCAAGGTGCTTGGACACACGTGGGAGGGCACAGCAGTGACAGGACCAGGATAAAAGGTCAGGAGCAGCACATCACAGAAGCAGCAGCAGCACAGGTGTCCCCTCGTGTCCCCCCAGGCCCCAGCACATGCCCACCACAGGCACTGGCTGTGCTGGGGACACACACCCCAGGCATTGCTCCACAGACAGACACACGCACACTGCCATGGGGTGGGAGCCACAGACGGGTCTGATGGAGCACACGGCTTCGGGATGCGCCCAGAGCACATGCAGGGAGTCCCTGGAGCAGCAGGGAAGGAGGGGGATGCTGGGGACAGCGCATGGTGCAGACACTGCCTGAGTCTGGCACAGCTCCTGCTGGGTCTCTGTGGTTTTTGCATTTGTTAAACACAACCCCAACTTTCCTCCTCCTGTATTCCCTGCTCACTGCGGATACACCAGCATTTGGCATGGAGTTTCATCCAGCAAAACAGGACAAAATTAAATCTCTCCAGGTAACTGGGACAAAATATCAGTGGGTCAGCCACGACACCCAGGGCAGAGCCAGCTCCCCGGGCACTTGGCTCCTCAAACCCCCACAGGTGCTCAGCCATGGGCAACCTCCTCACTTCGTACTCCACAGCCAGCCTGAGTTTTCCCAGGCTGAGCAGGCAGCACAATTACCCCGGAGTCTGCTCAGTGACAGCAGAACTGTGGTGAAAGGTAGTCATGGCACACCCTGCAGCTGCTGCCTAATGGGGACAAAGATACCACATTCAGTCTGTCTAGTCTGATAAACAAACCAGAAACGCTGAGAAAGTTTTTACCTTATTTGCAAAGTGATTGAAAAAACAACACAAGAGTAAATGCTTTTTTGGGCTATTTATGTCAGACTTGGAGGATTCCCATTTGAAAAGGACTGGCAGCTGGTTATTTCTTTCTAAATCTCCCAAGTTTTTACAAGGCGTCAGAACCCCAAATACCTCACAAAAACTGCAACAGGCCCAAGGAAGTCCCCTAGGGTGGCTGGAGAGGCTCTCACCATGCCCAGCTCTTTGAAAGCCACAGTGCCATAGCTGGCGCTCAAGTGGTGCCTTAATAACGAAAGGTGAAGTTTAGGGATGTGCTCCTTTCTGAAGGGAAAAAATAATTCTAACTTTTCCCTCTGCCTTGTGACTACAGCAAGGTGCTCAATATTCACCATGCATTCATCCTGTTGCACAAAGAAATTCATCCAAGTGCTCCTTGCTCACCAGATTTAGGAGAAGCAAGAGTTTCTCACAAGAATTTCGCTGTTATAACAGATACTTTATCGAATCATGGGGCGTTGTCTATGGTCAGCTTCTCCACAGTGACCAAGGGAGCCCTAAAGCTTCCTGAGGCTTTGTGGTTGGGACTGAAGGCTCGATCCATGCAGACCCTAAACTCCTCATGAGAAAATTATTTCAAGGGAGAAGTTTAATAACCAAATATAGATGCAAGCATATGCAGCAACAGCCTTGAAAGCACACAACTACCCCTGAGAAAGGAGCAGAGAGGACCACATCATTCCCAACAGCAGCCACCTCCTGGTCCAAGCCTGACTTCCAGCTGAGTCAGGTGTGAATAATCTCTGTGCTGACACAGCCAACATCAGCAGTCCAGTACATCCAAACCTCTCTGAGCAACAAATTCTTCCATAAAGCAAAATTTGTAACCTGACAGCTCCTAAAATCCATCTCATTACGTTGCTCTTTGGAGCTCAGCTGCATTAATAAAAGCAGCAGCATGGTCAGGGCTGGAGCATCCCTGTCCTGCTGTACCTACTGGGATCACTCCACAGCCAGAAGTGTTGCCCCTGCCAAAAGGCACCAACACATGTGAGTCACAGCACAATTCCCATCAGATCAACAAACTGGTTCATTTCTGGGGTATACAGGCAGTAAAATGACTGTCAGGGATAAAACAGTAACAGAGATCAGCACATCAGACAACTCCACTGAAGCTGAGCCTGCCCAAGCACCAGCCAGGCACAGCTCGACACCACCAATCACTGAGGTGTCCTCAAGGACAAATCCATGATAAATAACCATAGCCAGAAATAACACACAATCACGTTTTGCTGTTTTATAAATTCAATCCCATATCAGACATTCATCTATCTGTGACAACAAGAGCGTGTGAGCCCCGCAGAGATGCCGTGCCCAGACTTCCCCACAGGAATCACCAGAAATCGGGGACAGAGGGAGGCAGACGAAGAACTGGAGAAGGCAAGGAATCCTTACTGTACATTACACACAGCCAGAAACTGTTTCATGGGTGACTGTCTCTGAGCCAACACTTTAACAGCAGCCATGGAAAACCTGGGGGGAACCAGCTGGCAGTTAAGGCAGAAAACAAGGCAAGTTTTTTCCATAAAAGCTATTATCTAATGAGTAACATCAATTTCACTCCAAAAGCCTTGAACCTTTTCCTTCATTGCAGCAGGGGTGGTGAGGATGACAGGGATGACAGGGAAAGCAACACTGAGGTCACATAAATTCCAGAAGGGAGACTTCTGATCACAACTCTCCAAAGCCAACTCTCAAGGCATGTGTGAGGACAGATGTTTTTCCTGCTCAAACACATGCAGACTGAATAAAATTGACATGGACCCACAAAGTGGGTCCCCATAGGGAAAAATTCTGAATGTTCCCAGACCTGACAGTAATGCACTGGGATCATGAAAAATGCTTGAAGGGAAAGAGCTACCATTGGCAAAGCCAAGTTAAACTAATGATTCTAAGTATTAATGATTTCCTTCCACAAACCCCAAACAGCAAAACCTGCCCCAGGAGGAAGGAGCTCATTCCAGGAATCCTGTCTCTTAGCACCCTGTTCCCCAGCACGTCTGACCCACTCTGTCCTTTGCTGTGCCTTTGATCCCAGCTAATGCCAAGTGTTTCAGAGAACAGCAGAAGGCAAGAATGGAGCAGTGTGGAGACAGGTATGGAGCAATGGCTAAGTAATCACAGAGTCCCAGGATGGTTTGAGTTGAAAGGGACCTTAAAGCCCAACCCATTCCACCCCCTGCCATGGGCAGGGACACCTTCCACTGTCCCAGGTTGCTCCAAGCCCCATCCAACCTGGCCTTGGACATTGCCAGGGATGGGGCAGCCACAGCTGCTCTGGCCAATGTTTCTTCTCCAAATGAACTTTTAAAAGAATTTTTTTTTTCTTTTTTAAATGCATTAAAAAAAAATTCCCTCTTTAAAGCTGTGGCATGGAGACCAGAGTTAAACAGGCAAACAAACTGCAAGGGACAGAGCTGCATCATTTATTTGAGCAAAATCTGTGCCAGGGAGGTTGAATCCGGATTTGCAAAAGAGCCTTAAACCACTCCAGTGCTTTTCCCTGCCATCTCCAGTGCCCAGCTTTGCATCCCTGAGGCACATGAGCAGTGCCAGTGGCAGCAGCTCCTCTCCACATCCAGTCTTACTCCAAGCAAGCTGGGAATGCAGTGGGAAAGCAGGATGTGGTTGTGCATTAAGATACTCCATCATGACATAAGGCAATCAGAAAGCCAAATGAATGGCACTCAGGTAAAGTTCAACTATTTTCTCATCTTCCCAAACAGAAAACTTCAAAACTTTCCTACTACTGGGTGAGCGACTTAGGGGGTTAAAACATTCTTTCAAGATTTCTATTAAATTTCTGTAACTGAAAGACTGAAAATCAGGATCTGATCAGATCTGTGAGCTCCCTCACTGAAAGCTGCTATTCAAAGCTGAGCACCTGTGCTGACTTCCCACGTGTCCTTGCAGCACAGTGCTGGCTGGGGACGTCGGGTGATGGCAGAGCTACAGGACATGCAGGACTGGAACCAGCAAGGCCAGGAATTTTACCAGCAGGTTTGACCCATTTGCTGCACATTGAAGCAATATTCAGAGTCAGGAATAAAATGAGTTCAATTCTGGGATGTGTAGGGGGTCTTCTAGGGTGCAGTTTTCCTGCTCTGATGGTGCAGCATGGACCCCTCAGTTCCCTCTTACTCCTTGGCTCACCTTTTCCTTAAGAAGTTGCTCCATTTATTTAATCTTACATCATTTGCTTAATTGCCACTGAGGCCAAAGCACAATCCTGTGACACAATCCTCACAACTGAGGGCAAAAAAAACATGGCTTGAAGTGAACAGCCAGAAGAGCTGCAGCCAAGAGGGCCATCAGGAAATTAAAAATCACGAGTACAACAATGCCAGCAACACATTCTGAGCTCCTGCTTGGCCCCAGTGCAACAGGCAGGGGCACACCCACCAAGGCCCTGGAAGCTGCATCCATGCCCTGCTCCCCAGCCACCCCCGCCTCTCCCGGGAGCACAGCCATGCAATGCAGCCATGGTGGGGCAGGTGGGCACCAGCGTGGACCAGAGACTTCCCAACAAACGTAGCACAGACAGCAAAGCCACACAGACAGACAGAAGCAGGAGTGTCACACCTGCATGCCCTTCTCTCATTCCTCCTGCAGCCTAACCCAATGACAGTGACTGCCAAGAGGGTGCTGGCAGCAGGACCAAGCTTCCTCACATTTAAACGATGCCAAGATCCCTCAGAAGGGCTTCCCTAGTGCTTTGCAGCTCAGGAGAGACAAAGTTCATGGGCCTCCTTCCCACCTACCAAATGGAGCATCCTCATGTGCACCACCCGCAGCACGGAGGGAGCCCAAGGAGCCCAACCGGGGCTGCAGCCCCTCAGCTCTGCACCAGCCCAGCACTGGGAGCAGCACGGGCAGGGCTCAGGCATGGTGCCCACGAGGTGCCAGCACGCACCCCCGGGGCACAAGGGGTGGAGGCACCGCATCTGCTTCTGAGACACAATCAAGGGACAAGAGGGAGTCTGGAAAACAAACGCAGAATAACCTGGAAGAGCTGGAAATTGACACTGTTCTACATTTTAGAAAAACACTGGGTTTTTCACACCATTTTCAAGCACAAAATGTTTATTTTTCTTTTTAATCTATACAATTTCTCGGGGCTTTTAGTGCCACTGACTTTGTCAGTATACAAGGGATGGACTATACAGGCAATAGCGACATAAACTGTAAGATTCAGTGCGAGCCGAAGGGAACCCGGTGTGAGAACATATTTTCCATGTTTGCTCATGAAGCATACAGACATGAATCTAAAAAACCCAAACAAATTAAAGATACATGGTACAGAGAACAGAAATCTCTTACTGCAGTAAGTATTTTGCCCAGGCAGAAGACTCTGCATAATTCTCTATAAAATTCAATTCTAACTGAATTGATGGAATAATATATTCAAAGGGTACAAACAAAATAATTTAGACAGGTATAATGCTCAAAGTACAGTAGAACTATACCATTCACAGCTTGGCAGCACAGGACGTCTCTGCCCCTCAGCAGAGGGTTACAAAACGTCATCGCGGCGCCTTTGGGGGTGGCTGCACCCGGCTCCTGTGCCTGTAACGCTGCCCGTGGCGCTCTGGGAGGGAAGGAGACTTACCAGCAGCCAACCAGCTCTAGTGGTTACCTTGTGCCTTTACACTGAGGTGCAGGGGGAGGCTCTATGCACAGTAAAATGGGCAAAAAGCAACTTTCAAACAGGAGAGAGGTGTCCGTGCCACCTGGAGCGCAAACTTCGGTAAAAATAAAAATAAATAAATAAATAAATAAATAAAAAATTCCAAAGAGAAGGCAGTGAGACTCCAAACCTGAAGTGTCAGATACGAGAAAGAACAGCTTCACATTTTTATTCTGTTTTAGCATGAACACTGCTGGCACACCAGGGACCAGACATCACCCTCAACCTCAGCAGCCGAGCGGAGCCAGGGCACGTGCTCTGCTTGCATGGGTCTTACAGACACCTGGAGATATGTTCTCCTATGATCGAGAGTTCCATTACTTGTCTTCACTTATGGAACATGCATGAGCTTGTGATTTAACTAAATTATAAAAGCTCAGATAGGGAAGGGAAATGAAATCCAGTGTGCTGCTGATCCAGAGGAAAACAGCATCTGCAGCCTGTTACAGAATTAAGTCACCATCTACAATGACTTTACCACAGGCTGGGAAGGAGAACAGGCAGTGCTGCCTGAAGCTATTCCCTGTCCTTGTATACACCCTCCTTGGATCACTCTGTAAATGCTCCTACATTACAATGCGCACTTCACTACTCCTTGCACAAACACCAACAATTTTACGATCAGTGCATCAAACAAATGTATCAAACAAACCTCACCTCACAATTCTTATTTCTAAAAGCTTCAGAAATGAAAATTCAACTCCTGAATAAAAAAAAGCATTTACAGCAGAATGAAGCTGATGAGGAACATCAACTGTAAACCTGTGATATCTTTGCAAATTAAAAGAACTCCAACTCACAAGCAGATTGTAAATTAAATACACCTTTCAAATAATTGTACATCTCTTTCCAGCTGGGACTGGAAAGCTGAGATTCAAGGCACTGAACTCCTGCAGGGTTAGTACAATTTGCTAATTATCAATTCAAGTACATTGATGTTAAGGATCGCAAGTGTGAAACAGAACACAAGGAATAAAGTGTCTTCAGCAATGGAACAGAAGCAGATATTGCCGTAAGGACAAACGATCTGTGGTGACGCGGCCTCACAGTGATTGCTGAGCAGGCTGTGGCTGCGTCAGGGCCCCGCCTCGTCCTACACGGATCATGGCATTTACAGAGCAAACACTCCAGCGTGACAGCGTCGCAAACACTGGGACCCACGGCAGGGTCACCCATGGCAAGGCCACCCATTGACAGAGTCCCCCACATCAGGGTCACCCGCGCCAAGGTCCCCGCGGCAGGGTCCCCTACGTCAAAGTCCCCACGGCAGGGTCATATGCGCAGGGTCCCCGTGGCAGGGTCCCCCGTGCCAAGGTCCCCACGGCAGGGTCCCCACGGCAGGGTCCCCCGTGCTAGGTCATGCGCAGCCGTGGGCCGGGCGGCCGGGCCGGGCGCTGCAGCGGCACCGGGTACATCCGCAGGCAGGTCCTGCCCAGGGGCGAGAACCGCACGATGCCGGGCCCTCGGACCAGCCCCGGCTGCGCCACCGGCCCCGGCCACGGCACTCCGTACACGGGCGAAGGAAACACTGCTCCGTACTGACAGAGAGGCATCACGTACGGTGTCACCGCGCCCGCGAGGGCGGGCCCTGGCACGGGCACTGGCAGGGACGGTGCAGCTCCAGGAGCTAATCCCGTGGGCATGGGGCAAGCCACCGGCACGGTGCACTTGCTCCCCAGTCCTGTCCTTACCGAATTTACCTACAAAAAGAGAAATACAAGAAGTGTCGCTACAGGGCACTGCTCTCCCCATGCCAGCAGCACCCCGGCCCAACACTGGGCCCCGGGCAGCTGGGGGCACAGGGGTGCCATGGGGTCCTTGGGGCTTTCTTTTGGGTTCGTTTCTTTTTTCTTTTCAGTTGGGGTTTGGGGATTTTTTGGTTTTTTTTAAAGATAGAATATTTGGAAATTAATAGAAAATGTTGATATGAGGCAGAGGGGAAAGTTACCTCAATATAACCTCATTCTTTAAGAAGGCAGGAAGCATCATAAAACAAGTGAAAATGAATGCCCTCACATGTCCAAAGGAACTCCAGGATCTGTTAACTTGTGTATAGAAGTAAATAAGTAAGAAGTAAATAAACTTCACTAAATGCAGAATTGACCCAAATCCCATGCTCTTACAGCCAGCCTCAAAAGAGGTTTAAAAATTCTAGCCCTTATTTCTGTACAAAATTGTTTCACCCGGCCCCAGGGAACTGAGGGTGGCAGGAGACCTCTCGAGGTGGCTCTGCCCAGCACCGGGGGTGGCTGTGCCCAGGTGAGGCAAAGCCAGCCAGGACACAGCAGGGCTGCTCTGCCTCGTGGGCTGCCAGCTGGTTTTCTAAAGATCTATTAACATACACTTCAATTATTCATCTTTTGCATGTGAGGGACAGAGAAAGAGCTCTCCTCCCTCAAGATGGGGTGGCAGAGCTTCCTAAATTACACACTCCATGCTGCATAATGCTGTGGGGAACTGCTGCTACCCCAAATCTTTGCAGCATTTCATTACATTTTTCATGTCACAGAATTTACAGCTCCCTGCCACGGCTCCCACCAGTCCATCACCTATTGGTGGCATGAGGAAAAAAGGGTGTTATTTAATTTTGGGAATCTCCCATCAATGGGATATTTCACATTCAATTGATAAAATTGGTATGAAGGTGAAATTTGAGCAGAAAAAATGAATGTATGTATAAGGCCGTGGGGGACGCTTACTCCATGTTTCTGATTTTAATACCTCTTCTCAATTAACAATAAAAATAGTAATGTCCCACTATAAGATGTCCTACTTTCGGGCATTATCCTCTCTATTAGAAAAATACAGAACTATTTGATACCCTCCTTCATTTCCCTGTCTCCCATTCTCACCTGAAACCTGAATCTGATGGTGAACATAGAACTGAAAGATGCTTCAGTATCACAAATTTAATGCCAATAATATATAAAACCCCACCAAAATTAACACAAACCAAAGAAAAAGAAACACAGGAACCAAGGATATATTTTTAAGACCTGCAGACTTCTGTAAGCTGTTACCAGATTCTTGTTTTAACATCCTCAAAATGATGGTTTCCACCAAACTAAGCGCCTGTGAGGAATGCCAACAGATGTTTGTGAAAATTTGCATTTTGGACCACGCTCTCAGGCATGTTGGGGTGCCCTGTGCAGGGCCAGGAGTTGGACTCCATGACCCTGTGGGTCCCTTCCAACTCAGGCCATTCTATAGTCCTATGTCATACCCCAAGTCTATTCTTTGGACTTGTTTTAATTTTTCCTGCACTTTACCACGCAAACTTCAAAGTGCCACCCCTGTGATACTCACAGCTCCAGTACTGTCAGGTGACAGGATTTAGATGATTTTTCTTTTGCTGGCTACCCCACTGGTATCAGTGTTTTCCTTCTGTGTGGACCAGCTACCACTGAAATGAAACTGAGTGGCAGGGCAGAGTCAGAGCTGGCTGCCAACAAGAGCAGGCAAGGACGATAACCCATCTCTTTTATCACTGCCCGCTTTGCTAAAACCCCAAAGCCACTAGGCAGTCCTGAAGATTTGTGTGCTTTTCCAGTCCCCTGGAAAACCATTCTGCCATTCAGACCAAGGCACTGTTGAATAGTTTCAAACACAGATTTTTTTTTTTTTTTCCCCAATCCAACAGAGAGGGAAGACACAGTGAAGGTGCTGTGGCCTGGTTTTGGCAGAGTGGCCATGTCCAGCACAGCTGCTCCTGGCAGCCCAAGCCCACGAGTCAGGAAATGCCAGCAGAGGCTCAGATGCTCCTGAGGGTGCCCAAGCCCCTGGCACACACCACCCGCTGCCAAAGACCCACGTGTTCTCAGAAACAACCTCACTGTGCACTGGGAACATGTTTAAGCTTTTCTGGGGTAATGTTTTTTTCTCTAAAACCCATGGAGCTACACAGCAGTACAGAGAATAGAAAACATTTTTGGCAAGCCCTTCGTTCTCAACTTTCTCCAAATAGTGTTTTTAAGTACACAATATTCAGTATTCTTTGCACAGAAGGCAGCTCACATTCCTAAGCTTACTCCTTACTAATGCTAACCAAAATTGCCTGTAAAAATGATTATTTCATCATATCTTCACAAAGATCACAGAGAGAGAAATAACTCAGGCAGCTTGACCTCAGTTCTTTCTAATATTTCCTACTGCATTTCAAATTACTGCTGATGAGAATCTGCATTTCCATGCTTCATTACACCATTTGAAAAGGAATGTTTCAGTGCTGCTGTGACACAATTGGATGAAAGTTCCTCCCCCTTTGAAAGGGCACCCCCAAATTTCTAATATGGTCAATGAGGATTTGCAGCCAAATGGACTGGTAACTTCCACGGAAACAAAGCAGAATATAAAGTTTTCCTTTGCATCCCAATTACATTATTGCTAGCTACACTTCTAATGACAGAGAATGAAAAGGAAACCACTCACTCTTTTTAAACACACTCCCAAGTTTCTCTTCTACTTCCAGCCTTAAAGAGTAGCCTTCATTTAGATAAAAAATAATACATTTTATTCAGAGCAAACAATTTGCTGCTGGTGGTAGAAGGAATCTTGAGTAAAAAAGAGGTAACTCAGGAAAGTGAGTCCTCTGTTCCAGGGGCAAAGAAAAGATTTCAAGTCAGCCACACAACTGCCCTGCATATTCATGACAGTGGGTGAACAGTAAGAGAAAATTTTAAAGTAAAAAATGCATTTTTCTACTTAAATGTAAAGTTGACATTTTACTTCTTTTTTTTGTATTTTATTGTTTAATGTATTTTTCATCATGGGACAACTCCCTTCACTCCTATTCCTTTAGGGGACATTTCTCTTTACAATAACCCCCAGAGACAATTCAGAAGTGAAGGTACAAATCCTGCCACCCCCAGCCCCTCATTTCTGACCATCACACGGGAGCAACATCAGCTTTTCCCAAAACCAAGCCCACATGACACAACCCACCCTAACAGCTCCATCCTAGTTTGTTCCAGTTAAAAACAAAACAAAACACAAAAGGCATAACAATCACCTTGTTTCCTACTTATCCACCCTTTATTTCCAACATAAAACCTTATTATAACCTTCTCTGATGGGCTGGAAATCTGCTTAATGCTCCTTATTCTTGTCTTGCAAAGGCATTTTTAATCAAAAGAGGTGACAAAAGATGGTGTTACCAGATGAACTGGAGAAGTACAGCCTGAGCTTCAGACTCTCCCTCTTGGAAAGCTATTTTTACCATCCTTTATGCGATTTACCAAGTTCTTTTTGTGTTTCCAGCTGACTCAGTTGTGATTCAGCACAGGGCTAACACCTCCCCAAGAAGCTTATCCCTCCAACACCGACACACAGGTCACTTGTCCAGCTGTCCTCACTAGGAGTCCTCTCATGCTGTTCCCTTCCTCCTCCTTTGGCCATTTCTCTCCCAACACCATGCAGCCCTCTTCTCCCTCGACTTCCCCTTTAGGGTGCATTTCAAAGGGTACAAACAGCAGAATGATGCTTGACTCCCAAACCAACCCTCATCCAACTCTTCTGTATTGTACCTGCTGCCCTGTTTTCTGCCACCTGCAGCATCCTGTGCCATCTTCACGGCCAAAACACTCAACAAAAACTACATCAGCAATGTTTGCCATCTGCCTTTGCATCTCTGCTGCAGCCACCACAGTCCTTATGAGGACTCCATGCCCCAACCCACCGGTTTCACCCACCCCAGGGCTCCAACTGATGCCATTCCTCTGAGCAACAACGAATGATGTCAAATGAAGAGCAGGGAATCCCAACCTCTCCATGCTCTTGATAAATCACCTCCAAAAAATTCAGTCAGCTCTGTTGATTCCCTGGAGCAACTGCCATGGTTGACAAAGACACAAACCCTCTAAGAGCAGTGTACTGAGACAGGGACATTCCTGCTGCCCTCACAGTGATACTCTGCCTTCTCCACAGGCTTTGAGACCGAGACACCAAGACTGCAGGAGGGAAAATCAACCCTAAATTGATACTAACAGGTGATTTAAATAAGTAAAATAACTATTTGTTTCTCCAGAGGTACAGGTGGGCAAAACATCCATATCAATTACTTCAAACTTCTGCAGGGGTCTCAGGGGAAAGACACCAAAATGCTGCAAAAAGCACAAGAGAGTAAGAAGTGACTTAACAAAATCTGTGCCCTCCCCATCACTTTATGGAAATCTTCAATTTGGGTTTACTAGCACCAACTTTATTTTATGAGAACTATTAGGGTCTTAAGTAGGCACTATTTACTCCAGAGCTGGTTAAACCATTACAGTGTAAAAGGACTATTTACTCACTCAGGAACCAGCAGGTACCAAAGCAGAGGCACTGGTGAGGTTCCTGCTTTGGTACATCTCACCTCACCAACAACTACAGAGCTACTACTGCTACAATATTTTTTCCTTCTACATGCCAGAAAGGCAATGGTTTACTGTCTTAGTAAGATAATAGGTAAGATCTAGTCTTCTTGCTTTTAAGGGATTACAAAACAGCTCCTTGCTGTTATTTTCCTCTGTTTTGCCTCAATTTGCAGTCTTCCAAGAAAATGAACCAAGCAAAAATTACTAGTCAAAGAACCTCCAATTGTGAGAAGGAAGAGGTCTGGAAACTCAGCCCAGGGTGGGACAGAACAGTAAACTGGGATTCTGGATATTGCTCATTCCTTTGTGCCTGTCTCTGTATGAGCCCTCAGCCGTGACACCGAATGCAGACACAGATGTGCCTCGCAAGGGCTTTGTCCTGCTGCTGACAACATGAAGGGACAAATGGGGCCTTTCCAACTCCCTATTTGTTGTAGGATATTTTGATAGCATTTCTGAGGATGGTATTGTCCAGATGCCCAGTACAAGAAGTAGGGGTCAGGACACCCCCAGCTGTCACCTCTCCCACCACAGGACTCACTCCAATTCCACTCAACTGCTCCACTGAGCCACAGCCCCTGTTCTAAGGAAGGTCAATACCAAAAAGAAAACTTTAGTAATACTTGAAACTGAAGTTGAGCAACAGATGGTAACAATATGAGTATTGCTGTGTATTGCTGTTAATAAGCAGTTTGGAATTTAAAAATATATATTTTTATATATATTGCTGCCCATGTATCCCTTAAGATTATTCCAAAGGACAATTTAAAAAAAAAAAAAAAATTGATTTAGTACTGAATGGTAAGAGCTGGACATTTATAGAAAGCATTTATCTGGAATAATTTTAGTCTATGTCCTCATCCACATCTGAGTTCTGCAAAGGCTGTCAGACACATAGCAAAAGGTATGTCCTTCAAGGAGGGCCACTTACTCCACATGTCTCATTCTGCGTTTGCATGGGGTTAGCCTTTGGCTCCATGTCTTGCCTTTTTTGGTTCTGCTTCAGTTGGTTTAAAGAAGGTTTTGTCTGTGCAGCTCCAACAGTTTTGCTCGTCCACTGGTCCACCAGCTTGTGCAGGTCATCTGTGAACGTCCCTTTCTTGTTGTTACTGTTGTTGGCCTGAACCTGCAGCGTTGACTGCGGGAGGGGCTCAGGACACGTCACCAGGCTGTTGGTCGAGGATCCTGGAAAATCACACACAGAGAATTGGGATGGTGTCTCTGCCTCACCTCTGTAGCTCAAAACCCTTCTCACCTACTGCCACTCCATTGGTGGCTTTCCAGACTCCTAACCCTCCCTCTCCTGGCTGCAGAACACCTTTGCTTAAAGAAATGGTCCAAGTCCAATGGGTTTGTATTTTCTATCACATCATGTTACTTTGGCCACTAACTTGTCCTGGGTGAAATTAAGGACAGGGAGTGAAGCCAGGAATGCAGCCCTGTAATGCTGACATCCCAGGCCATACAAATCTCCTCAGAGACTACCATGAGGAAGAGGGAGGTGGGATGTATTGCAAACATTTATAAAACAAATTTACCATTTATTTTACTTGCATAAGTTTATTGTCCTCCTGGAAAATTGTCATTGTCACAGAGGTCACAGGCAGAGCTGGTTCCTGTGCCTCAGAGGCTCTGGGAACCCAACACCTCTCTCGATGATGCCAGGACAATTCACGAGGCTGTTTGCATATTTTTGGGGAAAAAACCCCATCAGGACCACAAAAGTATAGAAGAGAGAGGAGAGAGCATGTAGTGGGTGGGGTGACTGTTTGAGACAAAGATGGAGAACTTTGGTATAAAAGCAGTCAGGAAGAGTATTGGTAGAGATTTAATTTTCTTTTTTCTAAAAGAACTAGTAATACAAAATTTTCTGTCCTTTTTCTGCTTAGTGACTACAAGTCTGACACAGCAAGCTCAGCAGGCAACTACAACTGAAGGAGTCTGGATCTGACCTAAGCAGAAAATGTAAAGTAACATCTCAGCTAACATATTTGAGATAGCTAAAGATTGGAAATAAAGACCATCTCTCCAAGCAAAAAGTTCATAGAATGTAGTAAAATTATTATATAAGCAAACATGAACATTTATTCTTTTCTCTGTTAATCAGTTACCAGCCAATGAAACAGAGTACACTAATTAGTCCTACAGTTATATAAAATACATTAATAACCTTTAAATGATCATGCATTCAACCTGCAATGTCACTTCTAAGTGAATATTGCTCAATTCCTTTTCCTTTACTTGGGGTAAAAGTGAGAAAAGTAAGGATTTTGAGAGGAAAGTTCTTCAATTGGTGCTTAATATTTCATGCAGCTCAAGGCGGCTGGGATGGTTTTAAGCTATCAATTCCTCCAGCAGAGAACTGCAGTCATATAAAGGTGTGTATTTCAGAGACAGACACTGGACCCAGTTTCCTGGCCACATGCGTGCATGGTCTCACACACAGAACACCACAACTCTCTTGCAGCATGCGAGGTTCCCAAGACATCACAGCACATGCATTAGTCTCAAAGTACCACAATTTATACAGTCTAGTTTTATAGAAGTACATCAGCTCTAGTTATTAAACAACTAGCTTTTAGTAAAAAATAATAATAATAAAAAAGCAAAGAACATCCCATGCCATGAAGGAAATACTGAGAAACAAAAATGGGATAGTTACTACTACTGTGATCTTTGCCTAGACATAGTCGTTTCAAGGTGGACCCTACAAGGTAAAACAATACAAGACACACAGAATTAGGTAAGACTAAACACAACAAATCGGACGGACAAGCTTCTGTACTTTTAAGCAATCAAAAAGTAGTTATTATGCAAGAAAGGACAGACAAAGTCAGCAGTTCAGGTGAGTAAAGGAAGCCTAAATAACTGGACAGCTCAAACCTTTCTTAATGTGCAGCCATTCAAAAGCTTTGGAAAGTACCACAGCATGCCAAAAGCAAGGGCTCGTGACTTAAAGATGCATTTGTTTGGTTGGTTGGGGTTTTTTTTTTTGTTTGTTTGTTTTTGTTTGTTTGTTTTGTTTTTTTGTTTAGTCAGTTGGTTTTTTAAAAAAAAATTTTTGTTGATTTTCTTACTTTTCCTTTTTTTTTTTCTTTTTTTTTCCAAATTTCCTTGGCTTCCTAATAAAAGGTTTTGATTTGTTTTCTATTAATGCAGGAAATGATGTCAATTTAGTTTGTGATTGGAGGCCAAAAATGCTTTCAGGAACAAGTCAAGCTAGTCTGGCTGCAAAGACAAACCATAAAAGAACCCTAAAAATCCTGTTTTACAAGTCCAAAAAGATACATTGTTCTGCAGGTCTGAGGCCAATTGTTTCCAAATAGTTTACTTGTAGGATTTGTGTCTAAATGTGAGACTCTGAACTTCAATTGAACAGAACTGTGAATGAGTTTCCCTTATGCCTTATCCAAGTGCAGAAAAATAATCCATCAGTGTAGCCGAGTTTTAATTTAACTGAAGTATGTGTTTTTTTCATTATTGTCTTGTTCCATCCTTCATCATGATTTTACAGTCTGTGGATAGATAGCAGAGTGCCAGAAGTGTGCCGAGACCCCGACTTGACTGTCAGATCTTGCCAGACATCGGCACCGTTGCTATTTGGGTGCCAAATTTCCTGAAAGGTATTTTGGACTTGGTAAGAAGAATATTGTCATGGTATGGGGGGAGATGAGTGTCTGACATGGGCTATGGTGAGTTCATTGGGAAGAAGCACTTGAAACCATGAGCAAAATCAGACTGGGGCAAAAAAGTAAGATAGAGGATGGATGTGCTTTTTCTCTAGAGTAAACAGTGGTGTAACATTTTGTGTTACTGTGCCAGAAATGCAGCTTTAAACTCAGAGATTGCAGGTCCAGGCTGACACAGGCCCTGAATGAGTCTTCAGAGGAGAAAGAAGCGATTTCAGTCAGAGACTGAGGAAGAGAAAGTAAATAAACAAGGAAGGGAGGAAGTAAGGGATATGTTTGTGCTTAGATGTGGGTGGCATGAGGAACAGAGGAGTGCTTTGAAAGAATTTCTTATTATTTCATGTAGATCATATAGGTTTCTACCCTGGGAAAATCAGACGGACATGACTACAGCAATGCAAGCATGACCAAGTTCAGTTCTCATCTCAAAGCCCAGGTAACAAACACAGTCACATTCACAACTCAACCTTCTGTCTTGTATTCTTACATCTTCCGTCCTCTTTTCCCTCAGACATACCTTACCTTGCCTATCCCAAACTTGGCTACCGATTCCCACAATGGAAACAACTCCCCATGATGGCAGTGGCCCCAGCAGCAACCCTAGAAGGCTATTTCCTGCAGCAACAGGCAGTTCTTAGCACAATATGAATGCAAATGGAGAGCACCTGCCTGCGAGCAATAAGAGCAGGCAGCTGACTGCACTCCGTGCTCAAATGCATGTAAACCCACTTTAATCATCAACCCCTCTGCTTCCTGCACGCCCAGTCACAGGTTTCCCAGCACCTCAGGTGCCAAATCCAACCCAGGGAAGTGACAGAAAGTGGCAGCACTCAACACACTCATGAAACACCCGCGAGAGGGGCGTCAGCTTTGAGGGAAGAATCACAGGAGAGTCAGTCACTGAAAAGAGAGCTGCTCCTTCCGAGCGGCGTCACTCCAGCGTGGGAGATGGGAAACATTCCCTAAGCAGTGAGACCGCCTGAAGCACGGACTGACAGCCATCGGCCACAGCTGGTTATGAATTCAAATTCAATTAAAAATTCACTTTGTAGGTCTAATTCACCAGATTAATTTTATTACTGCTAAAATTAACATGTTTAAGAACTGTAAAGTTAAGGAGATGAATTGTAATTAAGATTTAATGTAAGACTGCTAAAGTTCAGCAGAGCATTTTAGCTCCAATTCCAGATCTCTTATCTGAGGAATTAACTAGCTATTATATCATACAGAACAGAACAAATCCACTGTCCCATATTTGCACTCAACAGGTGCCAAAAAGCTGGAAAGCTACAAAAAAACAGAAATGGCAATAAACTGCTAGACCATTTCCATAACTGCACATGCACATAAGTATATGAATTGCTACAGACCTGGCAAAAATTGCGTTACACAAGATTCCAAGCCTAAGCCAAATGGAGCTTTGAAAATTCCACTCACGATCAGTGGAAAGTCTTCCCTAGGGCACCCTTGCAGTTTAACCCAAGAAAGGAACTCAGGACAAAACTATGCCAAAGCTCATCAAAAATATTTTATTTTATGAAACTTATGAAGGTGAAGTCAATATTGAACATGGGGAAGAGATCAAAAAGTCCTGGAGAACACTGTGAAAGTGTTCGAGTCTGTCGATCTTGTAACCAGAGCAAGATCCTTGTGATACTGTCTTTAATCCATCCGAACATTTATTTTTAAAGTTGCCAACTTTTCTGCCAGTGCAGCAGGTCTCCTGCTGGCCTATCCCACCTTGCCAAAGGGCTGCTTTACCTGAACCAAACATACAGATTCAGAGCATTTCTGAAAATGCAGCACAATATTTCCCAACAGCTCTCAAACAAAAAAAAAAAAAACCACCAGGGAAACCCTGACTTAGGGAACAGACCCAGGACTCTGAACTGGATGGATGTGCCACCAAGCTGCTGGCACTGGACAGCCATGTCTCAGCCCTGTAAACTGCACAGAGAGGATGGAATCCTACCTGCAGTGGTTTGGGTCAGAAGGGACTTTAAAGCCCATCGAGTGCTACCCCCTGCCAGAGGCAGAGACACCTCCCACTACCTCAGGCTGCTCCAAGCCCCTTCCAACCTGGCCTTGGACACTGCCAGGGATGGAGGAGGGATGCAAACATGCTCAGCAGCTAATCCAAATGCTTGGCTTTGCTGGCTGCTGAGTCAACTGACGTCCCTTCCAGAGGGGAAGGAACATCAGCCAGCTAGTATTGCCATCATCATCACCTTCATTAACAGAATCAAAGGATGGTTTACATAGGAAGAGACCTTAAAAGCCCATCTTGTTCCAACTCCCCTGCCATGGGAAGGGACATCTTCCACTAGACCAGGCTGCTCCAAGCTCCATCCAACCCAGTCTTCCTCAAGCCCTGTTTTTCCTGAGGCTCCAGTCAGGGCTGCTCTGGATGCCAGTTCCACAGACCATCCTGCTGTCCATCCTGCCCGCCGCAGCCCCAGCCACCTCGGGAAGGACAGGACTGCACACAGCGCCAGCCCTTCACTCTCACACAACCCACCTGCCGGGCTCACCAGGAAAACAAGCTGGAATAACCTCCTGCCCCACCAAACCTGCACATAACTCAGCCGTGGGGACCTGCCCAGCATCCCAGGGGAGAGGCACCCCTGGAAGACAAGCTGTGCTCTCAGGGTTGGAACCCTCAGGGGTGACTTAGGATTGCAGTGCCACGTGAAGTGCCCATCTCCTGCTGTGACTCGGGGATGGGGGAGGCCAAACCTCCCCCAGCACTCGCCCAGAAGAACCTGAGAGAGCACATGGGCTGAGAACAGAAAGCAATTAGTCATGTGGAGTTATTTAAGCATCATGAAACTTCACGATTCAAATGATTTACATATTCCCTTGGTTTCATTCACAATATCCACACACCCAAACACTCTTAATACACTGGTTTTCAATTGCCATCTCCCAGACTTTTTGCATCCTACTGAATAGTAATTCCATGGAAGATTAATGAAACAACTTCTGGGAATTACATGTGCAGAGGAAGAAATAACTGTGGCTGCTCTAATATCAAATGGGAACATTTGGGACCTGAGAATTCCCCTCAGGTTCTCACAGAAAAAAATCCCTAAATGCAAAATTGTCTCATGACTTCACCAGTGGTTAAAAACTTACATGATAATAAATTCTGCAAGTGTCAGTCACCTGAGTGTTTGGGCTTTCAGGAAGCTCAAACAAAAAAAATCAAGATTATTTTTTAAAGTACTGTTTATTCATAAAATTAGGAGGAGTGTATTGGAGTGGTTTTGTGCCTTTGACCTGAACCACTTGGATAGTAATAAGCAATGCAGAACTCCAAGGGGAGATCTGATACTACTGTAAACCCACAGTTATTTAACCAAACACTTTGTCAAGAACATTAGCAGCCCCTCTAAGGTTATATGTATGTGGCCTATAGTACCTGATCAGCACAACATATCTTTATTGTACAAGCAAAATCCGTTTGCCTAAAAAGCAGCATCCACAATTGGGTAAAAAAGTCTTAATTTTTTCATTAAGTAGCTTGATATCATTTGGTGGAATTGCCAATTACTTTAGAAGTCAGACAAATAGGGTACAAATAGAAGGTGCACAGTTATTTGAGACAAAACTCCTGGATCCTAACAATCCATTTCCAAGTATCATCTGAAAATCTGATATTGCTTTTTACTTATTTATGCTTTGATGAACTGCTAATTGACTTCATCTCTGAGGTCACATAAGGTCATAAGAAAATAAACTGAGTCAAGTGCTTCAGCCAGATCAGCTTACACAAAAAAAGTTGATGGGACTCTCCCTTAGAGTAACCAGATCTTCCTGTTGCTTATGAGTACATCAAAAAATTGCTCACTTAAACTAATTAAAGCGACTGCATGGGGAAAAGCCCACCTAGGACAGAGATTTGGAAAGAACTAGCTGGAGCACTGTTGTCTCAGCATTTCCACATGCAAAGAGCGGGGAAAAAATTAAAGAAAATAGAGTGGATATAAACAGTACTGTATATCGTGTTAATACAGCCCTTGTATGGAAGTTATACCCTCCAGTGACCTTCTAGAATTGTATCAGCTTGCTACATGCATGTCTTCAGAGTCCAAACATGTGTGAAAGAGACCATTCGTCTACAGAAGGATGGATTTCATTTTGTTGTCGCTGGAACCGGGACAGCAGACATGTATATTTGCCACATTGCAAATAAAATTACTTCAACAGAAATCACATAAAGTACAAAAGCTTTGATAAGTCCAGGGTAAAATTTACCATCAGGCTATATATAATAAATGATGAGATCTTCCACACATGCTTTTGGTGCCCAGGCATGAGCCAAAAGCAGTGCAAAAA
This sequence comes from Lanius collurio, assembly GCA_020086605.1. NCBI lineage: Eukaryota > Metazoa > Chordata > Aves > Passeriformes > Laniidae > Lanius > Lanius collurio. The sequence goes on from JACBWW010000068.1 coordinate 2,041,638, forward strand.
AAGCTTTTATATGAAAAATTAATATAAATAAGGTGTGTTCATGATGATTACTTAAAAGAAAGAGAAAAAAAAAAGAAAAGATGGTTCAGAAAAAGGGGCATCCTGCCAAACATATTAGAGATATAAACCATGGAACTGGAAAAAGGGGGTAAAAGAAAGATGGACTGTGATAAAATACAAAAGAACAAATACAAACAGATGGACAAAGACACAGGTCCACTGAGGAATCTGGTACGAGGTTTGCTACTAGATTTATAGGTCACTCTCTCAGACGTTTGGTGGAAAACCGTCCAGCCTGTAAATGAATATAAAGGGAAGAAAACAAAGACACTTATAAAGTACAAGTAGCTGTGATCAGATGTCCTAAACCATCAGTCAAATCAGCTTTGTTAGTTAAACCTCCACATCTCCCCCTTAACTTTGCCAAAGAGGAGCAAGTTCACTGACCATACACAAAGGATGCAATAACAGCAGAAGAGGACAGATAGATATTTTGTAGATTAGTTTGGCAGGATGTGCAATGAGAGGAAGGTATTTTAATCACCATTGGAACTTCCCATATGCATGGCAACAAGACCAGTCAAAGCCTATGATGGGGGCAATACACAGAGGTCTCAGAGCTGGGGTCTTGGGAGTGCAGCCAGTCTACAGTCCTGTGGCTGGGACTCCAAAATTACGCACAAAGCAAACCCCTTACAGAAAGGAAACATAACCTGGTCCCCTGGGTTTGGTTTGCCTTTAATTTAGTTTTTTATTTTCTCTCATGCCCGAGAGGGTTTGATAGTTTAAAATGAGGAACTTTGTTTCTTTTTTTTCAGCCCCTTGATTCTAGTAGACCCAATCTCCTAGCCTTCTGTATCTTTTTTGTTTTCCTTTCATTTTTTTCTCAGGAATCTGGAAGGGAGACTCCAGAGAAGGTATTAGGATAAAGTCACTGCTGGCAAAACTGAAAAGTAATTCTTTCCTAAACATTAGGGATTTCTTGGGCATGCCTTCTTGAGTGTTGGTAACACTCAGTAAGATACTTAAATTTTGCTCTTCTGACAATACTGCAGTGATCTTTTTAAAGAAAAGCCAGTAATTCAGATTGCCAAAGATTCACGTTCCCCTATCACTCCTAAAAAGTTCAAGCCTAAGGGAAGGGAACTAATTTTAGCATGTGCTGGAAGAGACATGGAACAGCCGGCAGGAAAAATCACCTTGGCCAGAGCTTGCGTTGGCATCGGCTCCGTCGGGGCCCAGGCCGGAGCAGATGTCAGAGGACAGAGAGGCTTTGACAGAGCAGGGCTGCTGGGTCTGCACAGCCTTCCCGAAGGCAGGGGCTGCGCCAGGAGGCACCGCGGCGGCTTCGGGGGAGCCCGGCTGGGATTTACTTGGTTCTTTGTGGGGCGAGTCTTTAGAGTCTGAAAGATTACCTGAAAGAGCAAACAAACACAACACATGCAATGGCAAAAGCTAGGAAACCTCTGAATAAAAAAATCCCTGCCTAAAAATAATCCATATCTTGACCCCAAATGGAATAGCTGTTCACCATTCTGAGGTACTGGATGGAGCACAGACTTTGGGGACAGCCTGCACCAGAAAATAATCCTGTTGCTGATCCTGTTTCTCCAAGAAGCTCCTGGAGTAGGTTTGATTTTTACAGTTTCTCCTCTGTGTTTTCAGGAGCCTCAGAAGGAGCACTGCTGGAATAAAGAGAGAGCTGCTGGGGTGCTGAGGAGGAGGACGAATGCACAAAATGACAAAGCAGGACACAGAGGTTTGCTCTCCAACACCAAAAGTGAAATTCAGCAAATGGAGAAGAATGAAAAATTGAAGACACAAGAAACTTGTTATTTATAGCTATTTGAGTATAATTGTCATTGCCACTGTTAGATACTTCTGCTGATAAATTCATGTAACACATGATTGCAAAGGTATTTTGGTTTTTAAGCCTCTTTACCTGAGATATTTGCGTAGACAGAAGCATAGATAGAGACGCTTACCTAGATATCTACATATAAATATCAATATATAAATATCTAGAGAGATGTAGAAGTACAGACAGTATCAAACACTGCTTCAGTCCCTGTGGGCAAGAACACTCAGTCTCAAGATAGGCCACAGAACTTTTTGCCTCTGAATATATTTGCTTTTCCCAACTCAGTTGAAACCCTTAGCTAAAAGCAAAAACCTACTCAACACCCTGTCTATAAAGATTGATGCAAGGAAATTCAGAGGGGACCTATGATGCAGTAATACTGAAAAAAAAAGCCACCAGGTTTGAAATAAAGGGTGACTGCTGGAAATGCTGCTGCTCCCCTAAATCACAACATGAATTAAGCTAAAGAAAAATTATTCATATTCTATTCTACATTTTGCTGAAGAAATAATAGATGCTGGGGTTTATCATTATTTCCCAGGTAAAATATATTTTTGTACTTTTCCAAGAGATAACAGCTCAAGACTGTAGTGCTGTGTAAAATCTCACATTATTTCTGTTGGTCAAAGCACCCATCATGGTTTTATAACTGCTTTTACCTCCCATCTTTTGGGGGAGCAAATGCAATCCCAACTTTTTTATATGACATCTTGGAGGAATAAGTAAACAACAAGATACAGCACCTAATCAATAGAGCATAACAGCACCTAAGAAGTGAATACAAACATCAGTAAATTGCTTTTGGAGGAAGGAGGAGATGCAACAAGGCTCTTTGCCAAATTAAAGTGGAATATTATTCCTCTGCCAAGCACTGCAGCCCATGCAGAGCTGGCAGGTATGGCTCACCACTGGGAGCTGGGATAAGCCTGTCCAAAAGCACACCAGTTCAAAACCAACACAAAAATTCCATCCTTTCCAGCAGTCCCAGCTCACACAACAGAGATACAATTGACACAAGCAACAGGCAAAGGGCAGCATTCAGTGTGCCTACTTGTGCTTGATGTTCCACTCCTGAGCTGCTGGACCAGAGGGTTTAAGAGTTTTCCAGCTTTCAATTTGTTTTTGCTGGTTCTTCGGCGACGGCCGCTCGGTGGGGCGGAGTGAAGGAAGCCCAGGTTGGGAGGAAGGGGTTTCCCCAGCCGAATATACAGTGCCTCTATCTCATTCTTCTGCTGTGTCTGGAGCTCAGCAATCTCTTTCATATGCCTAAAAAAATAAAAGAACTCTGCTAGCAATGTATTTGATAAACCACCACATCCTGACAGTGTAATTAATCATAAAAGAAGAAACAAAACAGTTGTTGGTTATAAAACAATCAGCTGCTCATCCCCAAGTACCCAAAGCTATAATAATCTATCCGTGGTGACTCCCCATCCCTGCAAGTGTCCAAGGCCAGGCTGGACAGGGCTTGGAGCAGCCTGGGATAGTGGAAGGTGTCCCTTCCCATGGCAGGGGTGGGATGAGATGACATGTAGGATCCCTTCCAACCAAAACCATTCTGGGGTTCTATGAGTTATTCTTCTAAATAGATCTGGCAGACAAGGCAATGCACAGCAGGATGCACTGTGGGATGCCTGATTTGCCTAGAACCAGTTTGCTCCTTACAGCTCTGCTCATCCTAAGCTGAGCTGCTGCCATGGCACAGTAACACAAGCTTCCCTCGCATTGCTTGCAACCCAACATACTTTTCTCTCAGGTTCTGCAATTCTTTCTTCATATCAGCATCTTCAAACTCTGAGTCATTGTCACTGCTCATGTAGGACGACTGTGAGTGGAAGGACGTTATGTTGATGGTAGGAATCTTCGCACCTTGCCCGTTGGGAGACTCGGGGCAGGGTGAGCCACCTTTGCCAGACCTCTGCAGAAAAGCAGCTGCTTTTTTAATTAAGTCCGTGGCTGTGCTGCTGCTGGGGGGGGAGAGCTGGGAGGCTGCAGCAGGGGGCTGAGGGAAGGGCTCATCGGCCGAGTCGCTCGAAGCCGGCTCACAGAGGACATCGACGGAAGAGGCCGTTTGAACCCTGCGGACGGCGGCCTTCATGTCCGGGCTGGAGGGCAGCTGGTCCAGGTAGACGTCTGGGGGGGCCGAGAACCTCAAGCAGTGCGGAGCCGCTAAAGTTAATTCATCCTGCGTGCTGATGACTGAAAACCTGCCAATCGTTTTGGCTGGTGTGCCACTCTCCTGAGCCTCAGCCTGTTTTCCACAGGAACCAGAGCCTGGAGAGTCATCCCTGTGGAAGTTACTCATCACCCCATCTGCTGTCGCTCGCCGCGTTGCACTCTCCGTGTGCGCAGGCAAAGCCGTCCTCTCTGCCTCCTCGCTCCTCTGGGAAGTCTCCATCTGCGGAGCTGTGCTTGATGATGTAGGTGCAACCTGGAGAAAATAAGAGAGCTTAACGAAAGTAACTGTAACAATCGAGCAGAAAACCACTCCTAGTTGTGGTTACCTGAAGGAGGCCTTTTGCTGGAGCAGCAGGAGCTGAAACGATGCTTGCGGCTGGACCTGTTTTAAAATTGGGAAAAAAAATACTTATGTCTGGAATGCTTTAATAAAAGCCAATGTTTTTATTGTGATAAAATCAAGTGTAGCACTGAGGAATAATCTTTGTAATACAGGATCTAAAACGCAAAAGGCAACAGCAGTGGCAATATAAAATATCTGCAGGTAGGCAGATCTAGTGATTTGGGGAATTCAAATAATAGGAGTGTGGACTTTCATTAATCAGTTCAAAATTTTTTAGGAGAAAAACAGAAGAAGAATGAAACTTGCATGACACATTGGGTGTGGACTATTCTAGTGTTATTGGTGCCTCAGACACACAGGGCTGCTGAGCACGGATGGGTGCTGCCTCACCCCTGCCATTGACACACACTGACACCAACACCTCAAAGGGGCCTCAAATGAAGCTAAACACACGCTGCTGAAAGTGGAAGTCATAAGCCCAAAACGGGTCATTCAGGCCACAGGATCACACCAGAAGTACAGTATTAGTGGCAGGAGTCAAGCCCATGATCCTTTCACACCCTGGATGCTGGTTTTGAGTCTGACCAATACACCCAAGCTTCTGAGAACGCTGCGTTCACATGGCACATTGCACAGAGCGAGGACACGGCCAGATCTGGAGCTCTGAAATGGTGACAAACATCCGTGGTTTCTAAGATACACTGATTTTACTACACAGTGCTACATTCCACTTGTAAACTATCTTCTCTGCCTGTAGGGAGACAGAGAGACGTCAGCTACCCAAAGCCCTCTCACACTGCCCTAAAACCAGGGGACAACCAATGTCCACCAGGAAGAGAATAGCAGCCAGATCTGCCCCAACAATCTCAAAAAACAGATATATTAGCAGCCCTCCCCAGTCCCACCCATGAAAGCAGGAGCACTGTGGCACTCCTCAGCCTGTAAAACTTCCCATGCGTGTCAAGAAAGGTAAATGGAGGAGAATTAATTGGTAATGCAGGCAGATAAATAAGTGAACAGAGGTAAATAAATATGTAAACAGGTAAATAAATACCCTTCCTTCTGTGGCTTCTACTATGTTACTACAGGAAGGGTCATTTAGCTACCAGTACTCTTCTTTAGTGCTCTGTGGAACTCCCCTAAGAATCTGCCAGGCTTCCCCCAGAGACGCAATCATTGATTATATTACTTTTGTCAGTGTGTTTTTATGAAACCCAGGAATTCAGAGGGACTTTTTAGGGGAAACTGATCATTGGGAATGCAGCCTTCCATGTGAACACCCCACACCTATACCCACACACAGGAACTGCAAGTATAGGTAAAAATACATCTGCCTGAGAGGCAGTTTCTGGGAAGGTCAACAGGGAGATGTTTAACATGGGTTGTGTCACAAGCAGGATCAGAACACCAGTGCTGGTCAATGCTTGCAGTCAGCAGCAGGGGAGCAGCAAGGGGACACCAAGCAGGATGGCCAGAGGAGTATTACCTGTTCTGCCTGCTGACCCACCTCTTGCCTCTGAGGGACGAGCACCCACATCGGTGACCTCCGACTTGTCAAACTTCCAGTAAAATGAAAAAAGAAACACAAATTCAGTTTCACTCACAAAGCAGAATGTGTTCTCATTCCCTCACTTGCTCTTGCTGCCCTGGCACTACCAGGGAATATTGAATTATTTCACAGTGCCTGTGGAAGTGGCCTTCAAGTTTTGCCTCCAACTCCTCCATTTTTTTTCTCCTTCCTTGGAAAAAATAAAGCAGTGGCAGCATCACAGTTGGAACTGCAACCCAAGCTACTGAAAACCAGTGTATTATATATACACACACACACTTGGGGTTTTGCTCTGGTTTGCTTTTCCAGCCAGACTGAACATTCCTCATCTGTATGTCTGTCTTCAGAAGTTCTATGTCTCCTTCCTTATTGGCACAGATTTTAATAGGACAAATTCCAATTACTGGAGAAACACAACACCTTTCACAGAGAGTGAATTTTGTTTGCTGTAGAAAATCATTTATCATTAGAAAACAACATGCTCTGAACAGTCACTCAAGAGCAGCTGGTTTCCTGCACCATACAGCATCTCTGGAGCAGTGGATAGGGTCCCTCCAGCTAATGCTACACAGAACAGCCTGAGCCTTGCTCATGGGGATGGAGTTATCTCCAGAAATGCTACTTTTGAAGTAAGATACAGAACCATAGGATGGCTTGAGTTGAAAAGGACTTCAAAGCTCATCCCATTCCACCCCCTGCCCTGGGCAGCGACACCTTCCACTAATCCCAGGTTGCTCCAAGCCCCATACAGCCTGGCCCCGGACACTGCCAGGAAATGGGGCACCCTGTGCCAGGGCCTGGAACAGACACTGATCTAGCACAATGTGCTGCAAACCTGATGATTTTATAAACTTGGGATTTTATCTGAAGAAACTTAACACGGGGGCTCAACTGAGTCACACAGTAACAACTGCCCCAGCCAATTCCAGTTACTTGGAAGGCAGTAATTGCAACCACTGCCGTTCACTTATACTTAAAATTGAAGCAAAATCGTCTTCATTAGAACTAGAACGACTAAACCACTCTTAAACTACAAAGAAATGGACACATTTCTGCCTCTTTTGGACACAGGACCAAAGAGGAGATGAACTAAGGTATTATACCACTTCAAAATCCAAAGGGAAAGTCTAGCTTTCACTAAAAAACATTTCTGAAAAATAAATTGGGATGCATCTGACAAGAAAAATTTAAGTGAGCTTTCACAGTGGAAAGCAGTCAGCAGGCAAAGGTAACGTACCCTGCAGCAGAGATATGAGATGCTTAGGGAAGCAAGAGATCTACACAGGTCCTACCACAGGACAGTGGGTCCTGAGCCCTGCCCTGCTGCCGGCCATACAGGCTGGCTTTGAGGGGATGAAGGGCAGAACCGCTGGGGGACTGACCGGTGGTGGGCAGGGTAAGACCTCCGAGGGCACGAGGGGCACCAGTGGCTTGGCAGCAGCTTTCCCCTCCTGGCCGGTATCCGGGATGCCATAGCCTGGTTCTCTCCCTTCCAACGCCAGGGCAGGAGCTTGCTCTTCGGGAAAGGGTGGTAAGATAAGCTCACTGTCGCCCTGTTCGGGCGGCACAGAGGTGTCCGGCGTCCCTGCTGATGCCGAAGACGTCGGAACATATTCCTGGTACAGCAAATTGCGCAGTTTCTCATCAAGGCTTTTAATCGTGTTGTCCACGAAGTCCACCCGGGGGGGTCCCTCGCCGTCAGACTCGGCGGTGCCAGGGGGGTTCTGCTGCTGGAGCAGGCTGACCCCCGCCCCGGGGCCAGCCATCCCTGTGCCACCCTGCGCCATCGGCAGCTGCTGGGACGCGGCCAGCGGCACCTGCGTGGGGCTCTGGAGCTGGGACCCCGCCAAGCCCAGGGCCTCGGGGCCGGCGGCCGCGGGGAAGGGCTGGCTGCCGAAGGCGCCCTCCGGCAGGTGCGGCACCTGCGGCGCCGGCTGCCGCTCCAGCACCACGGCGTCCGGCAGCGCGGGCAGCGGCCCCGGAGCCGCCGGCACGGCCTTGTGCGGCCCCACGCTGCAGCAGGCGAGCTCCACGTCGGGCACACACGCGGGCTCGTCCGCCTGCGGCTGCAGGAGCAGGGCTGGGGGCGCCGCCTCGGGGGCCTCCTCCAGCCCCGGGGCACGGGGGGTCGGGGGGCCGGGCTGGGGGTACTCCGGCTGACCCCCGCCCGCCACCGCCGGCTCCGTGACGTTTGGGGCAGATGCCAGCAGCGCTGGGGCTGGGAACTCTGTCTGGCTTGGTACGCTGGCAGGAGCTGCTGCAGCAGGAGGTGGTGCCAAGGACGGGGTGGCTCCAAGGGGGCTGTCACCGACCCCTGTGTGCAGGGGAATCTGCTGGCCAGCCCCAGCCCCGGGAGCCTCTGTCACCGCAGAGCTCACTGGCTGGTCATCCGACTGCTCCAGGTCTAGAGAGAACACAATTGAAAGGTGAGACTTTAAAGGAAAGGAAATCACTGCCAAGCCCCTCAGTCAGCTGCAGAGACAACCCACTAACGATTCCCACCAGAAAATAGCTGTTATGCACGTCTAACGAGAATTTTCAGATTATGCAAAAGAAAAATTTCACTGAAAAGACACTACAGTGATGAGAATTTCAGCTACCCCGCAACACAACCTATAGCTAAAATACTGACACTTTACTGAAACTCAGATAAAAATTCCCAATTTGGCTCAACACCAGGAACACACTATAAATGCACAGCTTAACAAAATTCATCATTTTCTTCCTCTGACTAAATCAAGTGAAACCATCACAGCTGAGTGACGTGAAGACAGAAGAGAGACAACACAGCAGCTCTGGAGAAGACATTTTCTATAGAGTTTGGAGATACCTGGCCCTTCCGCCTGCTGGGCACTGGGAGGTACTGGGGGAGAAAACTCGGGGGCATCCGCAGTAGGGTTTTCCACCACTGGACATATAATAAACCACCTTTTTCCAGTATGCAAAACTAGGGATGAAAAGAAAATAACATGCAAACTCATGAATTTCTATTGTCTTCAGATCATGTCTTTGTCTTAATTTCAAAGGATGGCTCAGGTTGGAAGAGACCTTAAAGGCCATCTAGTTCCAACTCCCTGCTATGAGCAGGGACACCTTCCACTGGAAATTCAAAGGCACACTTACCATTTTGCTGATACACCGGTGTCTTCATTTGAGACTGACGCTTCTCCTGTTAAAGAAACAACAGAAGAAATAGCTGGATTGGTGCAAGAAGAGCATCATCCCAATCATATTGTAAGGCTTAACACAGCCTTACATCCATTCTTTTTTCTTTTTCTTTTTTTTTTCACACAAGATGCAAAACTAACATAAGCATCTGGCTGTTAAGAAAAATGAATCAAACTAGCAACCTTTATTTAGCATTTACCTCGCTCATTTCCAGCCTATCAGCATCTTGCTGGGGACTTGTTCCCTGGTCAGAACTTCGCTCTCCTTCTGTATCCTCACTGAGCATATCCTCTGCTTTATCAATTATATCCTTCATTTGCTCAATAAAAGTCTCTTTTTCACTTTGCAAGATGAATTCATTCTCCACCTAGAAGGCCACATCAAAATAAAGGGGAAAACAGTAATTTTTTAATTAATGCCTCATTCCACAGCAGCCAGACAGCCAAGGCAACAAGCACACACAGGGAGCTGCCTGAAGCAACTGGGTGCACTGAGAGCCCGTGGGCAGCCACATCTCACCATGTAAGTAGCAATTTCCTCCGGCGCGTCACCATCCAAGTCAAACTTGAACGTCACCATTTTGTGGTTATGGGTTTCAAGCTGGCACTCCACCATCTTATCGCCTGTGTTACACACCTGCATGCAGAGATTAACAACCCTTATTCCTGGCAAAGCCAAAGGAACACTAAAGGTGCCTTTCAACAGGTTGTACTTGCATTTAATATGGTCAGTTTGGGTCTGTTGGACTTCTCCTGGCGCGAACGAGCACGTGTGGATTTCTTATGCTTCTTTGAAGACTTTCCTTCTTGCTTTCCACTTCCTGTTGCTCCTTCAAAGCTGTCACTCATCTCTTTACCAGAAGCAACATCTGGACTCATGTAGCTTAGCAAGGGAAAGGAAGAACAACCTCAAAATAAAGCCAGAGCTACACGCAATGGAGTCACGCATCACATGTAAGCTACGTAACAGAGACTGTGAAAAAGGGCACATTTGAACATTTTTGGCCCAAACTGAGTCAACTGGAAGATACTCAATGAGTGAAAGGCACTACTCCATATCAGGCACATACTCTGGCTACCAAGAAATGATCTATTAATGTTTCTGGCAGTAACACAGCAAAAGTCCCACCACTCTGAATATATCCCTACATCCCCGAATCCTTTCACTTCAGGGGTCCTGACAGTCCCCCTCTGAACTGCACAAGTTCCTTCTTTTCTAAGGTGAAGTTTCTCAGCTCCTACCTTTCTGCCCTCCCAGCAGAAGGGCAAATGGGTTAGGTTTGCTAGAGAGGGAAGAAAAGAGAAGTTCCATACATCTGTACATACACCAAGGCTAGATTGCTGCACTCAAACTAAGGAATTAAAAGAGCTGGAGGTGCCAGAATGGGCACACTGCACACAGAACACTGTCAGCTTCTCCCTTGCTCCCATCATCTCCTTCTGATCAGGTCAGAAAAAACAGTCTCCAAAAAGCAAGCATTTCTTATGCCAAAGAGGTGGTAACAATACCTTTCGCAACTCTGGGACAGAGCTTGGAGTTTGTCCTGTATTGCCTGCTCCTAAAATGCAAGAAGAGGTCATTTAAGCAAACACATCATAATAGCAGATGAAAAATACCTTTAAGAAAGGTTTTGCTGTTGACAGCAGTAACTCTAAAACCATTCTGTTCAACCAGTTCTTGGAACCTGGAAATAAAATAAATCTCCTGTTTTACACTTCCAACATCACTTCTGTCCAAGGCATCACCCACTTTTTCAGACAGAGCCAGCTCCCTTCTTCTGTGTACAATAGATGAGATGGTGAAAGGAATAAAACAGTTCTCACCACCATGGCAACACCTGACTGCGGGACAATTCCACATCAGCAGCTGCTGGCTTTTATTTTTGAATGTACCTGCTAATTTGCTAATTTTCATTGCTTTATACGGTTTCCTGAAATATGCTCAGGAAATATGCACATTTTCATTGTGTTTGGCTTAGTGGGAAAATTTCTGAAGAACTTACAAACAAAAGATGAAAACTCATCATTTAAGAACACCACCCTCGCATCATGTCCTCCACACAAACTTCCCCTAAAAACTTCCCTCTTCACTGGCTGCAGCTCTGGGACAGACATCACAGCATGATTTTCGCATTGGGTAGACCCAGCCTCACAGAATTTGTGACAGTGCTACAGCCCCTGTTACCTGTCTGCTGTAACACACTTACCATGTATGCACACAGACACTCGCACCTGGGCGTGTATATACCTGTGGCTATACACACACACCAGATACATCCATAAATATATATAACTTTATATATATTTATAAACATACGTCTATAAAATCCTTCTATAGACGCACAGCTACGAACAAGCCCCTTGACTGCCATCACTACACTTAGCACTCAAGCAGTGGTGGGCTGGGGTTAAAAGCTCACTGGTGAACCAGTCAGCCCCACTGGCTCTCTGCTGTTAACCAGTCAGCCCCACTCCTTGACTAACACCACACATAAGCCATGCCAAGCTTAAATGCAGTTTCAATAAAACTGCAAAATCAATGAACAGTGAGAACACAGACATAATGTATCTACATTTTGGTAATGCACTTAACCACGTGCCTTACAAAACCACTTTGCCTGACCAATTCAGGCTGGTTTGGATGCAAGTGCTACCACGCACCTGAACACAACAGAAGAGATAAAAACATCATGGTAGAGTAGCAACAAAATGTGGTGTTTTGATTATACAGACAAGTGTGAAACTTCTCTTATACGCAAGAAAACTTCAGCAATGTGCATCAGAAAATCAGCATGGAGAGCACGTGGATTGGTGCTTGCTTCATTTCTTAAACTGAATGAGAGAAGGGGGTTAACTTACAGATGGACATGAGAATGAAGTTAGCAAACCAGTGGTTAAATGTTCTGAGGGGTGTGGGATGTGAAGGGCAGACGTGTGCCTCAGTGGCCATGGGTTTCTCAGAACAACTTGTATCCCCCATATCACACTGCACAGCAAAATGAGGTTTGTTCCCATTTCCAGAATCTCTAATGGAATGCACCCCGCACTGAAGGTGCCAGCACTGACCCTGCCATGAGCTGTGCCTTCAGAAAAAACACAGTTTGAGTGATGGATATGCCTGACCCAGCCAAGCTTTTCTGGGGAGTCTGCAGGTGAAGCACTACAGACAGGCTCTACCATCCCTGCTACATCTAACCAACAGGATCCAGACATTCACCAGGAAATGTCCTGTATCTCATCAGGAACGCTGTTTTGGTAAGAATTAAACTGTCACTGATGGACAGGAAAAATGGGGAACTAGAATCCATGTTAAGTGCTAGCATAGCCCTTCCAGAGCATCTTCTGGAGGCAGCACTGAGCTGTGCCTCCAGCGGAAGTTTAGGCTGCACTGGAGTCAAGGCATGTGACAAGCCATGGAAACATGGGCAAAACCAAGAGATTAATTTTGAAAAGGTGAAATACATACTTTAGGAGGAAAGGAAACTCAGAACAGAGACTCAAGAGAAAGAACTCTGAACACAGAATCACAGAGGGACATTTCCATCCAGGAGTGGAGAACAAATCAGACTTATTTCCTGAAATCAGGTATAAATGCCAAAGCTTTTGTTTTGCTTTGTTAACGGGGGGCTGAAGAGAAGGAAATGTTTTGTGATGTTCTGTCAAGACTGAAGATTAAACAATTATGCGAGTGGAAAGAAAAGTCAAAATAGCAGACAGGAGGAGCTGACAGTTCTATAAGGGAAACAATAAAAAGTGTCCTGCTTCTACAACCAGAGAGAATTGGGAATGCCTATGAGTATCTGAAGAAACAAAAATCCCAGGGCTACAGTAGATTTCAGGCAATACACCAGGATACAATGCCAAATGAAATGGGAGTAGGGCTCAAGCTGAGGAGCATGGAGGGCTTTCACATTACAAAGACTCAGATTGTGAAGCAGTTTCTTAAGACAAATGATGGCTGGTTGAGCAAGTGCTTGAGACATTTAAAACAAGACTGGACAAACATGGGTGAAACTCTACAGAACATCTTCTAACTCACCCACAGGGAGAATCTCTTAATTTCTATCTCTGTTCTTGTCCTCAGCTATGGACAAGGAGGCACTTAGTCCTGCTGCCTCATGAATTCAATGAGACATTTCCTGAAGTACAACATGAGGTTTCATTTGGAATAGCCAATTACGTGCTGACCCAGAGCTGCTGGCATCGAGGAGCAGCAGCTCGACACAGTGAGGGGAAAACCTCCCTTGTACAATAAGCCCATTGTTTCACACAGCACTAACTATGGAGATTAAGGCTGAGGCTGGTGAGTTACTTCAGAGGAAAGGCTCTACCTCTTGTGATGTCTCTGTGCCTGCCGAGACGGCCGAGCAGGGAGCTGGGAGCTGCTGGCCCAGTGGCTGGGAAAGATCAGGCTGGAGCTGCAGCAGAGCAGAGGGCTGGAGAGGCAGGCCAGGGTCTATGGGGACAGGTGGGGCAGCCGTGGCAAGGCTGCCATGGACCTGGGGAACGCCTTCGCGAGCGACGCAGGGCGGCACCAGCTCCGGCTGCAGCTGCAGCGGCGGTGACATGACCATCGAGGGTTGCACCGGCAGCACGGGCACCTGGGCTCCAGCTTCCAGAGCAAACTGAGTGTGTCCAGGCATGGGCTGCAACACAATGAGAGCTGTTAGCACACACCTCTGCTCCGTGGGCTCAGGACACGTGTGACAAGGTAGCAAAGTCACCAGTGTTCACAAAGAAAGGACTCAAGCTCTGCAGTGCGACTGGGCTTGGGTAACTACTACAGAGATTAAACTTCCTCTGAAATAACCAAATAAAAGCTAAGGATTCTTTGTGTATGATTATGACAACATGCATTGTTCAGGGACTAGTTTATTAGTAGGGACAAAGCCAGATTTTCCTAAGAAATGAAAAATCACAGAATTCCAGAATGGTTTATGTTGGAAGGAACCTCAAAGCTTGTCTCATTCCCGCCCCTGCCATGGGCAGGGACGCCTTCCACTATCCTGGGGTGCTCCAAGCCCTACCCCACCTGGCCTGGAACACTTTCAGGGATGGGGCAGCCACAGCTTTTCTGGGAAACCTGTGCCAGGGTCTCACTACCCTCACAGCCAAGAATTTCTTCCCCATATCCTATCTAACCCTGCCCTCTGGCAGTGAGAAGCCATTCCCCCTTGTTCTGGCATTCCATCCCTTGTCCCCAGTCCTTCCCCAGCTCTCCTGGAGCCTCTTTAGGCCCTGCAAGGGGCTCTGAGCTCTCCTTGGAGTCTTCTCCAGGTGAGCATCCCAGCTGTCCTGGCCTGCCTCCAGAGCAGGGGGGCTCCAGCCCTGGAGCATCTCTGTGGCCTCCTCTGGACTTGCTTCAAGATCTTAGGTGATGAATTCATTCTCCTGAATACTTTGCTCTGTTTTCAACAAGCCAACACTGTCCATGCAGACAAAAACACACTCTACTCATAACCTAACTTAATATATTTTAAGAAATCTGCCATATATGTGGAACGAGGACCTGGTACAAATGACACAATTAACTCATTTTCACCGAACAGACACCAATGTCCTACTTCAGTTTAGTGCAGTTTACACACTGAAGTAGCTTAACCCTTGATGAGCCCCAAGGCCCCACTCCTGCCAACACTTCCATGTGGATGGAAGGAGTTTCATTTATCTCAGTGGATTTCTCCAGGGCATTAAAATAACTCAAGTGCGTAAGCGCTTGGTGGGAACCAGACCGAGGCGACAGGATGCCAGCTACCTTAGAGACTGGGTTGTTATTCTGCATAACAGTCCTTCTGAGTTGTACATTTAAAAACAGAACATTCTCCTTTTAGGTACATCATGTATTTTTCCAGGGGGACTGAGCTTGTGGGAAGAGGAAGAGGGAAAGAAAGGAGCATATGGAAGAAAAAAGACTTTTAGTACTAGGTAAAAGTGTGCCCAATTTTTAATTTTTTTTTGAAGTATCACCACAGAGAGACTTAAGGCTATTGGAAAATACATTTAAAAAAAAAAGACTCAGATGAGAACTAGGCCACATGATTTCATTGCAGCATGCTCTCTGCAGGTTCTGAGTGCGAGCTGAAACTATTATTCCAGGTTTTAATGTGGATAATGTGCTTCACAACACCTCAGAGCTATATGGCTGCCCAAGTGGGGGTGGTTAGACTGACAATTGTGGTGCAATGCCACAGAAGGGTGGTTCTATTTTAAATCTTATTTAACTAGAATAATTCACAAATTATTTTGATATTAAATCACAGAATTTTCTGACTTGAAAAGGACCCACAAGGACCATCAAGTCCAACTCCTCAGTGAATGGCCCATACAGACATACCCAGGCAAAACAAAACTCAGAGGTGCTAAACATCAACTGTGAAAACAGCATGGCATCACACAGAAACACCTTTCCATTTGAAGTCTTAAAATCAGAACAATGCATTTTAAAATATTCCTTGACATGTCCTAATAGCTATTTTCTATCCTAAATTCTTCCATATGCAGCTCTTCCACACACATTTGATAGCTAATGACTGTGTCAGGATGGTTTGGTAATATCAGCTCTCCAGTTCTGGTATTTGCCATGCTCCCCATGCCTAATGTGCTCGATTCCATTCCCTCTAAAGCCACAGGGAACACTGAGCAATATTCCCAGGCTCCGTGCTCCTGACATTCTCAACGACAGTAATTGTACCAAATATAGGGCTAAAGAGAGAAATTTAAAACCTATGTACTGCTCTGAAGATGCCATGACATGGGCAGGTTGGAATGGGATGTTACGAATTTTAATCAGTGTGTTATGGTGAAGGGATGTGGCAGAATACAGACTTTCCAAATGCTGTTATTAACAGACTGAGTGCCCTCTCCTGCATCGGTCAGATTGTGTTTCACGTTGACATATCACAGATGTGGTGAGAGAAGTGTTTACAGACTGCCAATTTAGAGTCCTGAGGCAGTTTCTGTGTAAATACTGCTAATACTTGAGCTCCGTTTATGCTCCATTTCCTTGAAGGGGGAAAGGGTCTACAGGACAATCCATCCCTGCCCTGCAGGTCTGGCAGTGTTCTTCCACTCAGTTTTCCAGAGTCATTACCAGACAGCCACTTCCCTCTGCTGTTTTGAAGATGTTTGACATCAAAACAACTCCCCTGCTCCCGCCAGCTCCCCCATATTCTGCTGTGTGTACACAGCAGCCTCTGCATCCCACACAGACCAGGGCACAGGCATGGTTTGGCATGCCCTCCTGACCTGAGGGCACCACAGCTCACATTTCCGCAGGTTTGAGACGGAGAAGGAAGAGGGAATTCAGAAAGTGCTCTGCTCATTTGCTGTCCAAAGCCTGTTGGACTATGCCCCGTACCCCTGATAACCCCTGTCCCTGCGTGAAGACATCCCCTGCTACCCCACAGCTCACAGCTCCAGCCACCACCTCCAGAACTGAGGCCAAGAAGTCAACAAAACATCTCAAAACCAAGGATTAATGCTCGTGAGGAAGAGAGCCCCAGCAAGGGCCGTGCCGCCCTGCGGAACGCGGCCCCGCAGATTTACCTGGTGAGCCGCCCCGGGAGCGGCCAGAGCCGGCTCGGGAGCGTGGATTACGCTCGGCTGCAGCGCCGGAGGAGGCGGCTGGGACACGGCCTGGGAGCTCTGCGCGTGGTGGGGCGAGGGCGCGTCGCTCGGCAGCATCTGCTGGAAGGCGCTCTGGAACACCGGCTGCTGCGGCAGCGGCGGCAGCGTGGGCACCCCCGGCGGGGCCACGGCCAGCAGCGGGATCGTGGCCGCCGGCATGTTTGGCACTATGGGTTGGCAGGGCAGGACCAAGGAAGCCACGGTGGTGTGAGGCAGGTTGACCGCCTGCATGGGCAGCGCGGGGGAGTTGGGCGCCATGGGCAGCGTGGGGTTCATGGGCAGGCTGGGCAGGATCACGGCCGGAGCAAAGTACTGGGAGGGAGCGGGAATGGGGGGCACGTTTGCAGCAGGGATGTCAGAGAGGTTCGGAGGGAGGCTGTCAAGCCCTGCCAGAGGAGTAATTGCAGGAATGACGGGAAACTGAGGAATCTGAAAAAAATATAATATCGCATAAATGGCCTGTGCTTTCACTGATGGTATAAAGCAGTTTCATTTGCCACAAAAGTCCCTGTAAAAACCACCTGTGCCATGAGGATAATTATGTCTGTTTGTTAATCACTTCCATTCATTCTCTGAGGTTCACAAACAGTAATAAAAACTGATTTATGCTTAAATCATTATTAAAAGCAAAAAAAGAAAAACAAATTCATTTGTGGGGGATGTTTTTATAAGTTAGAAGCTTAAAACTACTTCTAACACCATCTTGAAGCCTTCAAGCAACATTCTAATTAAAAGCTGCTTTCATTTTAACAGAAATTAAAAGGAATTGGGCCAGACCTAACACAAAACTCTTTCATGCAAAATTAAGTGAGGTAATTTAAACCCTTGTTTTCAAACAAACTGCAACTCAGGCAGCACAGAAGAGCCCAGAAAAAGGGTTTTTACAATCAAAATCTCCCAGTGATGGAGCAGACATTGGCATCATGGCAGCAGCTTGCTCCTGCCCTTTGGCACAAGCTGCTTCACATTATGGCACCTGTCACTACCAAGCACAGTGACAGCACCATCCACCCTCCCAGGGCAAGGGAAGAGTTTGTACCTGCTCCAGAGAAGGGAACCGGAGCAGAACGATACGGACAGGGTGGCAGGTGTTGGGGAAAATGGTAAAGTCAGGAGGGTCAGAAAACAGAAAAAAAAATGAGCAACTGCTCATGCTCTCAAGCCTAGGATGGAAAAGAAATTGTGCCAGAGGGGACAGTACAAAAGACCAAGCCAAAACAACCCCCAAAAAATTACTGCCATTTTGGAACTGCCATTAACTGCATGGCACAGGGTTGGGCATAAAGGAGATTTCTGATTCACCAAACAAATGAGGAAAATACACAGAATTAGGAAAAAAGCAATAATAATCTTATCGCCTAATTAAACTGGCATGCAGTAAAAATAGCCACACAAAACCTGCAAATCACGTTAATTATTAGCTGGAAGGTTCTCCTCAAATGGACGTGCTCGCACGCCGGTTGCCAGCGCGTTACCTGGGAGGGGGCCACGGGCGGCAGCTGTGGCACGGTGGAGATCTGCAGGGGCTTCAGGGGGGAGCTGCTGGCGGCCACCGGCGAGCCCTGCGCCGGGAACTGCGGCAGCAGGTGGGGCGCCGGCGGCATCGGGCACACGGGCTGGCTGCTGAGCACCTGCTGCAGGGACGCCGGCTGCGAGATGGGCGGCTGCTGTGAGGGACAAGAAGGAAAAAAGGCTATTGCTGGTGTACTGCAAAAGGAGCAGATGGCTGGCCGTGCTCCGCGCTTCTCTCCAGCTCACTGTCAGGACAGGCGCGTGCCGAATCACAGCCTCATTAGGGCTGGAAAACACCTCCAAGATCACTGAGTCCAACCACTTACCCAGCAGTAAAACAAGTGTTCAAGACATTTTTTGAACACTTCAAGGGATGGTGAGTCCCCCCTACTCCCTTGGTAGCCTGTTCCAATGCTTAACCACTCTTGCAGTGAAGAAAATGTCACCAATACCCAACCTAAACCTTCCGTGGCACAGCTTGAGATCATTTTCTCTCATCCTGTCTCTGTTCCCTGGGAGCAGAGCCCAACCCCCCTTGAGCCCCCTCCTGTCAGGGAGTTGTACAGAGCCACAGGGTCCCCCCTGAGCCTCCTTTGCTCCAGGCTGAGCCCCTTTCCCAGCTCCCTCAGCCGCTCCTGGTGCCTCAGCCCTTTCCCTACCTCCATTCCCTGTCCTGGTCACACTCCAGCCCATCAGGACATGCTCCAGCCCGGACAGCTCCCAGCAGAAGCTGGCACTCTTAATTCACTGCACAGGAGCCATACTTAAAATATATTTAAGATACATGCAAAATATATTACCTAAAATGACAAGTGCAGACTATCTTGGAGAGGTTATTTGTAATGACTCAGACTCTTTAAATCACAGAGATTGTTCCAGTGGGCCCTGTGAAATCCCCACCCACTAACTTCCACAATGCAGTTAATACCCAGCTCATCCTGGCAAGCAGAAGCCACTACATAATGGAGCAAGCATGGAAAGTACAACACTTATTATCTGATACACAATAATCCACAATAATTACAGTAAAAGCTGGGTTCCAGTTATTTCTGATGTACTGTAGTGACAACATGGTAGCCAAAAAAGTAGCTTTAGTTTTCCAGGGAAAGTAGTGCTCCCCTGGCCTGCCAGGCTTTGGGCAGCAGAACAGAGAGAAAAATTTGCATTAAAGCTGGAAATCATCAGCATTTGATGTGCTAGTGGTATCTTCTTGAGTTCCTCTCATCAGGTCTGGAAGTACTTTAAAAGCCCTTCTGGTTCAAAAGGATGACTCTGAGGCATAGGCTGGCTCAGGGTGACCTACTTGGGACCACAGGGTTGGTGGCTTCACCAGGCCCTGCAGCACACAGAACCTCTGCCACCTCATAATTTTGGGAAAGAGGTGACATCTTCCCAGCTACAATCCCAAACCCAAGGGAACAGCAGTGCAGGGGCTGGCCTGGCTCTGCTAATGGGACAGACCAAGCCAGCCAAGGTGGAGGCACCTGGAGGCTGCCTGAGGGATGGGGGAGACCCCCACCTGGGATGGGGGGACCCCATTCACTCCATGGAGGAACTCCTGCCAGACCAAGCCCAAGCTCTGGGGTGGAACAGCCACACAGCCACGGTGCTGGGCTGAGCTCATAAAGCGGGCAGCTCCCAGCACGAGCCCCGCTCCCTGCCCCAGCTGGGGTAATCTGCAGTTCAGACAGCTGCCCACAGCTCACCACGGAGACAGAGGGCACTGGCACAGAGGGCACTGGCACGTGTGGCTCAGCCACCGCCTGCTCGAGGAAATGCTGCATCAGAGCAGCAATGGAGCAGCTTCCTAAAACCTCCCTCTCAAATCCAGCTTGTGTCTTAGAAAATGCTTGTGAATTGGATAAGGCACAGGGAGGGGAAAATATCCAGGTGGATGAGGTAACTCTGCCTCATTATAACCTTAGCAGTATAAATGCACGGACACCCAAACTGGAAAAATAAGTAAAGTTAGGAGATACAACATTGATCCTGCATGTGTTATCCACCAGTGTATATCAATATAAGATCAATGCAATTCATTCTGTAGGCAGATGAATTTCTCATCCTAATTTCCCCTTCTGCTGTCCTGCCCTACCCTCCTTAGCATGGACATTCACTGCACACTGCTATCTCCGAGGCAGAACTTCTCTGGGAAGTTCTGCAGAGAAACTTGATCATTTTTACATATTTTTGTAAAAATAACACTCTAAAAAGCCAGTCACTTATTAGGCTTTCTGGAGAGATTAGAAAGCAAAAACAGACTAGTTATTAAGTCCTTTTGCTGTCAGGGATAGAGCTACTCCAAGAGACAGAAATGCTGGGAGAAAAAGGCATGTGAAAGAAATTAAATTGGGTATTTACCCTACTATACCAAACCAGAATTTATTCATGGTGGAAAATAAACAACATATTTGAAACTGTCAGAGTAAAGATCCAGAGGCACCAGTGCAAATGGTGAGGTCCTAAATCTGCCTGAGTGTAAAATTTTTTGCTGAGAGAACTATGAGAATATCCCCACCCATTAGAAGAAAACCTGTTACATGACAAAATCTCACATAAGGGTACATATTTCAAGGAGACCAAGTGACATTTCCCCATTATTAATGCTTAGAGAAGAATGGGGCAAGTTAGAAAAAAAACCTAAAGGCAACCTGTGAGATAAATGTTGATAAAAGGCTTGGAAAGGTATGGTTTGTGCCAGTCACAAAGTATAGACACTCCCTGGCCCCTGCAACAATTTCTGCTGAAAGAAGAGTTACCAAGTTTTTGGTAAATTCACCAAAATAAGCCATGAATTGCCACATCACACCAAACTGTGGCTGCATCCCTCACAAGAGCATCCCCCTCTACTGCTGGGGAGAGCTGCTTCAGAAATACCTTTTAGGAATGCAGGGTCTGGGGTGGGATTTGATAATTCACAATGCACCGGAGTTACTGTTTGGGGACAATTGCAGAGAGCCAGACTGCTGTTGGAGATGGAGCTCCTGGCTGGGTGCCTGCACTGAACTGTGTTAACACTGCATTTGCACAATGCATCCAGCAGCACTGCTGAAGATTCAGACACAATGGTTACCAGGCTAAGAGTCTCTTTCTAAATGTTTAGAAAGGAGGTCACAAATTATAAAACAAAATTATTAATGAAATATTTGATTTTTGCGCATCCAGACAGCACATTGATACCAATGCAAAGCTTCAGGCTGATGCTGGGAAGCCTTGATGGAAGACAAACTCTACCAAGACGTGCCAAGGCGTGTTTGTGACTGTTCTCAAGGCTGTTACTCACCCCTTAAACCAAACACTCATTTCCCCATCCCTAAATCTCTCAAACTGCAACTGAACAGTTTCAAACACCTCAAACTCACTACAGGTACCACACAATCACAGGATGCCTGGGTTACAAGGAACCTTAAAAGCTTATCCTGTTTCCACCCCTGCCATGGCAGGGACACCTCCCACTGTCCCAGGCTGCTCCAAGCCCCATCCAAGCTGGCCTCGGGCACTGCCAGGGATCCAGGGGCAGCCCCAGCTCTCAGGGACAGCTGTGTGAGCCAGAGCAGACACGGGGAAGGGGTGGGATGGGACAAGGTGCTCTCACCTGCTGGCCGGCCAGCACCGGCGGCGGCGGCTGCCCCAGCGGGAGTGAGGTGACGGTGGTGGGGACGACGGGGAACGGCATCGCCGGCTCCTGGTAGTGCTGGGGCACCACGGCGGGCGCCGCCGGCACCGCGGGCAGGACGGGCTGTGGAGAGACAGCAGCGCTGGGAGGGCAGCCACCGGTAACGGGGGCCTCCACAACAGCGACCACAATGGAACAGCTTTCAACTATGGCCAGGAGATGAAACACAGAACCAGGGAATTCCAGAATGGTTTGGGTTGGAAGGGACTTAAATATCTCATTCCAGCCCCTGCCATGGACAACACCACCTTCCACTAATCAAGGGTGCTCTAAGCCCCGTCCATCCTGGCCTGGGACACTTGCAGGGATCCAGGGGCAGCCAGAGCTGCTCTGGGAAACCTCTTCCATGACCTCGCTGTCCTCACAGGGAAGAATCTTTTCCCTATATCCCATCTATCCCTGCCCTCTGGCAGTGGGAAGCCATTCCCTGTGTCCTGTCCCTCCATCCCTTGTCCCCAGTCTTTCTCCAGCTCTCCTGGAGCCCCTTTAGGCACTGGAAGGGGTTCCAAGGTCTCCCTGGAGCCTTCTCTTTGCCAGGCTCACCAGCCCCAGCTCTCCCCAGGCTATCTCCAGAGCAGAGGGGCTCCAGCCCTTGGAGAATCTTTGTGGTCTCCTCTGGATCACTCCAGCAGGTCTGTGTCCTTCTAGTGCTCCACTGCAAAGCCATTAAAGCACCTCAGTTCCCACAGATTGATAAGGAACTGAGCAGGTCACCGTCCACAGAGGTGAGCGAGGAATACATAAAGAGACCCCTGGGATCCATGTCCTCTGGGAACAAGAGTATAGATGATAATATGAAATACAGCCCAGGACACAGAATTATTTGGAAAAGCTTTGGACTTACTGCTGAGGGCTGCTGGTAGTGGCCGAGCTGCGGGAGGCTGTGGGGCACGGGCTGGCCCTCGCTCAGGGGGGGGCTGTACACCCGCTGGATGGCCGGAGGCACCGCGTCCGGCAGCGACGAGTAGATGACGCTTTGCTGGCTGCTCTGGGAGTCAGAATAAACAGTGGAGCCCTGGCCGCTGTCAAACGTGCTGTCAGCTGCAAGAACAGTAATTCTTATTAAAAGCTCAACAACTCCAAATGTTCAAGTGATGACTTTAGAGCAAGGTCGCCGTGGTTTATGTAATTAGCACTTTTACTACTCTCGCCCTTTCGTTATATAAATACATTATACAACACCAGTGTTATTCTCTACAAAAGGCACACACTGCTGCTCTCAAGCAAAAACCCATCCCCATGGATTTCTGTGTACACTGATATTTTAGGCACATTAATATTTCCTTTAAAGGGCATAAGGTTGACATTAAGAATTGCAGATGTTTATAGATTTTGTAGGATGAAAGGAGAGGAAACCCCAATTGTCATGTTCAGAGCAGATCACAGGGTCTTTTAGAGTTCAAGCTTCCAGGGATGCACTGACTTTAACACTGCTTTTATTAGCAGCACTGAAAGTTACGAAGTTTTCTATGTTGTATGATTTTAGTCCAGTAAGTCATGCTTGAGTGTAGTGCAATTGAAAGTCAGACACAAACCCACGTGCAGGTTCCAGTGACTTTGGCACACTCAGAGCACTGTAGAAGTTTCTCATGGAGCATTTGCCCAGTTAACCCGTGGAACCACACAGCTACAAGTACTGGGCAAGCACTGGGTCCTTTATCAACTGGAAATATTGGCACTACTGATTTTAAAAATATCTTTTTCTGACTTTTAAAGTGGTGAAGTACAAGTGCCCAGCTCTGTTTGAGCCTAAGTTACTGCTTTCTTCACTTGAGAAAGGAAATGAAACAACCAGACTGCAACTGGACATATCCCAAGGACAAACAGCTTCTAATAGGAATTTAAAATTGAAAAATGAAAGAAAATGTCAACACAGTTTAAAAAACCATCTTAAGTTACATCTAAGCTTAAATACTATTTCTTTTTCCAACACTTTCCATTGTCTCTTTTTTCCATATTCTAAATAAAGTTTTACTTATTTGGCTTTCAAATAACAAACAATTTTTTAATAGCACCAGAGATGACATTTCTCTTCAATACTCCCAAGCTATTCTCCCAACTGTTTGTTTTGTTTTTTTTTTTTCCAAAATTAAACTCCCCTCTCTATTTATTCAGTTCATTTCTAAAGAGCCAACACAGCCCTATTCTCATTATGGGATTTCTGCTGCATACAAAATTCCATTTTATTACAAACAATTATTCAGGACTTAAAAGGAAAGAAAAAAAGAGAGTCTAATGATAGAGTGCTAAAGTAAAAGCTGTGAGTCAGTCTCAGGTTTTTATAGAATGTACATTGCACACATTAAGTTATTCATTTTAACTTTCACATTCCACCTCAAATTATATGAGCAGGTGCCACCCTAATTTATAGAAGTCTTATGTTAAGAAAACGTTCAAATAATCTGATGGCAAATTGTCAAATAATACCAAGTACTGGTTAAAAGTTGCGGAGGAGTAGGAAATAAATTGCAGGGCTTATATTTAGTATAAAATTTTGCCAACTCATGTCCAGCACAGCCATGGGAAGCACAAGTCACTTCACTGCAGCACTAGAAACAGAGAGTCATAATTGCAGTGTTCCTCAAAGGAATTAGCATGAAATAAGTATATGATCCCAAAAAATGAAATGAGCTCATTTTAGCTTCAGATAAAAAGCTTTGTGAATATGGCAATATTGTGAGTGTTATGCAAATGTGGCTATTTCTCATATAGTGTAAAGGGATTTCTCCTGTACAGGCACATATGGATATTTCAGTACTCAAAGCAGACTTCAGTGTAGCCCTTTATACAATACCTGAATCGAAGCAGCAGCTGTGTCTTGCTAAAGGTAATGCATCTTTAACTTAAATGTGCTTCCATACAAACACAGAACAGTAAAAGGGAAACTCTATGATAATTGTTCAATAGCAAAATATGCACATCAGATTTTATCAGATAAGCTGTCCAGGAAAAAACAAAAGAACTCTCACAAAATTTCAAGTCTTCTAAGCAGGAAGGGCCTTAAAGCTCATCCCATTCCACCCCCTGCCACAGGCAGGGACACCTTCCACTAGCCCAGGTGGCTCCAACCTGGCCCTGAACATTTCTACAGATGTGGCTAAAGTGTCTGGCAATATTTCCTTCAAGATGTTTAAAAGTACAAGCAGATTCAAATTGCAGTACCAGAGCTTGAGTCAGTAACAAAGGTGGATTTTAGGGGCCAGGACCAAGGCAGACTGAAGGGAGGGCAGATCAGTGGCCCCCTACTCTGACCTGCCAGAGGGAAGATCAAACTGCCCATCACCAAAAGCCCCTGGCTTCAGGGCATGAGGCTGGGACACAAGAGAGCCTGGCAGAACAAGGGTAAGTCCCTGACCATGACCCGAGGACCCCACAGGGATTACAGTGCCAGTCCAGAGGTCTGGCTGGTGCTCCCTAGATGCCTGACCAAAACACAGCTGGTATTTCCCACAAAGCAGGGAAACCTTAAATTACATCATGTAAAAACCAGAGATGGATTTTTTTTTTCCTGTCACAGACCTTTACACAGCATCACAAAAAACTGCACGTGAGCCATCAAGAGTCATTTCAAAACACAAGTGCCTGCAGTGCCCTGATTCAGTAAGGTCTGGTTTGCAATGAACATTTCCACATGGCCAACATCATTTGAAAGAGCCACCAGTCACTTTGACCAGTTTAAATCACAGACTCATAGAATTTCCCAAGTTGGAAGGGACCCATAAGGATTATCAGTTTTCGGTGCCAATTAAATGTCTGCAGGCTCTGAAATCATGCTTTGCACAACCTTAAAAGTGTTAATCCCACCACCTGGCATAGAAAACATGCAGTTTTTGTGTCGAGCAGCAGGTCTTGCTTTTCCATTTACAAATACGTTACAGTTTTGGCATTTATTGCTACCAAGGCAGAGTTATATAGAGATATCTATATAACATCATTTTCTTGAACCTTCATTGCTGTCAAAATTGTCATGCATCTATCTGGTCCTGGACGTTGTATGTTTTGAGCTACTGTGCAAAATCACACACAGTTCATCTGAGCTCCGACCACTGTGGGTTTCCCCCTTGGACATTCATCCACGTGTGCCCACAGAGTCAACACGGGACTTACACGCGACGGAGGTGACGCTGGTGGGCAGGTTCTGCTGGAAGGGGTGCTGGTCCGCCTCCGGCTCCTCGGGCTCCGACAGGATGTGGTGCCCCGTGTGGGAAAGGTAGGTGACCTGGACCTGCTGTGCCTGCGGCGCCTTCAGCTTCTCCAGGCACTCCGAGTCCCGGCGCTCCTCCGACTGCATCCTCGGCCAGATCCGCTCCCTCCTCCAGAGGATCAGCGCTACCCTGTCGCGTATGGACTTGGCCACGATCTTGAGATCGTTCTCGTGGAAAAATCCCGAGTCAATCTAGAGAGGAGGCACACACTCAGCAAGGTCCCGTGCACGTGGCTGGGCACCACAAGCACACACATGATACTCAAATCTCTTCCTAATGAGAAAATATCATTTTGAAACAACATGAATTTATGTAGATTTATGTCTCACAAGAACAGGAACTCAAGAGTCTGATGGGGTGGGTTTCTTTTTCAGTAAAATTTCTATTCCTAATGCATTAAAAAAACCCAGGATGTAATTTCCAAGACCTAAATATGTACTGGCTCTAACTGTCCACCACTAAACATCCCTTGAAGAGAGCAAGTTTAATCACATGTGGGTTCCCCCTCTTTTTTTTCTTTTCAACACTAAAAGAATAGACAAAACAGGAAAAAGAATCTCTGTACAATGCACCTAGAGTGAACCAACTGCCTCTAAATATGAATTTATTGCCTTAACCTTTCCAGCACACAGCATTTTCTAAATTTCTCTGCTTGATAGCACAGCAAGTCATGAAGGACAAGATGTTAAAAGAATTATGTCTCAAATTAACTTCTCTTAAATAGTGAAGTCAGTCAGTATTGATTGACTTCAAGAAAGAAAAAGTAGACTGTTCCCACTTGATGGAAAAGAGGACGAGGCTTCTCAGAACTCAACTGCTCAACAGATAAAATGGAAATTCATCTTCATGCTATTTGTTTGCATAATTTCCTGCAGTGCAGGGTATGCATTTTCCTTTAATAATGACCTACCAGAGCTTTGTCTGCTCTCCCTACATTCCTAACATGCATATTCAATAGATTTGAAAGCACTTACATCCATGGGGGAAATCTAGAACTTTTCCTGCTTTGCTCTTGCCCCAACATAAGACAGTTTCACAGCTTCAATTCTCACTGCAAAAATTAATGGGTGCAAAGCAGCTTAAAGCACATCTTAATTTCAATGAAGCCACGCCCCTCTGCAGTACCCACGGGCTGGGAGAGCTAACTTCACTTTCCAAACCCACTAGAATGTTTTGAGCTCCCTTTGCCCACGTCCTTCAGGAAGGTGGGACTTCCTGACTGTCAAAAACCCACCAGCAAGGATAAATAATTCCCTGGACTCAGAAGGTCTCCTGCATTCTTCTCATCCACAGCACAAAAGGTAACAAATTGACAAAAGCACATGGCTTTGGTGTTCCACAATTCATATGGACTAGAAAAAGACATTTAGGAATAAATGTTCCCCTTTTCTGCCCCTGCAACAGCCTCAGGTTTGAAAGGATTTCATGGTCAGTGATTTAGGTAAGTATTAATGTAGCACACAGATTTTAAAATTATTTGGGAATTATTTGGGAAAGGGTACAGTGTCACTGTAGTCTGGGCACGATCCTTTAAAATATACTTTTCACAAGAATTATTTCCTCTTCAAAATAAAACATCACAATCATGGACAAGCAACCTAGAGAACTTCAAAATTCCAAACATTGCCATCAATATTTAAATGTAAAATATAACAGCAAGTAATGGTACCAGAGCAATTTTTAACCTAAATGAGTTCTGTAATGATACATGGCTGGAAAAACACCGGACCTACTGCAAACTAACGACAAGACAAAGGAGCCTGAATTCCTCCACTAAACTTGGAGTTCCAGCAGAGCAAGGCAGCATTACCAAAATGAGTGCCTCCTGAGCAGAACCAGAGTGGTGATGACATCATTAAATGGGATCCCTCGGGATTTAGAGTCTAACAGGAACATTTCTGCAAGCACAGGAACGTTCAGACCCCTGGCTCAGTGCTCACTGACCCTGTGCCTCCGTGACATCTGAACACCAAAACAACTGCAGCAAAGACACCATTAAAATATGAGCTCAAGGACAACATGGTGAAACTGGAACACAAATTCTCTAACAAAAGCTCACAATTGTAAAGATACAGAAATACAGCATGTGAAACTTATCTGTTAAAAAATCCAAAGCTTACTCCTAACTCGGTGAATCCAGTTTCCTATCAAAGTTTGGGGGTAGAGGGGCTGATCACAGACCTTTCTCATCTACATTCCCTCTAAGAAACACCAACAGAAAAGACGGGAAAAAGTGTTTGGGAGAATTCAACGCAGAATATTTTGTGACTGAACTTCTGAACTCTTCTAATGTATTTCTAGCTGCTGTCTGGAACTAAACAGATTCCAAGCAAATTCAAAGACATTCAACAGCCTATAGAAAGCAGCAGATCTTGCAAAATATAAAAGCAGTCCAGACTTCTACAGTCCCTAAGCTATTTAAATTGTGATTTCAGGCATCTGTTTTCAATGTGTTCCAGTTAGTTCTTCTCCATTCACCCCTTTCTTGCCGTAGTCATTCCAAAGTCAATGCAAAGTGCCTGAACTGGACACCTGGAATGGTTCAAGCAGAAGTTACTTTACCCAACTCATTCCTATTGTCCCTTGAGATTTATGCAATACTTTCTATATATACACATTTTTGTCAGAAGTGTATTTTACCATTTCTTGTGCAACATCATCAGGAGTCTCCTTCTCCAGATCAAAAGTAAACTCAATGGCTCCATTATCTTTGGGTTTTCCTTTCAGTTTCTTAGGATCTTCTACCCAGAGTCTTAAGGCAATAGAGGATTTCCTACCATGGTCTTCTTCTGCAAGTTCCACTCTTACCCCAGTATCTTCAGCAAAAAAGGCATGGCTTAATAAATCTTTAATTTCGTATCTGCAAAGGATATAAAGAAGATTCAAATACTGCAAGACAACAATTTCAGAAAGGTTTGTAACAAGAAACTACTGTTAAAGGTGGAAACATTTACAGTATGTTTGGGGCTAACCCATAATGAACTAGTGATCTTTTTGAAAAGATGTGGGATTTCCCATGTTATTCAACAGGAAATTGGAAAAGTGACATTTCCCAAAGCTTTAGGAATATTCATGCACCACAAGCACTTAGAGAAATGCAGATTATAGCTTTGTTCAGCTTTCCTTAAGTATCTGAGCTTTAAGAGTACCAGAGAAGAGATTCTCTCTAGGTAGTCAGCTGCAGTCCCTAAAAACTATATTTGTGAAAGTCAGGGAATACTGAGCACAAGACAAACTGGCAGAGACCAGTAAAACATTAGGTTTTAAAACCAAAGCTGGAAACAAGGCACAAGGTGTGTCCATATCCAGAGGCTGATGAAATCTGCTACAACAGCTTGTGATGAATCTACCCCAAACTTTATCCCCCTCGCTGTCCATGTAGAACCCTCCCCGTGAATTTTCTTGGACTGCTGAACCAGAAATTGCAAGAATACCCTAGCACAGGTCCACAGTGATGCTGAGAGGTTGAGAGACTCAACAGCACTTCTTATCCTGACACTGAAAGTCAGGAAAGCAGGAAATCCTTTATAGTTTCACTTCCATCCTGCACAGGGGGGATCCATAGACCAGAGCAGACATCCACAGACAGTTGTGGAATCCCTGCATACACATTGCTTAACACAAAACTCAGACCCCTGAAACAAACCTTTCTTCTTTGTTTTTGCAGATGCACTCCCCAATTATCTCCTTAATTTCAGGATCAGTAACTTTCTCAAAGCTTGCTGGCTTTATACCCTAAAAGCATAGAGAAAAACAATTTAATGTGAAAAAGAATTACATTCTATCTCTAAATTAAGCGTATTTTTTCTGCATTTTAAAGGTAATTCAACCCGGGAAGTAACTAATACTTTTAAGTTGTTAGTTTTAATGCAAAACTGAGTTGAGGATTTAGGGCTACTCTATTTCTAAATACCACTGCACTTCAAAATTAGTACGCTACCTTGCACGAGCTAAGCCATACACTGGGCAGGTATCCCTTTTTCTTTACCAACCTTTGTGAATTTTACCTTTATATCCTCTGGACTCTGAAGTGAATATTCAAGAAATAGATAATTTTAAATTTCAAAAATAACCAGTTTCTGAAATTCTTCCTTTAATGTTTTTGCCTTAACCCTCAAAACACTAAATGAATAAAGACAAATAATCACAGTTTTCTTCAGGTAGATATTACTGAAAATTAAAATGAGTCAAAAATACCTTGGAATATTCCATATTCCTGTTTCTCACAAACCATGACACAAACACTCTCCAACACATTCCCCTCCACATAAAAAAATCAACCCCAAAACCAAGCAGGGAAGTAGAAGAATATGCTCAACAGCTCTGCATTGCTCCTGAATTTCCCAGGATATTGTCAGAAACCCCTGGGGAATATATGATAAAACAGGTGTAACCTATAAATCTAGTTAAATTTCTGTCAAATGTTAGCATTTTTGCTGGGAACAGATTTGGATCAGCAACCTATGAGCATGGCCTTTCAAGGAGAAAACCCAACTATCCACTGCAGCATCAATGTCCCCACGTCGGGAGCTCAGCCCCACGCAGGCTCAGCAGGGAGAGTCTGCTTTTCTTTAAGGTTAGGTGGGATTGTGTTAAGAAGATAGAGAGGATTTAAAAGGGACACAGACACATGCACACTCCTAGGACAGTCACAGGTCAGCTCTCCCTACTTTCTAGTATTTCGGGACCAAGATCTTAACTCAGCACGATGCCCCTCAGGGTACACAGCCTGCATAAAATAACATTAAAACAACAGGTATCTTACCACCATAAGGAGAGAGTGCAGGAGAAGAGGTATGCTAGCTCAGGCTAAAGAGCCATTCTTATATGATGGCATCACTCTTTATAAACCATCCAAATATATCAAAAAAATACTGATGGGGAACACCTGCACAGCTACAGATGTGGGGCTGAGTGTTTGCAAAGCCCAGGGTGGGAATTCCCTTTGACTCCACGCTGTGGACAAGGAGGAAGGGATATTCCAGCAAGAACAGCCACCACTTCCAGTGAGGCCTCCTCTTGTCAAAGGATGCTCATCCTCGCCAGCCCCCAGGGCCTGGCACCTCCTTCCACCCACATCTGCAGGAGGTTTCCTGGGAATGCCTCCCATGTGTGTATTCAGCTACAGATGACAAGTGGCAACACAAGAAGTTCTTCTGTTTATTTGTGATGTCCAGCTTAAATCACAGAATTAATTGATTCCCTTTCAAAAACACGTTATTACCTCTACCTACTAAACCAAGAAGCACATGAATGGAAATGTGACAAAATTAATTTGAGAAGAGATGATGCAGTTAGACTCTATCACTTAAAGACCCAAGTACTTCCAATGAAGTCAATAAGCAGAAAAAAAAAGGAAACACAATTTCATTTATCTAAAAAACCAGAATGTGATTAAGCACATAACTGAAGGGGAATTGGACATTTAGCTCCATTCAAATCCTTTTAAAGTTTCACCCTGGGATAACAGTAAATAATGGCTCATGCAGTCACAGATAAGGAGCCCTGCAGAGTGGACTTTTGGCTCACCCAGTTGATTTAAAGAAGAAAACAAGTATTTTCAGGGAGTGTCTGCAAGTAACACACTGAATTAAGTCTTGAGTAAATTTTATGGATGAATTTCAGTGAGGGGTGGAGCATCTTCGAGAATTTCTGAATATTTCAGCATCAGATTATACTTTTATCCTTTTATGCACATCTTGTTGCTATACAAGCCTCAGATTCTACTTGAAACCTTATTAATTAATAATTTTATGTCAACAACTCTCTATTTGTCTTAAAATTCTAGAGTGAACTATGTAAACTATAAATTTTGAAAAAACAGTAATAAAAATTCAGAATAGTCATGTGAATACTCAGCTCCCCAGTTTTGCTTCAGCAGAAAGCTGCAGAGAGCCAAAGAAACTCGTTTTTGTGAGAACAAACCAAAATAATCTATACATGTGGATGGCTGGCTGTGACCCACCAAAAAGAATTATTTGCTTAAACAAACCTGAATCTTACTGATGAGATGAGGGTTTAAATTTTGTTTATTAGAAAAACGTGTCAAAAGGCACTGGAGTGCCCAGGCTGGCTCCAATGTGCCAAGGTGAGCTCTGAGGAGAGCTCTGATACCTGAACTAGAAATGAAAGAAAACAAAGCACCACCAAAATGTATTTTCAGCAGGACTCCTCTGTACCCCAATTCACCTTTAAGCTACAGGAGCCTAGTGTGCTCTCCAATGAGGAGGAGTGGGATGAAAACTTTGGCAATTCAAAACAGAAAGAAGGACAGATCTATACATTTCAGGACACCGTTGTTTGCTATGAGAAAACTGATTTCCATATCAGTGTGACACTCACCAAGGAGAAAGGGTAATAAGACCTAATAAAGGCTTTAACCTGAAGAGAGGCAGGTTTAGATTACACATAAGGAAGAAATCCTTCTGGCAGTGCCCAAGGCCAGGCTGGACACTGGGGCTGGGAGCAGCCTGGGACAGTGGGAGGTGTCCCTGCCGTGGCAGGGGTGGCACTGGGTGGGCTTTAAGGTCCCTTCCAACACAAACCATTCCATGATTCTATGAAAGACCATCAGCTGCTATAGATTAATGTTTACTGAAACATATCCCACAAACATTTGTCAGTTTAACAGGGGGGGAAATGCACACTCACACAAAATCCAAAAACCTGAAAAAACAGTAGAGACAGCTTAGGCCATACCATGCAGAGCTTCCAGCTACCAGGAGGAATATATTGCTCACATCTCTATGCACTCAAGGGAACCTGCCAACTGCTTTGTACAATTTTTGCAAGCACTCCATGGGTATCTTAACACAAAATGAACATATGAAAGACACAAATAGCACAAGGCATATCACAGTTTCTTCCAATTTAATTTTATTTTAGAGAATTCACAAATAATCTTCAGGTATATGGTTCAGCCTTAACTCTGAGATGACTGGGATGGAGGAGGGAGGGACATGTTGGGCATCTAAAAATTAGGTTTGCCTGAAAACAGTCCATTTAGAAGAACCTCGATAACTGATTCCCAATATTGACCTCACAACTTTCTTCCACACATTAAAAAAGTAACTCTTCCACCAACACTTTATTTTCACCATCTTTTGATGAACACTGACTCCTCTCCAAACATCCATTGTGTTAATGTGCTGAACAGCTAAGCTATGAATAGATGACTAAAACAAACAAGGACAAAACATGAAGAGTGAAGTACTGAACAGAGCTGCTTTGCCAAAGTGTTCTCTCCCTGGCCCTGTGCTATGGGGTGCTTTTGTTTCTTGCTCTTCATTAAACTCTCCAAGGCCATCTCACTGGGATGCTGCAAACCCTCCCTACAGCACCATGCCCCTGACAATGAAGGGGGCTTCTATTTGCCATCAAAGGACTCATCCACTTCAACAAAAGCCATCTGTCTTCCCTGAGCATTCCCAAGGAAACATGGCACCAAAATTCAGAGTGTATTAGCTAAGAAATTACCCATGATGGCTTGAAAGCTGTACAGCCTGTTATAAACTAAAATAAACTCAACACCCTCACATGTGAAAGGCAGGGCTTGCCAGGTGGCGTAAGGATAATACAAGGTCCTTGAATGTTAAAATATATATACACATATATATGCCACCAGTAAAATGAGAGATCAAATAATTTCCCTTTTGAGAATTCCTCTGTCTCAAACAGGATGATTTATTTTGACTCCCTCACCAGCACTTATTCCCATCCCCTTCCTTCTGAAGCAATTAGATTTGTGATCCATTGCCCTCCAGTACAAGGCAGCTGAGTCTACAGCCAGACACATACAGATATTAAAGTTGTATCCTTCACGTTGAGGGGGAAAAAACGTGCTGCTAGTTTTGCAGGGTCTAAAAACAGCCACTTGCCAGCTTCTATCAGCAGAGCACACTTTGGAAGAGCAGCACGTGATGCTCTGAAGGGACACAGCAAATGCCACACAAGTCAATGACACATCTGACCCAAGTCAGTCAGTTTGTTTTCCAGAGGCTTTCCTGGCCCCTAAAAGGTGCCCTTCCACCCCAGGGCAGCCTGCTCTGGGCTACCACCCCACCTGAAGGTAAACCTCTAGGCTCATGTCATTCCTAAAAAGGAAAAAAACCTTCTACCAACAAAGCTGAAGCTATGTTTCCAACTGAAACTGCACCCTGGCACACACTCTCTGAAGTCACTGAAATAAAGGCAAAGCTCTCAGTTTTACCAGGATTTTGTTCCATGACATCACTGTGTGCAATTATAAACTCATCTGTTTCACTCCAGAATGGTGCTCCATCTTAATGCAAAGCTAAGAGGATTACCTGAGATCTAAGATGATCTCCAAAAGCCACAAGAAGTCCATGCAATGACATTCACCGCATTATTTGTCTGCTGTCATTGTGCCACAGCCACAGCATTTATTTAGTGTATGTAATATGGCATACCACCTGCAAATGCTGAGAAAACCTCCAATAGTGGATGAAAACAAACAACATGAAAGCTTTAAATGAAAACCAGAACACTGTAACAGGGTGGGTTGTTCTGAAGCACAGGTTTCTACCACTAAATCCAAGGAGATGGCCAGGAACTCCCTGGAGATGCAGCTGCTCTGCTGTGCATTCTGCAGCACATCCCTAAGAAAACACTGGGCTGGAGCTGCCTGGGAAGGTCATGGATTCCAATGTTTCATCACTATTGTCTACATCAAAACCACTTGGCAGAATGATTAAACACCAAAAAAAAAATCTGAGTAAGAAAAACCATCAAGTTATGCATGAAAAATGAGATTATGGCATCAGAACGAAGGGCATTGCAAATATGCTGACCAGGAAATCACTTCAAAGTGCACTGTGGTAAATGTGGCTTGGCCCCGCTGCTTGGAAAAGATGTATTTTCTATTTACAGTACATATCCATTTTTTTATTGTTTACACTCCATCATTCAGGCTGAAAGGGCAGAGAGAGGTGACAAGCTGAAACAAGCATGTCTTGTCTGGCAGAGAAATGAGCCCCTCTGCACATTTCCAAACATGACCACCACCTTGTCCTGGACAACTGCAAACACAGGCATGCATGTGGAAAAACAGGCATGCAAAAATTAAAGCAGCAATTAGGCCATGAGAATATGGTCAGGCAGAATAAAAGGTCACTGAAATAAATTAAGCTTAATAATCTTACACTACAGACATGCAGAATGTGACAGCATAATGTCTCAGAAAGGTAGTGTTTATATTTTCTACACCAATAAGGACTATCAGCATGTGTGACTTGGACAGCCAGGACTCGATGTGTATCTTACATCCTAGCAGCAGGCACAGGCTTGGTAGAGTGTTAGGACACAGAGCACAAACTACTGAAGGAGGTATTTTAGTGCCAAAACCCAAATCATGCCCTGCCTCTGCTGGGCAGCAGAGAGAATGCCAGCACAGTGAGACCCAACAAAAGGTAAGTAATCTAAAGATTTTTTTGGTTGTTGCTCCTTGATGCAAACTCTAGCCGGCAATTCCAACTCTTGCAGATGCTATCAACACCTCCAGTAGTTGCCACTGCAATGCTGAGCCCAAGGCATGACAAAATTTTATTTTTTTATTTTATTTTATCCTTTTAAAATAAAGACATCAGGCAGCTAGGCACAGCAAACACATTCTTACAATGCACTGACCCTCAATTTAAAACACTAGAAAAAGTATTTATATTTCTGGTGCAAAAAAGCCCCAGCTTCATAAAGTACATGAATGTCTTACTAAGAAGCTGCAGCGCTCGGGGGCTCTGCATCCTCTCCATCCAAGAAGGTCAGAGCCACCTTCTGCTCTAGTGAGACCCCCAAACCTAATCTAATACTGGAAGAAAACAGTCTAATTCAGCCTCTTGGGTTTAGTCTACACTCCCTTTCTGACTGTGTTTCGGTCTATAAGCCCCAAGGCTCGCACAAGCTGCTGCATCACCAGCCCTACCTCTTCATTCAAGTGATTTTAGAGTTACTTTGTCTGTGTGCAGTCACTGCCCATCTTAGGGCAGACCCCACTGCATCGTGCTGGCTCAGGACCCCACACCCCAAACTTCCACACCTCCTCCTCGGCCGCTGCGTCCCTCAGACCCCACAGGTGACTCACGCTGGTCGGAGCAGGGTCCCTTCTGTCAGCAGCTCTCCTGCAGATGCAGCTCCTCTAGAGAAGCTGTTGAGCCCACCAGAAGGTTCCTCCTGGGACAGAGGAGCTCCCCCAGGACATGAGGCTCCTCCTGCACCCTCACCCCAGAGGTCCACCCCCTGCTCCTCCTTCCTGCCTGACAGTTGTACAGCTCATGGCATTTGACAGGGCTTTCTCCACTCCACAGGGAGCTGGTTAACCCTTTCCTTGGAAAAACCATAATGCCAATTTTGCCACCTAAAGAATCCTGGTGCCTTTGCTCCCACTGCTACTACCCCAAATTCAAATGAAACCCACACACCCTCTATGCTGGTACCTGATGTTTTTGTCTTCAGCTTTCCCCACCAGAAAGTTCTGCTTCAAAAATAATTACCCCTTATAACGACCTTTCAACAGCTTCTCTGCCATTGCTTGTTCTATGTGATAAACATCATCTCCCACTCTCTGAAGCTGCCAGTACAAAGCCAGTTTTACAAATACAAATTATAACAGTTTACCATCTAATCCTCAGCCATGTAAAGGTTACTGCCATAGAAAACGAGTTGGCCCAGATTTCCATCAGTGTTTTAAAAAAAGGCTACTTAAGTCTGCAAATTAAAATTAACATCTAACTGGAATCCTCCGATTAATCATTATTCTTTGCAATCTTGGATATTGCTTTGATAAATGAAGCTTAGGAGCCTTTCAAAGTCTTAACTACCAATATTCCAGATGGTTAAACGCGTACACAGTGCTTTTCTGGGTACGTGGAGCAATGAAGAGCTCGATGTTCTCCGTGGCTCTAGGGGCACACACACATTCCCAGTAACACCAGCTAACCATGCTGGCCACTCCCACAGTGATATCGGGTACCTCACTGGTCTCACATGCAGAAGATGAGGCTACAGAGCCTAAAATCAGAAGAGCCTCTTGTGGCCACTCAGTGAAGTTGTGGAGTCCAAGGAGGTGTCCCCTAAGCTGCCCACACTGGTAGCATTCAGGCCATATCTGAAGGACTATATAAACCAAAACAGAGCCAGCATCACTTGTGCCAAAGGTAATAACCACTGTGATAAAGAAGCATGGAATAACCACATGGCTCTAGGATCACAGAATCAGAGAAGAGCTTGGGTTGGAAGGCACCTTAAAGATCATCTAATTGCAACCTCCCTGTAATGGGCAGGGGGGCACCTTCCACTAGACCAGGTTGCTCCAAGCCCTTTCCACCCTAGCCTTGAATAATGAGGATAAAGGCAAGGAACCCCCCCGAGCCATCACAGCCATTCCATGTCTCTGAGAAGCTGCAGCATGGTTTTCAGCCAGCCCATGGTACAGAGCATGGTCAGCAGACAGTAAGATCCATGGCTGCACACACTCACCTCCCTGCAATGCCAAGGAAGCTGCTCCAGCCACAGGATGAAGATAACTGCACTGCTGAGCAGTTTCTGAGGCCTTTGTGGACTTTAAAATTATTACTGAGTGGCTCTGGGTTGAAAGCAACACTCTCAAGAAGAGTTAAGCTATAAAGCAGCAGCCCACTGGGCTATATTTGTGGCCAACAGAGATAAAATCAGTGACAAAGATTACTGAAAATATTTCACGTAGCTGCATCCAGTCAATCACACTCCAAGTGCAGAATTTTAAGCTTCCACATAAGCCTGAAACAGGTTTGCATAACTCAGATACCTGAACTTCTACAACACAGTGTACACTCAGCAGTACTGACACTTCATCAAAATATGCTTTTAAACCTTCAAAGGACAAGATGCAATACCAGTTAGGAGGTTTACTCACACAGGTAACTTTTCGGTAGATTTGAGCAGCATTCTGGCATTCTGAGTAAGGGTATTCTGAGGTAGCCATTTCTAGCATGCACATCCCAAAGGCATAGACATCCACAGACTCATCGTAGTGCTCCTCATACATTTCCGGGGCCATGAATTCTGGTGTACCTACAGGGATGCACAAAGATAAGGTTGATCTTTTACAGGAATCTAAACCACAAGCTTTTTTACCTGTAGGAAGTGTGCCCAGTAAAACTGTGTATAGGTGCATGTGAGATTATTTCACAGGAGCTCAAGCATCCTCCAGGGAGGAAATCCAAGGTCAACACACGCACTTCCATGCTCATGGCTTGCTGCTATTAATCCAAATGGAGGAAGCAGGGTGTAGGGCAGGGGGAAGAAAAAGAATGAAAAATTAAAAAAATTAACAGGAAAATGAGCTGTAGCTCATTTCCAGCCAATAGTGGAAGTGGTGGAATGGTTTCTGGCTGTCTGGAGAGAAGGATGTGTACAGGTCTGGGGAGGTGAAAAGGGGAGAACAACCAAGAACTGTCACTCTTGTTTTCATCAGTGCAAATTTGCATTTTTTTGTTTCCTCCAGAGAAACAGAGTAACCACCAGCAGACAGCATTTTGAAAGCCAGTAGTATCACAAATCACCTACAGAGTCATGCACAAAACATCAAACCTAATTCTGTCACTGGTTTAGTGGGACAAATCAATGAGGCTACTCACAGAATAAGGTCCTACTCAGTAGGGATTAGGGTGTCAGGAATCTGATGCAACTGGGTAAATATGAAATGGGGCTCCGGGAGCTGCAGCCTGGGGACAAGCAGCAACTTCCAACACCTGCAACATTTGCTCAGCAAACTACTCTGAAAAGGGGGGGTTTATCAAGCAAAACAGAAAACTATTAACACGTGGGTAATTCATTCCAGGAACTGTATCTCATACTGTAATTCATGCTTTGGAGTAATGACTAGTTTATTTCCTTTCTACATGTAGAAAGGATGAAGGAAGAGAGATCAATGCCATGGTGTGTCAAGGGACGGGAGCAGCAAGCTGCTGGGATGCCAAAAAGAGAGTGGCAGGTCTTGGACTATGAGAAAGACCCAGATA
Source organism: Lanius collurio (assembly GCA_020086605.1). Classification (NCBI taxonomy): domain Eukaryota; kingdom Metazoa; phylum Chordata; class Aves; order Passeriformes; family Laniidae; genus Lanius; species Lanius collurio. The sequence continues at coordinate 2,080,768 of JACBWW010000068.1, forward strand.
AACTCTGCCTGTCCAGCCTCAGCACCCAAACTGCCCCTCGCCCTGGCAGATCCCATCAGTGTTTTGTTATAACATCTCTGATCAGCAGCAAAAGCATCACTGTTATTAAAGTAACATACAATCAGAAAAAGTAGTTCTGGCATATAGAATCCCAGAAGGGTTTGGACTGGAAGGTACCTTAAAGATCATTTCATCCACCCCCTGCCGTGGGCAGGAACACCTTCCACTATCCCAGGGTGCTCCCAGCCCCATCCAACCTGGCCTTGGCCCCTTCCAGAGATGGGGCAGTGCTTCTCTGGGCACCCTGTGCCAGGGCCTCACCAACCTCACGGTAAAACGTTTCTTCTTAATATCTAATTGAAATCTCCCCTTTTCCAGTTAAAAGCCATCATCCAAGGCCCTAGAGAAACTGAGGAAGCCCTGTCCCTGGAAGTGCCCCAGACCAGGATGGACAGATCTTGGAGTAAGGTGGTCGAGTGGAAGGTGTCCCAGCCATAGCAGACAAGATGATCTTTAAGATCTCCTCTAAACCAAACCATTCTAGGATTCTCCGACTTGCCCTAAACTCTTTCTTAATGGCAACAAAAAGGACAACCCTCAAAATTAGGGTCTGCTTTTGCACAGATTTCTAAAGTAGACTCAACCTGACTCATGAACCAAGCATTTCTGTAAAATTAATTTTGCAAAATTCAGGATTGATCTCTCCCCTTGTTTATGTTCCTTCCTCCTCAAAGACCCTCATTCCTCTAGCCTTAGCAAATCAGCCAGACCTGTGTCATGGAGGCTGAGCACAGTTCTTCTCTCCCAGCTGTCACCAAGGCTGAGGCTGCTGCTCAGAAAGGGTTAACAGCTGCCACAGGGAATGATTTTGGAGCTGCTTGCCTTGCTTTAGAGAAAAAAATTCAGCAGCAGGAGTAAATCTCATGAATTACAGAGCATTTAAAACAAATCTGAAAAAGTGATAGCAATAGTCTAAGAAGCAAATGGAATACTTGGCACCACCCCAAAACAGGACAAAAATGACATTTTCCCCCATTCCCTGAGGTGGAAAGGAATACCTACAAGCATCCTTCAACGTAACAGACCACCTACACGTGAAGCTGTTCAGCATCCACTCAGCTGCTCTTGGCAGGAGGGTCTGCCCTGGCTCGGCTCCCGCAGAGACACTGCAAGGTCAGGCCAGCGCTGGCTCGGACACAGCGAGGCTGGACCTGGAGCTCAGCCATGCTGACCTCATCCCTTTGAGCCAACGTAAAATTGCAGCTACTAATATGCCTTTAAAGCCACTACCTCTGCAGAGGGGGCAGAATTACTCATCACCAGCATTTCCAAACCTTCTTAATTCTCTCCTTGGAGCAGTACTACTTAGGAAAACGATAAGCTCAGTTTTATTGCCAAAATGAATGCAGCCACTTCGCCAGTATCCTGCAGCCCTTCCAGTATCAAATTCCTTTCTGACATGAGTGTATTTTAATGGTGTTTTGTTCACAACTGATCTTACAAAAACATGTATTAGTATTACTAATATTCTTACCAATATTGGTATTACCGATATTACTCCTTGTATTGGTACTACTGATACTATTCCCAGTACTGCTATTGCTGATGTTATTCCCAGTATTGGTACTTCTGGAATTATTCCCAATATCGTATTACTTACATTATTCCCAGTACTGTCATTATTGATACTATTCCATTATGTCCCATGAACAACTGTTACCCTGCAAAAAAATTATCTCAAGAAATACTGACCCTCAACAGAGAAAAAGGCCACCAATTAGTAGAAGTTAAAAACCTAGAGAAACTTAACAGATATAAACAAACATGAGTTCACAAAAATCATTACAGTTAAGCAAACCCACAGCAGCCAAGCACATATCTGAAATTTTTGTCATTTTGACTTCACTGATACTGGGCTCTCTATGCATTGAGGATGATACTTCTGTGCAAGTACATGCAAAGAATTAAACAATAATTATCAAAAAATTTGAGATTTTAAAATAATTTTTTAAGCAAGTACTGCCCAAAAGATCAGGTACTATTTCCATATCTAGTCAGGTACCAGTGGTTGTCACTATCAGTTTGCCAACTTTTATTGCCTAGAATCTAATTTCCACTTCTACTGTAAGCTGAAATATGCCTGCATGCATGGTAAGTCCCCCTCCCCTTCCAGACCTGTTCCTCAGGAATTTGCAGCAGCTTCCCAGAACCATCACCTATGGGTCTGAATAAAGGAGATTGGCTACAGAAGCTTGGGTGAAAAGATAACTGTTTGATAATTCAGGAAAACATTCCATTTGGACCCAAAACACTTAAATGTATCTTTTACAAAGGAAAATGTCCTATAACAGTCACTTGGAAAATGTTCTCTCAGTTCAAGCAAACCTCAGTTCTAATGCTTCTCATGTGGGCACCACACCAGGGCATCGGATATGGTATATCCGAGTATCATGGAATCACAGAATTTTTCGGGTTGGAAGGGACCTCAAAGCCCATCCAGTGCCACCCCTGCCATAGCAGGGACACCTCCCACTGTCCCAGGCTGCTCCCAGTCCCAATGTCCAGCCTGGCCTTGGACACTTCCAGGGATCCAGGGGCAGCCACAGCTGCTCTGGGCACCCTGTGCCAGGGCCTGCCCACCCTCACAGGGAACAATTTCTACTCTAAACCTGTCCTCCTTCAGTTTAAGGCCGTTCCCCCTGTCCTATTACTGCAGGACCCTACAAAATGTCCCTCTCCTGCCTTTTTGTAGGCTCCTTTAGGTGCTGAAAGCAACTAAAGTGAAAAATTCTTTACATTTTGTACCTACTGGTATTTTTTTTTAGTAACTTGCAGCCTTGGTTTCAGCAGACCCCACCAGGCCAGCATGGCAACAGGACCAGTGCCCCAGCACTGGGATATGACGTTCCAGCTCCCCACAATGTCCCCAGAGAGGAGACCAGCACCACAGTCTCAACCTTCAGCATCAGCAACCAGCCCCATCCCTGCACCACTGGAGGCAGAATGGATCCCAGGGTTTTCCCAGGCTTCTGCAGCCCTCCCTTGCTAGGGAGAGCACAGGGTACCCTTCCTCTTCCCCGTGCTTTCGATTCCCCCTCCAATCAGGCACTGAGCCTGTTCTCAAAGGACACACAAGCTGCTGAACCCTTGCTGCTCCTAGTGAAGGAGGGAGAGGGATTTGTGGATATCAAGTAATGTTCCATTTAAAGAGCCAAGAAAAAATTGTTTTATCGTTGTGACACAGGAGGAAGGAGAAGAGGAAATTATGATACCATTACCTACTGATTCCCATTTTACAGTGGCATAAAGGCAACAGTCCCAAACCCACTTTAACCTTAATTACCAATCTGCAACTTAAAAACCACTAATGCAAAATGGGAAAGGAAGATGTTAAAACAGACAGCCACGATACTGTCTGAGGGAAGCCAAGGAGAACAGGAGCATTACCTATTACACTTTTGGCAAATGAAGCTCTCTTGAGTGTTGCCAGACCCAAGTCTCCTATTTTCACAGATCCAGTTGGTCCAGTAATAAAAATATTGTCACATTTCAAGTCTCTGTGAATTATTGGTGGAGTTCTTGTGTGCAAGAAAAGAAGACCCTTCAGGATTTGCCGACACCAACTCCGCAGGACTTTAGGTTTCATCACTTTAAATCTCTTCAGATACCTAGAGCACAACATACATATAAGTGGGAATAAAGGAAGTGAAAACATTTTATTAGAGATTTAAGGGGTTTAACAGCTGAAACTCCATTATGGATAAAAGCTCCTTATTAAATGCCATAGGAGCAGTACAGAAATATCCCAAAATTGAAAGAAAGAGATCTTTTCAAAGCAGGAATTGGAGCATTCAGTTTTAAGGAGGATGATAATAAGCATTTTTCATGCAAATACAACCAAATATTTTGAAGTCTAATAGTTAAGCAATTCGCTGCATGTAGAGAACAGCTTGAGAATATGTTCATATATTCAAATCAAAAGAACACTGAAGTTTAATTTTAGCCACAGAACTTTGACTTTTTTACCACGCACCTGCATTTCTTTCCATTTACCTGAAGCACTGGTTGGGAGGGGACATTTGGGGAAGATGTAAGGCCAGCTAATGCACTGGCAGAGTAGCACACTGGCTGAGTACTGCTCCCATTGGGGCTGAAAATCTGCTCCAGAATTCATGCCAATTGCTTTATATCAAGCTTAACAAGACTGTCAGTACCAGAAGCTATTAATTAATATTGTTTAGGAGATAACCTAGAGCACCATCAGCTTCTAAGAGATTTTACCATTCAAGTGCCATTCCATTTGAAGTCCCTAACAAAACATGCAAATACAAGCACAAAAGCAAGCACAAAACACACCCTGAGAAATCGGAACGTCACAGGCGGGAGATGAAACACGCCAGAGAACAGCTTTGAGTTGCATAACCGAAACAGGGAAGCAGGCAGAGAGAGATGGAGGCCAAAACTGCCTGTCAAATCACTGCGGTTCAAATGCGAGGACAAATGACAGACACCAGAGAACAGCTCCATTTTTTGCTTTTATCTGGAGATGGCTTTTTTCAGAATATGAAAGTAGGATTTTGCTATAAATTTCTGCTGCTATTCTTAGCCCCCTTGCCGGGAGCGCAGTACTTACGTCTTCAGCGTTCCAGAGGTCATCAGCTCAGTAACCAGCACGATGCATCTTTTGCCTTTTGCACAGGATTCCCAGAAGTCATAAAACCTCACAATGTTTGGGTGCTGCAGACCTTTCAACATTTCTGCTTCCTCTTTAAATCTCTGCCTCTCTACTTTTGTGAGTTTTCTGTCCTATAAGCCAAAATGAGACATTATTATTAGTGACAGACAAAAATAAAGGCTCTGCATTGCCAAGGTATTCAGAATTTTACATTTGTTTTATGCTTGTGTCAAAAGTAATTATAAAATCTTTTATGTAAGAGAGCAGCAGCACGTATGAACTAGGGCACTCGGCCTAAATCCAGCATCGAGAAGACAAAGAGATGTCTGTGCTACGCCATGCTCATGACAGCACTAATATTTCAGGCACAATGAACACACCCATGGCATGATGGATCAACTCTCGGCTATTTCTTCATGTTTGGGTGTTCTGAGACTCATCAACCAAGGTACGAATACCCACAGAATGTCATTTCCAGGTATGAATGTTCTCATGGCCACGACAGCTCCCACCGCCCACAGCTGCTCCTGGGATGCTCTGGCACAGACCACCAGCTGAGGTCCCTGCTCACTACACTGGGCTCTACAGCCCAACCTGTTAACCTCAGCATAAATTAAAACCATATCACCTTCCAAAAATACCCAAACACATCCATTTTTCTATGTGTTTGCTGTTCTGCTTTATTTTACAGACTTTCCCTTTCCTTTTGGTAAAGGAAGTGTTTCCAGCTGTCCTTCAGCTTCTTCCACAGGCTGCATATGCAGGAAAATTCTTTAGATTGGAAATGTGAAAATGTCATGTTCTACTACTCTGGTTTTCCTAGAGAAATTTCAGGGCATTTCCCAGAAGCTCTGGGCTGTGCTGTGCCCCTGCCCAGCGCCTGCAGAGCCTCCCTGCCCCTCCCACAGCTCTGCAGAAGCTCCAGGGCTGCCCGGACCTCACCAGCACATGGAGACCTCCAACAGGCAGCTCAGACACCCTGAACTCTGAGGACAATGAGACAGAGCAGCAGGGGAGTTCCACCCCAGACCCCACAATCGTGCCAGCTTGGACTGCTCCCCTTGGCCAAATCATTGCCCACCCTGCCCTAGAAATGGAGCTTTTGGGATCTTTAGAAGGTGCTCTTACTCAGAGAGCCAAACCCTCACCAATCACTAAGATTAATTAGTTCATATTTTAACCTCAGACATCTTCCTTTTCTCAAGTCACTTAGGCACATCTACAGGAGCTGTACTCCTATGTACAAGGAGTGAATTAAGTGGGAACACAGCTGACTTGTAGCCAAGATGCAAAAGGATCAGCCACTGCCATTTCCACGCCTGCCCTCACCCACAACCCCAGACAGCTCAAGATGGGAATGAGAATTCCCACGACTACAAACAATTCAGCCTCACACAGAGACTTCATCAGAGGAAACATGGGCTTGGAACTGTGATTAGGCTCTTGGTGGATGACAAAACCCTGCCACAGTGCTGTGTGTGCATGGGGGGAGTGGTTCCCCTGGTACTGGGGCTGTTGAGGGGGTTCTCCGTTCCCTTTGCGATCCGTGGAGCAGCATCAGAGCAAACACTGCCTCGGGCTGGGCAGTGCAGGGTGCCCTGTGGTGACCAGGCCCAGGTCCCAGGGCAGCCAGGATCACCCCATGGCACACAGAACGCCCACAGCCAAGCCAGGCAGCACCTCAGCTGCTCTGCACCAGCTGCCTTTTCCTTAAAGAAAAAAAAAAAAAAAAAAGCAGGCTGTCTAACAAGTCAGGCAAGAAGAGACACAGAATTGCTCTCAAATCCATCACTACTTCCCTACTGCTGAGTTTCCTTCTAATTTAAAACCTGTGGAATAAATCAGACACTGCTGTTAGGGAGAGGGAGCAAGTCCCTGTGCAAGGCAGGAAGAGCAGAGTGGGAGCTGGCAGAGAAAAGGAAAGGTGGCCACACTGATCCAGCAGATTGGAAAAACCTTCCAAGAAAAAAATAAAAAAAGGATTACCATGGTCCTTGACTCTCATTTCCACGTTTCTGAGCACTGTAAGAACTTTTCCACTGCTACTTCACTGGTAACTTTTAAAACTATCCTTCAGCAGACAATCATATTCTGTATAGTCTACATATTACGAGCAAGGATCATTTTGGCAACTGCAACCAAGTGATTCTGGAAGATAAATGTGTGTTTTATTTGTAATTACAGTAGAATAAAATCCGTATCTGAGCATTGTTTTCCAGCTGGAGAGGCAAGACAAGGGCCAGGGCAGAGCAGCCACTCCTGTGGCTGCAGCCTCCACCACAGGAGGGGTCTCTGGTGCCATCAGGGCTCAATCAGCCTCCTCTAAATTCCTCGGGCTGAACCTGACACATGAGTCACTGGCAAAAACATAAGCTGATTCTAAAAAGGCTTAAGGGTTGAAGTGTTTTCTACTCTGAAGCAGCAGAAACACCTGTTTCACTGCATGACTCACTCAGGGTTTAATCTAAACCCAAGAAACCTTCACTGGGGTCACAGACATTTCTTCCCCATCATATAATCCACACAAGGCAAAATGCCTTCATCCTGAAGCTAAGGGTGTAAGTCTGAAACAACCTCCAGGCATTACATTTTAAGATGGAGAACAGGATTGTTTGGAAAGGTCATGGCAAAGAAAGGTAATCATAGACTCATTGAACAGTTTGAGTTGGAAGGGACCCTAAAGATCATCTGGTTCCAACTCCCTGCCACAGGGATACCTTCCACTAGACCAGGTTGCTTCAAGCCTCATACATCCTGGCTTAAATCCACCCAGCCAGATTTAAGGCATCCTTTGCATAACTCAAATTTATCAAAATTTGGACAAATAAATCAAGTTTCCAGATTCATCCAAGGAGTCACAATCTCCATGCTCTCTGATGCAGCAGATGTTTTCAGCTGCTGGACAGGAAGCTTGGGGATGCCAAGTTACACACAACAGCCCTGTGGTCCTCCATGGTTTCCCACATCCAACAGTGGCATCACTGGGAGTGACAAACCAGCTCAGTGCTCTGTCTGCTACACTGCATTCAGGCCACTACTGCTACCCTGGCCTTCCTCCAGGCATGAGCCCTGAAATTCAGAAACATTCTCCTCAGTGTGATTCAGGTGATATCAGTATCAGTTTGCAGGTACTGACACACTGTCCCTCATTTTAAGACATTCACACCTCTTGGCTTTTTCCCCCCTTGCTGGGGCACAGAGTCCAGGCTCCAGAGGTGACATTGTAATTCCATTTCAAAGAACTGAAAGCTGATCAAGTCCACTACTCAGCACCAAGGTAGAATAAAGTGCAGCCACAGCTAGGCAACCTGTACCAGGGCCTCACCAACCCCACAGTAACATGTTTGCTCCCCTGTGAGGGTGGGCAGGCCCTGGCACAGGTTCCCTGGAGAAGCTGTGGCTGCCCCTGGATCCCTGGCAGTGCCCAAGGCCAGGCTGGACAGGGCTTGCACCAGCCTGGGACAGTGCAAGGTGCCCATAGCAAGGGGTGGATAAGATGGGATTTAAGGTCTCTTCCAACCCAAACCATTCTGTGATTCCACGAATTTCCAATTAACACTTTACAACCTCAATCTCAGTAAATCCCACAGCCACTCAAACTGGATTAACATGATGTTTGCAGCACAAAGATACAAAGAAGTGAATATCCTATCTATAATCAAAGTTCTGCTAATCCAACACATGTATGTTCTCTGCCTCTCCCTACTCATCACAAGCAGGGCAAAAAAATACCTCTCTCAGTTAATATAAAACTTATCCCTTCATTAAGCTCCTTAATGGAGAACACCAGCAAAGAGAATTGGTAAGTAAATGTGTTAACAAAAGGAAAGGGAAAAAATTAAATTTCTGGAATGGCACCCAAATTAACAGCAGGAACATGTTCAGTTAGTCATCCCCAAGCATCATTTCCTCCAGGTTGTAACATATGGGCTCTGACTAAGGATCTGAAAATTATACAAGCAGGAGACTGGCTTTCACCTGAGCCTTCAGAAGATTTCCAAGATTAACAAACGAGGTCAAGTTTCTTGCCTAATTCAGATTTGGGAATCAACTCCATCCCCCCACCATGAAGAAAGAGGCTCTTTCAAACAGGACTAAACAAATTTTTCATATTCAATGCATAGAACCATGTAGGAGCAGGGTCTGGAGCACAGCTGTTGCCAACTAAAAGCTGCTTTTGCAGCTTCTCAGAATTTTAAATTTTTCTTCTTCTAAAGTGTTACATTTTCACTAACATTAAACAATTTTAAACTACTTTAAACACTTGGATATCTTACCTACTTCCTGGCCTAAGGACTTCTGTGTCTAGCTAGCCTACAAATACTGTTTTCTTGAGAGTTTTGTTCTGTTTTAAAATTCTTAAATAGACACAGCTTCATTTACTGACGGTTATTTAATTTTGTCTCATTTTGAACAGATGAAGGCCTGTCTGTAGGAGCCTTAGGTCAGCAAACGAGGGCAGGGCTCACCTCTGTCACACAGAAGCTGTAACATCCCTGACCCACATCAGTGATGAAGAAAGAAAAATGAGAGGCACTTCTGACCCAGGGACAGAAATCAAACACCTACATCAGCAGAACGAACATCTGTTCAGATTACATTTTCACACCTACATTCCAAGTATGTACTTTTGCTCATGTACCACAGCTACTCTTCTAATCAGAGATGGCCTTGAGCACGAAATCAGCCACGGGACCCACTGCCAGCTGTGGAACTGCCTGGCCATTTCCATGGATTCAGGGACAGGAGCACAGTTCTGCTCCCATGCACCAGCTCTGTGTCTTTAGTGTTATCCTGCCTATGCAATACATGTTTAAGAGCACCCAGGACCTTTCATTCCCACACCCTGTACACTCAGTTATAAGCATTTATCACTTGGAGCAATCCTAAAGGATAAAATCCCCTCTCTGTGAACAAACAGCAGATGCCATCAGACAACTTGCAAATCAAGAAAAAAAAATTTTACAACTCCATTCCCTATCAGAATCCAGCCAACATTCTTCTTCACTAAGTCACCCTCGGTGAAGTTACAGCCTGCTATTTGTCAGCGGTGCTGGTGAAGCGCAGGGAGATTTCCCAGGGGGAATTCATTTTCCAAAGGCATAAAAGCAGTCCTTGTCCCCATGAATACTCACAATTCAGTGAACAGGAGCTATGGAACAGGCTGAGGAAGATTTACTTATTTGCCCGAGTCATTGCTAGAAATCTATGGAAAATTAGGAGTTCAATTCAGACCTTTATGGCTAAATTTGGCATGGTAGAAAAGGCTGAGCATGCTTTTTTGCTGGATGCAATCATAGCTTGCTGCTTTCTAAACTGACTAAGGCACATGTCAAAGCTTTACAGCAGAGGAATGCTGGGATTCACATCAGAACTTCAGCAGCTCATCCTGCAAGGGGAGTCAATGTCCCAAATCTCCAGTCCCAACTCAAGAGCCACAAAAACACCCAAGAAACCCAACACCACAGACAGAGCATGCGTTTTATAGATTAAAACCTCCCAACAACACAGGCAATGTGTGTTTTACAGGAGAAAACCTCTCAACATAACCACACCATGACAACCAATGCTTAAAACAAAAAAAGTTCTTTGTCATGAGCAATTGAAATAATTTCAGGTAACACCTCCTTAACTTCCTTAATTACCAGTGTTTCACAGGCTTCACACAAGCTTGTGATTGCAGATGAAGTACCAAAACAGTTCTGACTTGCCTCACAAAACACCTTTTTCAAAGGAAACTCTGAAATCGGTGTGTGAAAAAAAGCTGGACAAACACTGTGACACCAGATTACCTCTGAAAGGAAAAAGCACTAACCACAAAAAAACACTTCAAGTATGTCATGAGAACCCAGTGTTTCAGTATTTTCTGGAATCCCTTCTGAGCCCAATACTCACTGAAGTTTAAGCAACAATTAATTGTGGTTTTAAAAAGTGTTTTGCTTCACCTACTTCCTGTAACCCATAAACACAGTAACTGGGCAGGTAAATTATCCTCATTCCAGTGCTGGACTTGTCAGCACAGGAGGGGATTCTCCAGCCATCCCTTGGAGGCTCAGTCCTGGGCTGGCCCACAGCAGGAGTAGAGAGAGACTATAGAGCACTTTCAGTGCTGCTGCCTAAAAAAATCATCTTCAGAGAGGTGGAAAGGAGGGGGAAGAGCCAGAGAGATTCCACTGCCTTTGAAGGGCTGTGCATCCCAGGGCGCTGTGACCATCAAAACCTGTCCCAGCACCAGTCCAGCAGCAGGGGCTTGCATGTTGAGAGGAGCCATCCCCTTTGTGCTTCTTCCATCTTACCTCCTTACTCTAGGGCAGTTTTCAAATTAACTTTTATAGGTGTGAAATACCCTTAAATTGTATGGTCTAGTGGAATGTCATGGGTGTTGGAAGATCCTCTCTGAGGTCCCTTTCCAACTCAAACCATTCAAGGATTCTGTGATTCTCTTTTCTGTGTGTTTGCTACACAGACATAGTATTTTTCCTAAAGAAGAGAATGTCACCCCTTGCCCATCAGAAACCCTGCCAGAGAAGCCCCTACCACCCTCTGCAGCCTGCCTGGAGACACCCAAATGATTGCTATTTACCCAATGTTACCAAACAGTGTTCAAACATTAATTCTCCCTTGGCCAATGAGCTTCACCAACCAAAATTAACACAGTACAAAGAATGAGCAAAACAAGCAAAGTTTGATTTAGCTTTGCTCTGGCAAATTTAATCTTGGGGTAGCATTCAATCCTGCCTTTCTAATAAGCAAACAGCAATTTCATCCTATTATTGCTACCATTTCCCATCTTGTTATAACCTAGCAATTGCATACTTCAGTCTGTGAAACATCCTTAAATATCCTTACCAGTGAATTAATTAATCATAATTCACCATCAACTCTAAGCAGGCAACAGGATGCTCAGTTGGTCTGAGATCATGGTTTAGGAATGGTACTTCCCAGTTCAGTTCCCCCACAAGGACTCTCCAAGCTGCTTTCTCTCACTCCCCTGTTTCCCCCTACCCTCTGTGGCAGGATGGAGAGTAGAATATGTATTTTCTGCCTCCCAAATAAAGCCCTCGGACTGTGCTGCATTTGTCAGTGAACCCGAGGTTAGGCAGCCTTACCAGTCCTAGAAGATACCCATGGAACAACCCTTCAGACTTTGTAATGGCATCCCCTTAAGGGTGGGTCATCACAGTCCTCAATTATAGACTAATTTATTAATTTAAATTACACTTATTTTAGGAAACTACCTCAAAGAAGTTGAAATTAGTAAGAAAACCACCACAAACTCATAAAACACCCTAAGATTCCCCACCAAACCAGACAGATGGAGTAAACTGTAGGTGAGATTTGCAGAGTTCCTCAAATCATTGCTCCTACACAGCAATGAATGGACCTCTAATGTGATCACTCTTCTCACAAAATCACCATGTGTCACATAAAAGCAACACTCAAAAGCCATTTCTCACTTGCTTCTGTGCTGAACCCAGGAGAGCACTGAGCATGGAGATCCCCTTGGTCACAGAACCATAGAAGCCCTTGCACTGGGAAGAACACCTAAGGATCACTGAATCCATCTCCTGGCCCTGCCCAGACACCCCAAATCCCTCCCTGGGCATCCCTGGCAGCGCTGTCCCATCGCTCCTGGAGCTCTGGCAGCCTCGGGGCCGTGCCCATTCCCTGGGGAGCCTGGGCAGTGCCAGCACCCTCTGGGGAAGAACCTTTGCTGATATCCAACCTAACCCTCCCCTGGTACAACTCCATGCTGTTCACTCAGGTCCTATCATTGGTCAGCAGAGGGAAGAGATCAGTGCCTGCCCCCTCTCCTGTCCCTCAAGAGGAAGCTGCAGACCACAATGAGGTCTCTCATCTTCATCATTATCATCACCATCATCAGCCTTGCTGGGCAGAGCTGCAGCAGCCACCTCCAGCTCCCTGTCCAGGAGAACATCTTGTACCATCCATGTCTTTTATTACCCCAATGACTGCAGCCTTACTGAGCTGGACATATTTTATCTTGCTCCCAGTGAAGAGCTGTCCTGGTGCCAGGCAAGCATGGAAAACTTGCCCACACAGCCTCCAATTCAGCATCTCAGAACTTTTCACATCCTTGTTTCCACAAAACACGTAAGACTGATCAGTTCCTATGTGCCTTTATACAGACATGCTGGACTTAATTATACTGAGGGATAGGAATGTAAAATAGCTAGAAAACAGAAAAGTGATGTGTCCTTGCATAGATCTTAAATTAAACTCTAACAGTGGCTTAATGGATCTTGGAGAGAAACTTTCTCAGCTCTTCCCTCACACTGCGGCCTGCTGAGCCTCCCACACCAAGTCATTTAATGCTTCTGTGCCCACGGTTTGCATTTCTAACGCACACAGAAAAAGGATGAGGAGTTCCTCGGTGCACCCTGGAGATCTATGGAAGAGCAGCACCCTAACCAGCAGTATTGAGAGCTCTTCTCATCCCAACCTGCTTCTAGTTTTAGCTAGGGACCTTTGGGGGAAAATAACAGAAAATATTCTTAATATAACTTGCCCTTTCTGTTTTGAAAAAAACATCCTTGCGGAGGGCCAGATAATTGCAAACACCCAACTTCTCAGGAAATGTCCAAGGCCAGGCAGGACAGGTCTTAGAGTGACCTGGTCTAATGGAAGGTGTCCCTGCCTATGGCAAGGGGTGGAACAGGATGAGCTTTAAGGTCCCTTCTAACCCAAACCATCTTGTGATCCCCATAAACTCCTGCACCTGGAAAGTCCCAAGCCTCAGAGGCCCTGAAGCTGCTCCAGGAACACTCTGCTCTTGTTCGAGCTCTGCTACACAGCACCCAAGAAAGGACCAACTGCTCACTGCTGCTGCTGGAGGTGAAATTCAAAAGAAAAGATGTGTGGGAAGAATACAGCGTGGAGATGAAGGAAAAAGCCTGTAGCCCATTCTTTCTGCTATAACAGCTCAAGAGACTGGACAAGCATTCTTGCAGCAATGCTTGCAAAGCTCTGGGAAAGTGAGGAGAGGGACCTTTCACTGTCACAAAGCCACTCTTCAGATTGGGGTATCCCAGCTCCTAAATATTTAACAGAGCCATGTGTCTGGAGTTTGGAAATGTCTTCCTTGGGAACCTTTATAAGTGCTGAAAGGAGCTGTCACTTCTGGGGCATTCCTAACACCGCTTGACAACCTGTTAGAAAACACTCCAAAGCAAATGCTGCACTCCTGGACAGGATACATTCATTGCAGTCTCCCATAATGGGTAGCAATTAAGCTGAAAGCATCACATTGTAACAAAATAGTTCCTTTTACTTACTTTTCCCTCCTGCAAAGCTTGACATTCTGTTGCCCTGCTCAAAAGAGTAACAGGAGCTTGTTAACTAGAACATACTAATAGTTAAAAATCGAACTCCCCATCTCTTGGGCAGCAAGGCATGAAAGGGTAACATCAACATGGGTATGTGAGAAAGATCTGGGCCATTTTCCAAGGAGATTATATGTTTGGGTTGACAAAGATAATAACATTGACATAATAAACTCACATTTCTGCAATGCATTGCTTCACATTAAGAATTATAATGAAACAGAAAATATCTGTTTACATAAATTAATTAAAAATTGGGTAAGCAATAAAAACACACATCCTTGATGATTTTCATGAGGTTTTGCAGGGCTCAGGTTTTACGCTAACAAAGTGATTTGCATTTTTACAAAGAACTGTGAAAAAAAAGCCCATCATTAGTAACAAACACTACACTTTAGAAAATTAGGAGAGTGTCGCAGCATAAAGGTGACAGGTCACAAACAGGGACTGAGCTTCTTGTGTAAACTGCGGGTGAGCAGCCCAACAATGCTGGGGCTGGACAGCCAGCCTGGCCACAGCCTGATCCCAACAGGGCTGGGGATGCAGCACAGGGGCTGGACAGCCAGCCTGGCCACAGCCTGATCCCAACAGGGCTGGGGATGCAGCACAGGGGCTGGACAGCCAGCCTGGCCACAGCCTGATCCCAACAGGGCTGGGGATGCAGCACAGGGGCTGGACAGCCAGCCTGGCCACAGCCTGATCCCAACAGGGCTGGGGATGCAGCACAGGGGCTGGACAGCCAGCCTGGCCACAGCCTGATCCCAACAGGGCTGGGGATGCAGCACAGGGGCTGGACAGCCAGCCTGGCCACAGCCTGATCCCAACAGGGCTGGGGATGCAGCAGAGCCTGAGGTCCCCCCCTGCAGAGGAGGGCACCTCCCAGTGCAGAGAGCATTGTGCCCCTTAGCAGGGGCCCAGCTTTAAGGATGGGCTGTGAGAACCAGCGAAGCATTGGGCCATGCTGTCCATGCCTAAGGAGTTCAGGCTGCTCAGCTTATCTGAGAGTGCCAGGGATTACCAGGTTTGTTGAAGAAACTCTTACAAAGCAAGGGACATAGAGGAGGCTCGATCAGACAGCCACAGTGGTACTTTGTGGCTTGGAGTCTATGAAACTATTCTGTTACAGCCCCAGTTATGTTACCAGACACATGACCTTGGCTACAGGCCAAAATACTGATTCAAATGGCCATTACCAAATGCAAACAAGAAAGTTCAAACCTTGGCTAGACAGGACCTATGAAAACATAAAGTCAGCAGCCCGAAATCCAAACAAATGTGAGTGATGCTCAGTGATAGGAGTCCCTGCAGCCCATCATGACAAGAATTTGAAAACTGGATAAGCAAAAAAAAAACCCAACCAAAACAACCCTCGTCTTGTACTCGCAGATTCCCAACTGGTGGGCACAGACACATTCCTTATGAGTTGGTGTGTTCAAACTCCTTGATCACAGCTGCTCAGTAATTTAAAATCTGTGGCCTACAGCAGTATGGATTTTATAATGTCATGCAAGAATTATTAAATGGACTGTATTTAATAAACAACATCAGACAGAGATGCTACAGAAAGCATCAATAATCACGAAACACTACATCTAATTTTCTGAAAGATTTCAAGAACAGAATCACAGAATGGTTTGGGTTGGAAGGGACCTTAAAGATCATCTTATTCCCCCACCATGAGCAGGGACACCTTCCACTATCCCAGGATGCTCCAAGCACAGTCCAACCTGGCCTTGGACACTTCCAGGGACCCCTGCTCTGGGTACCCTGTGCCAGGGCCTTCCCACCCTCACAGGGAACAATTCCTGCCCAATATTCCATCCATCCCTGCCCTTTGGTAGTGGGAAGCCATTCCCTGTCCCTCCAGCCCTTGTCCCAAGTCCCTCTCCAGCTCTCCTTTAGGGGCTCTAGGATCTCCCTGGAGCTTTCCCTTCTCCAGATGAGCACCCTCAGCTCTCCCAGCCTGGCTCCTGAGCAGAGGGGCTCCGGCCTGGGAGCAGTTCTGTGGCCTCCTCTGGACTGTCTCCCAAAGCTCCCCAGCATTGTCATGTAGAGGCCCCAGAGCTGGGTGCAGCGCTCCAGGTCCCACCAGAGTAGACCAGAGGGGGAAAATACTCTCCCTTGACCTGCTGGTGGATACAGCCCAGGGTCCAGATGGCTTAAGAATACTCAAAAGACTTTCAAATGGGAAAACTAGGTTATGGAAAAGAACTGCCTGGTAGTTTGAGCTTCATGCTCAGATTTAGTAGCAGTGCAAGAGTATAATATTTACAGAGACTATTTACCAGAAAAGGTTTGTTTTATGTTTAATCACATATTGTTTCCTACACTCATAAAACCCAATACTAGTTAGAAAAACATACAGAAACCTTCCACTCTCTGCTCTCTCCCCCACAAAACACTCAGCTGAGAGGAAGAAAATGCAAAAGCTGACTCTACCAACTCCCTTAAGAGGGGATCTATAAAAATGACATTGCTTTTGGCTACCTTGGCATGTACCTATGCAAAGCAAACAAAAAATCCTTTCCATCTGGCTGGTGTTTGACTTCAGGCACACTAACAAGGCACTATGGAACTGAAGAACCCACCCCCAGAGAAACAGTTCAATAGAAGGATTTGCCCTTCTCTATCAATTCCAGTAAATAAAAGGACTAAAATCTCTTCAAATTAAACAGCTGAAGAAAAAAACAGCAATGCAAATACATATCATATTAATTGGAGTGAACAGCACTTCATTTGATTGCCTGGATTTGGTTTTTTTTAAACAAAATTATATTGCCAGCAAAATGTAGGATTGAAGAACCAGTTGGTTCAGTGCACCTTAAAATAGTTCCAAATTCAATTCATAAATAACACTATTGGCACACAATTTCACTACAGAGTTTTAAAAAATAACTATTTTTTTCTCTGATGATGGAGCTCTTTGCTCAGTAAAACTTTTAAAAAACACAACACATCATAAAAATAGCATAATGAAAAACATGACTAGAAGTTTGGAGAAATGACCTGGGAACTATGCCTAGTTTTCACGTGACTTTAAAAGGCTTTGCAATTATTTTTTTAACTTTACAAAATTCTCATACTTCATCTCTCCTTAGAGGCTCTTCTATTAATAAAAACCAATCAATACTCCCATTTAAGATTGCAAAGGCTGGTCTCTCTGAGGTCCCTGTGATTGCATAGAATAAAAGCTATTTCCTACTGTGAAACAACAGCTTAATTACTAGTGAAAGAGAACCAGCAATTGGAGTAAGACTTTTTTAATCACCAGCAGTAATGGACATGCACTAAACGGAATGTAAATCCTGGGACTGTGTTTCCCACAGTCCCCAGGACAAGTAACAGGTGAGTACATGAAAGGGCTTCATCAGTCAACAAGTTATTGTGCAGTCTTGGGGAAAACAGTACTTGCACAGAAAAACAAAGGCACAGATGTCCACAGCATGGGCTGAAAAAAAGCAAGCAGCTTATTAACCACGTATCACTTGTAACTGCACTACCCTGGGAAAAAGAAACATAGGATAGAACCTTGTAGGGAAATTGTTGAGACAGTTACTGAAATTAAAAGAAAACAGATACCCTCAAATGATTCTATTTCCCTCACTCTCAGTAGTCACTGTTTCTGTCTAGCACTGCTGTGAGCTGGGCTCAGCTTTGCCTTCCCCACGTCCAGCCCATGGCGCTCCCATGGCAGGGCAGGTCCTCAGCAGCCACAGGTGCAAAACAGGAGGGCCAGGCTGAGGATTGTCACACCTCATTTCCTTTTAGGTGACCCTCCTAGCTGATCAGGGGAAGCCAGCAGATGAACTCTTAAGATTTCAGTAATGCTTTCAATGCTGTCTCTCACAGGATCCTTCTCGCTTGGATAAACTCCTGCTGGTGAAGTGTGTGTTTTGCATTAAATGCTTTTGTTCAGAATCTCTGGAGGTACACTGTCTAGCATCACTGCATAAGCATTCAACACCCTTCGGTATTTTCAGCCCTTTAAATTATGTATTAAAAAATCCCATTTTATCTATGTATTAATTCTTTTATAGCTGATTTCTTTACACATCTCCTATAGAAACTTCAGCAAGACCTGTATTAATACAAGCTACAGCAAAGAGAAAGGATTAATTAATTTTGGAGTCTAATTCAACTCATCATTAGAGTAATCAGAAGTGTCTTGTCATCAGTTCTTGCCCAATGCCTTCCAAACTCTCCCAACATATTTTTTGTATGTTGCAGAGGAAATGCAGGTAAGACACCATGATAAACAGCACAAATAAGGCACAAAAATGCCTTAAAAGCTTACATAAGAGGGCAGGGCTGTCTTTAAAACTCACTGGCATATTAAAACCCAAGGCCACACCCTCACTTGCCATGGACTGTACCCAAGTACAAAGCACACACAGGTGTCAGTCCACCTGAAGTCAGGAATAGCAGTTTGTGCTTTTCTTCACAGCTCATGCTGATGTGTAGTTGTGCAGGAGGTACTGAAAAAGTTCAGAAAGCACGGTTTAAATGAAAGGGGGATTTTTTTGTTCGGTAAAAAAGAAAAAAAAAAAAATCACTGTGCAATGTGGCAGCTGTTGATCCTCGTGTGCACACACTCTCTCAATGGGTTCCACTCCCTGAAAGCTGACAGGGATTCCTGGGCCTTCACACTCCTTTCCAAACAAAAGCTTTATTACAGATCCTGTGCACTGCCTTAGTGTTCACTTCATATCCACACCAGGATCACAGAGGGTTTCACAGACGCTAATTTTGCAGGTCACAGTTTTGCAGGAGAGAGATGCAGCAAGAAATGACCAGCAGCCTGAACCCACTTGGGGGCCTTTCCACATGGCTTCCATGCAGGTCTATCCCACACAGGCAGAGATGTCAGCCTGAGCCCACCCTGCGAGCGTCATCACCCAGAACAGGCTGGACTGACTGTGCATGCACAGTAAACTAACACACCCACACTCGAGAGCTGGGCTGAGCACAGCCTGCCCACTCGTCTTAGATTCCTGCCAATCATGCAGAGAGCCCTCAGTTTCCTGGACAATATGTACAGACTCATCAAAAGGACATGCTCATGGAAATTTGGGCATTTGACAGCTCTACTAGCCTTGCAGGAAGTCTACAGGAGCCCTGTTTTCTTCCTCCTGGTGGTAACCATACCTCCAAGCTCTTCATTCCACAAATCACTACCCTGTCAGTGAGCCAGGCAGCACCAGATTGGACACACGACACTTCTGTGACTAAATACCATCTGCTTCGTGTGCCAAAGAACGATTCCACACACAGACAGCCAGCACTACTCTCCAGAAGAGCACCAGTGGAAGTGATTCATGCCATTATTAAATAATACTGTCCACATTCTGCTAACAGAAGCCCAAGAACCCATTTTTGGTTAAGAAAATACTGTCAAGGTCCATTGGTTTAATTTTATCCCGAAATGGGAGCATATGGAAAATGGTGCCCTAGGGAATGATGGTATTCTCCTCAACAGATGTTCTTGCCAAAGGAAACATTTGGAAGGAAAGCAGGTGTGATTGATGAGATGGTTCACAACTGTAAACCCTGACCACAACAGCAACACCATTTCCATTTCATTTCAGGCTATATCAAGAAGAAAGAAAAGCAATTACATTACTGTAACAGAAAGTCAGGACAAGAGGAGGGCAAACACGTACTCATTCTGTGTCCTTACAGAAACCATACTGTATGTTAAAATAATGACTAGTAAAAACAGTAATAATTTAATAATCTTTCCAATAAAGTGTTATTATTTCACAAAAAGACCCCTTCAACATAATGATACTACAGAAACCAATTTAGAGCTGATTTACCACTACAACAAATCAGATTAGTTCCTCTTTTGTTATTACCACTGTCTCTCTTTACCATCCTTAAGTTAATAACCAACGATTTCTTCTAGTCTATTTACTTGGTTGCTTCACAAAATACGCATTGAGCAAGGAACAGACCTACTCTCAAGAGATGAGGTTTTGCAGAAAAACAGCATTAACCTCAGTGTTTCAGCCACAGCCAAAAACAACACATCAACACTTTGCTGCTTTTGAGATTTAAGTGTTGCATTTTTCCTCTGCTGTGACCAAACCCCACCACCTATCTTCTGACAGTATCCACGCTAGCTGACACTTTCAGATTATGCTGAACAGAAAGTAGCAAGAAACTTGATACGGCATCCTTGGGAAGATTGTGTTCTTACGAACAGTGACCTTGGCAGATGCCCCCAGACACAGCATTTCTGGAAGGTATCAAGATAAGGCTCCTTCATTCTGCAGGATTCTGTATGATGTGCAGTTACCCTTGCAAATTAAGTCCTAGAAACACTGGCTGAAAAACCTTTTTCAACCCTGTCATAAAAAAAAAAAAAAAGGAAAAAATCACCACTAGTAGGCCATTGAAAACAAGATCAGAAAGACAGGAGGAAACATCAACATCTCCTAGGAACCCCCTAATATCACTTCCACAGCTATAACAATGAAGCCTGATAATGTAAGGACGACAAAATTAGTTCACAGATGACCCCACCACTTTGGGCTGGAAGGCAAATCCCAGAGGAACAGCAAGACCCCGAGAGCCAGGGCCAGGCACTGATGCTGCCACCTCTTGCTCTGAAGCGGCACCGTGACCATCTCTGCACAACAAACAAGTCACATCCTCTACCTGTGACAAGCAACATTTTGCTTAAAAACTGTCCAGACCTTCCACGCTGGATAAGCCACTGTCAGGTCACATCAGTTTATCTCTGCTTTCAGGTTCAAGGCTCTACTGGCTTGAGTTGAGTTTCCTGATTCTGAGCCTCTAGCCGTCAACAACAACTCCAACAAAAATCAAACCTATAAACAAGAGTGTAAATGCACAACCCAAGAGGCACCAAGGCTCATAAGCAGAAAAAGAGCCTTTTCTCAGGTTTCTCTTTAAATAGGAAGCACTAGCTGGAAAACCAATCTTTATTTTTGCAGGTACATTCAAAATTCAAGGGTTTATGCAGTTGTGAACTTGGCACGACTTCAGGATACTACACATCTCTTAAAAAAAAAAAAAAAGGCAAAAACTCACAATTCAGAAGCAATATGAGCACTTACAAAAGATATTTACAAATTAAAGTTAGGGGGGTGCTTTTTAATCTTTCTCTTCCTGAAGTTTCTACCTTGCACTAGTACAAGGTGTTGGATGAAACCTAAAAAATTTTGACAATGTGCTCCTGATATTTGACAGGAGAGACAAGCAGTAGCTCAAGGTCTTGTGGAAGCCTCCTACGTGAGAACAACCAAGGCCAAGTGCAGGACATGCCAGATAATCAATCTTGTTCATAAACTTAGCAACATTCATAATAAAACATTTAGAATTCTTGCTGTGTCACTCCTAAAGCAAAGCTGTGCTAAACCTTTATTCCTCCTCTGCAGGAACTCAGCACTTCTGTTCAACGAATCAATGTGATTACTCAGAAGCTTCTTATTGTTTAAAATGTGCATCACCTCTTTGGGCATCATGCAGGAACTCACACATCTTCTAATTTAATCAATAATAGCTACTTATCACCTCTTTTGTGTATTATGCTTACTTATCTTAGACTTACACATTATACTACTTTTAGATACTTTTAACCTATTTAGTTCACTTACTTAACACAGCACTTCTACATTTTACACACTTATCCATAACACAGCACACACACATTTTGCAACTGCTGGGCATGGGATCACACATTACTTGATTGGGCTCTTTACTTTGTCCAAGAGCTCCACACACACTTTTCAGATAATACAATTGGTTCCTAATCCAATGCAGCACACTCCTCTTTATCTATTCTTTGCTGTTTAGGTATTCAGCCTTTCAGCTTCTCCTTTCCCAATTCTAATTTAGCACAGTTTATCTCTCAGTACCTTTCAGTCCCTGAAGATCCAGATCCAGGCAGGCAGAGTCAAGATGATGGCAGCAACAAAACCCATCCAGTGATCAGCAGCCAAGTTAGTCCAGGAAATCCAAACAAGACAGCACAGAACAGAGAGCAGATACAAACACCTCTCACCCCCTCTGTTCTCTCTGACCCTTCTGGCTGGGCTTAAAACCCCTCCAGGGGCTGATTGGCTGCAGCTGAAGGTGGTAAGGCCAGGTGAAGCTGGAGAGGGGAATTGCAGCCTGGTCTCTCTCTGAGGGCTCCAATGGGAATAACTACAGATGGTTTGGCTGGGGCACACCATCATGGTTCAAAACACCTTACAACACTCCTCCTTGTTTAGTTTGCTGGAAGCCAACTGAGGTACAATCCTTCAAGCCAACTTCATCCTCTAGCCTTCACAGCTCTCTTCTTTATAGCAACTTTTCCCTCCCTTGGCCTTTCTACAGAGTTATTAAAGACCTCGGTGTGTCAGGCTAACTGAGCTGAGGGCCAGCCTTGCTTTAGAAGCAAGGTTCTCCTTTCATTTACTCACTCTGGTGGCCCTTCATTATATGTTCTTCCTTTTTGAAGACAACTGTCAGGGCAGTCCCTGCACCCAGACCCTGCTGCTCTCTCAGGTGCTTGATTTCTCTGTAGCAGAACAGGGACAGGTTTTGTTGACTGGCTGTTATTTGCAGTTATGCAGCATAAGCCCTACACAATCTCAAACCAGTTCAACCCACTCTTTATGAAATAAATGCAAATAGAACTTGCCAATATCTCAGTTCAAAGATGAGCTGACTATTCAGTTTAGGTTGGCTCCTTACCAAACTAAACCAAACTTATGTTATCCATGTGGTGGTTGAAATAACAGTGCTCATAGGACTGGTCATATCAATGTCAATGCAAACCTTGTGACACTGAGTGTGTGACCAATGCCACGGGGTAGAGTAAGAGAATTGCAGCAAGTGGATCTGAAAGTCACTGGGAAATATCACCAGCCTGTTCCCTTGCTCCAAGATAGGAGTCATGATTTTTAAACTATTCCTGACAGACCTGCACACAGCTCCAGTGTGTGCCTAAGGAATAGTTGTCAATGCCTAACTGCTCTTAGTTAGAAAGGTCTCCCTGCTCTCTAACCTACATGTCTTTAGTTTAATTTTGAGCCCATTAATTATTTGCCTCTACCTGGTGGCCATTCACTCAATTTCTCCTTTCAGAAAGTATTTGTGGGTTTTTTTCAGATACTATTCTTCAAATGGACAAACCATCTCACTACCAGCCACGTACCTGAGATCTCTCTGTGCTGTCATAACCACATGCTGGATTCTGAAGGACCAGTCCACTTCTTTCTTGAAGTGATATGCATTCAGTGGTTTGCACCAGACAACACGTGGCCAGCTACCCAAGGGAAGTGCCCAACATTTTGTACAATAAGGTTGGGGAACATCATTTGAGAGCAGAGGTTATGGTTCACAACTCCCCTACTGATACATATCCCAGCTTTTGGGAAGAGCAGAGCCCCAGCAGGTGTTCGACAGATTCTTAATCAAAAATAATCTGAAAAGCAGACATTGCATTGCAACACTCAGCACCAGCTGAGGTTAACATGAGTGCTCAGACTTCAAGCCACAGGTTTAGTTCACCTGTGGGACCAGGTGCACAATACAGCTCAAACTCATTTCCAGGTGCACTCACTCTGCCTTAGAACCACAGGACAAGGCACTCCAGTTAGAAGGAAAATGCAGGAAAGGCTACAGGCTCTGCAGCATTTGGGATATTAATCTTTCAACAGAAACAGCTTTTCAGAAAGGCCTGAGGAGGCTCATACATCCCAATTAGATACATCTCTCCTAAAGCAACACCTCAGAGGAGGTTCTGCATCCTCCTCTCCCAGCAACTGTGTTCACATCCAAGCCACCTGGGCCAGCCCACTCTGTGCATCTCTCCCCAGCCCCACTGCTCTATTCATGTGGTGCCTGTTGTCCCTGCCCACCACAGCAAGGCAGGTGGCCAGGCAGACGCAAAAGGTGCTGCTCAGAGCAGCAGCTGAAGGGCAGCACTGATCCTGCATCCCACCTGAAAGGCAGAGAAAGGGCAAGGACTTTCTCCGTGATTCACTGCAAATGTAATGCAAAAGGAGAAAGAGTAATTCAGGCAAAATTCTACCCAGAGGGAAGAAATCCTCCAAGCACAATTTTACACTGAAGACTCAAGCCAGTTCGACTTAGGTGAAGGAAACAGGAGAGAATTCAGACATCTCAGGAGAGAGGGGAATAAGAAGGCATCCCTGCTCTGACTGAATGTTGCTGGCAGCTCCTGACCTGTGAGCTTTTCCCTTTCCACAATCATCCATCCCAATACACCAAACTCCTCCTTCCTCTCCTCCCTCAGTCATCCTGAGTCCCTAAGTCACCCTTCTTGCGAGCATCCATTCATTTACCTTATCTTCCCTGGAAAAACACTTGGAGTGCCATCTCAATTTTCCGCTGCAGTGACATTACTTTATTCCTTACCTCTCAGGAAAAAAAAAACCAAAACCAAACAGCCAATCAGTGCTACATGATTTCCAGCAGTAGCCAAATTCAACCTGACACCAGCTGGGTGTGTGTCAGGTCCCAGGCTACAGCAGAGCCCTAAGGATAACCTGCCCATGGCAAACCAGCCAGGCAGAAAGCCCTGTAGTGCCTGACAAGGCAGAGGCAGTGCACAGCTCACTCATCTTAAGACCTCAGGTAACTCTTTCCTGCACTGCGCTTTCCCTCTGCTATGTCCAAAGAGTACTGAATATTATGCAAACACTCAGGATCAACAAACCAGTGGGTGTCTGGGATAATCCCATTCCCTTTGCTCTGTGTGTTGGTGTGGAATGCCAAGCTCGCTGTTCTCAACCACTCACAGTTTCGCTGTCCTACAATTCGCTGCAGACAACAGCTCTTGTTGTTCTTCATGCCCACATTATGTAACTGTGCCTTTGCATGTGGACAGAGCTCTCCACAATCAGCTGTAACTGCATTTCCCCCATGCACGTTCACAGCAGTTTTGTGAGGAAGGAACATTAGGAAATCTCTCCTATGAATCATCCTCTTCCTCAACAGCACAGGCAACAGAGAATTAGCCTGTGCAGGAACAACTCGTGCATAGGAAGAAAAGGCCCTAATGGCAGCCTGACCTGCAGCCATGCTTTAAAAGAGGCTCTGTTAAAATTCCGTTTCCAAACAGGTCAAGTTATTCATGCAACAAGTTATGCAGGTAACAAGCCAGGCAAGAAGTGAGACAGGACAAGAGGAAACAGCCTAAGGTTGCATTAAGGGAGGGTTTAGCTTGGATATTAGGAACAAACTCTTCACAGAAACAGTTGTTCAGCCCTGGCACTGGCTGCTTAGGGCAGTGGTGGAGTCACCATCCCTACAAGTGCCCAAAAAATGCATGGATTTGGCACATTCTAGGGGTGAACATGGTGGTGGTGCTGAAGATGGTTAGACTTGATTATCCTAAGAGATCTTTTCTAACCTTAATATGTCTGTGATTCTGTTTGCCTGTGCCAGTTGAACAGAGAAGGAGGGCAGTGCCCACAGGGCCACCTGGAGCCTCACAGTCCCCACCACGCACCCAGCCCCAGCAGCACCCACTGATCCCACCACACTTTATCTCCCATCCCCCAAATACCTACACACGTGCTGCTGAACCAACAGATTTCACAGCAGGTAACCCAACTAATCCTTGCTTTCCTGCTCTGCTCTGTGCCCCGTGCTTTGCCAGACCCCTCTCCTTGAGCCTGCTGCCCTATGGACAGAGCCCTGTCCCATGGAGATGGCCCCACGCTCCCAGCCCAGCCCACCCTGCACACCAGAGACACACTTGCAGCCACCTCTGCCAATGTTTCATTTCTGATGATTAAAAAAGATTTCTGAATACATTCCTCCAAAGACAGTTTCAATTTCCCTGCAACAGCTGAGAGCTACTGTCTGTCACAGAAGAACCTGCTTGATTTTCTTTCATATTTTTAACTTCAGACAGAAGACTTTTTCATTAACTGCAGAGTATGATATGGCACAGCCAGGTCTTATAATGCATCTTGCATTCATGAAAAGTTTGGTTTGAGACATAACCATTTATTTAATTTGTTATGTAAAGTAAGGAAAAGATTTCCTCACTCAATTTAATTTGCAGACTCTTGAAAAAGAAATTCAGGAACACTTCAACCAAAAAATTATGCAAAACAGAGGGATCTATTACAAAAAATAGGTGTGCACTTAAAACCAGAATAAAAAACAGCTCTTAATTCAACTCAGCAGAGCTTAACTAACTTAAAATAGTACATTGAAGAAACTAGAGGAATGGGTCTGTTCAGAATAACTAAATATTTTCTGTGGCATTAGTAATTGGAATCCTTTACAATAGGTATACCCATTGTGAAGAAGAATTATCTGGAAATAAATAGAGGAAGCACAATGAATTATCCTGTAAAGCCCAGACAGCTTCTTGTTAGTTACTAAAGACTTAGAGAAAAACCCAAATCATATTTAAGGGAAGCCACCTCAGGCCCATACAGATTAGTTTACAGGACGTTCCATTAAACTGAGAAGAAGACATAACTAATAATTTTCTTATTGTGGCTTTTATATGTTGGCTGCTGTTCCAAAGATGGGTAAAATACCATGGCTGCTTGGTTGGATACCAAATTAAAAGCTCTGTGATGACACCTCATTCCAAATGGGGCATTTTAGTTGGTTTTTCTTTTTTTAAAAAAAATTTATTCACAACACATTAGGTCCTCCAGAACATTACCCTGAATAAAAATTATTTCAAATGAAACAGAAAATAAATAGGATAGTCAACAAATACATCAACGGAGGTTTGGGCTATGATTCAACTGACAAATCTGCCAGATGTGCACCCTGTGGACAGCCAAGGGGAGTCCCTGGCCTTGCTATGACAGACCTGGAGCCCTACAAGGACCAAACACCAAGACCATGCACCACAATATTAAGACACTTCACATGACAACAAGATTTTGCAATTTAATAAACATGCACAAGTAATTTCTTCTAAAAATCTCATGAGCGCAGCCTGGAATAGGATTCAGTATTTCCAACTTTCAACTACGTAGGTGATAAAGATAAAAGACCAGTCCCGATCTGCAGCTTCTAAAAGGAACCAGGAAATACAGGGTGAAAAATAAATGCCCTCACCTACTGAACTTTCAAAGGAAAAAACTGAACAATGCCAGGGTAGTCTCTTTTTCATGTTTAATGACCATCACCTTACCTAGAGTGGGAGAAATTCAAGTGAGAGAGTCTGGAAGTTTTCTCCCTGAAATTGAGACAAGACTGGCTAAAGGGATTTTTCTTATCACACCCTTTCTCTCAAGACATTTCTATGGGACAAAAACACATTAAATCCCACTGCAATAATATAGACATAAAAAATATGTTATTAAAAGAGCATTCCAGGCACTGGCCCCAAGCATGCACTCCCAGCTGCTCACTACAGACACAGCATAGGCCACATCAATCCTTTCCACTCTCCCTCAACTATAAATCCAGAAAATTTCTCCTTACCCTTTCCACTCTTTCAATTAACCTGATTATAGAAATAATCTGTGGCATTTATCTGCTGCAGTGCAAAGAACTAGAGCAGTGGGCAGCCTCCCTGGGGATTCAGTACCAGCAGTACACCATGCTGAGCCTTTCATCTGGACAAAAGCTTGGTATTTGTGAAGCTCTAGATGAGAAAGTTCTCAGAGAACACTCAGTTTGTGTTAGCACTCTTGAAACAAACAGAATATGATTTACTGCAAATAGCATTCTTTTTCTAAAACATGTATTTTTAGTCTGCAAGACTAAAATTCAGGTAGAGTACTTTAAAATATTGTCTGTGGCATCAGTAAACTGGGATCCCTTTACAATAGGGGTTTGTATTTCATATTCCTATTTTAGTCTACAAGATTAAAAATACACTAAATACTCCAACTCTTGTAGATTATTTTAGTCTACAAGAAAAAAAACGTGCAGGTTGGAACTCTAAGAGGTTCCAAGTAGCTGAACTTGAATTCTAGATCTCTCAGAAAAGGATGATCAGAGGGATTCAGCAAAGGACTTCTCGCAGCAGGAGGCTGGATTAGTCTTGGCAGCAGATTCAGCTGATTTCCATGAAAGTCAATGGTTTGACTATCACTAAAGTAATAATAAAACATCAAGATCTAGACATGGATTACCATCCCATACAAAACCCCAGACATTTTCAAGATGGGAAAAGAACTTATGAGTCACGAAGTGATTCACTTAAAATATTTTAAACCTTTGTTTTCAGGAGCTTTCAAAATTAGAACTGTCATGAAAAATTTATTGACTGCAGTGAAACAAAAGTTTTAGCACAGCCTTCACTGGAGCTACAATTCCATTTTAAACCCCTAATTTCTTAAATTTCTAGCACCTTAGAGTACGACAGCGAATGATCAGCACTATCACACAGTGCTCGAGGGAGAGCTGATGTATCAGTTGCAGAGTAAACTTTCACATGTTTGTAAAAGCCTTAGGTAGAACTACCTAACCAGTTCACAGCCCACCTAAATGACTCCAGGTACTTTTTAAAGAAAACACTTGAGAACTCACAAGGTAAAGAAGATTTAATACTCTTTTTAAAAACCATTCAACCTACCAGAAGCACATTACCTATTCCACCATGAATGCCACATACTGCAATTAATTTTCAATGCCCAAATTTCAAAAGAACTTTTAAAAAAGAATAATATTCCTTGCCATAAACTCATTTACTAGTTCTTTTATTTAGGAAGATACTGACAAATTTAGATTCTTGTATTTGTGTCACCTGTCCAAACGTTTTATTATGGTAACTACTGCACATGTGTGAGCTCTTCTAAAGGAATGCTCACATCCATCTTAGGGACAAGCCTTAAGCAAAGCCCAAAAAACCAAAGAGCAAAAAAACCTGCCATGAATATGGAAGAAAACAGCAACCTGACAGCGAGACCAAAGCAACCTAAATCCAATCCAATCACTCCACAGCCACTGCTTTAGGTATTCCCCCCCTCCACTCACAGTGCTGTTCCCAGGTTTATCCCACGTCAGTTACTGAACAAGGTGTAGCACTAAAAAATGAAGCCAGAGAGCAGCTACAATGTTCCTTAAATCAGTTTCATAATGAAAGGTAGAATTACCAGAATATTCTCTGAAAAGCAAAGGAAGCACTTGTGCACTAGTATTTTCACCTCCATATCTAAGGCAAAGGAGAAGTCAACCCCTTGAACCACACCAACTCTCTAGCTATGTTATAAAAGTACATCTGTTTGCAAATATACTGATTTTGCACTGATTTTCCTGGTGGGGATTACAGCCCCAGTCCAGGCTCGCACACAGCTGCATCCTCCACCCAGCTACAGTGTTGCTGTTGGTATCTCCCATCAGTTAAAGAAAACTCTGTTCCTTCCCCCAATAGTGCCAGGTTCTCGAGACCCGCCATCATCCCAGCACGATCAACGCCTGCAATTATTTTTAAAGCAGATAAATTTGCATGGGAATTTTGGACAACCTAAGAATAAAAGCCTCTGCTCTGGTAATGCTACTACAATTCAGAATCTGTCACATCCTTAAAGAACAGGCCAGACAAAACACTTATTGAAACACGTATAAACCCTGACTCAGGGGGGTTAAAACTTTGGCAACACAAGCACCTTAGAAGCAGTATGTTTCTTTTATAACTTTTTTTTTTTTTAATCTGAACACATTAAAAACAGGTGAACAAGTTTTCATAACTAATTATTCATCTGGCTGTCTTAGACCTCTGACTATTTAACATTCCAGCATGTGCACAATCTTCCAGTTAAACCAGTCCCTCAATTTTTTCAGTCACACACTTAAAGCACTCTGCTGTGTCACAGATTATAGATTATTGAAGTGTATATCCTCCAAGAAAAATACACACAAAATTGCTGGGAGTTTGGTATCTGGCACCAACTTAACAAACTTAGGAAGAGCAGGAATTCCTTTATGGGAAAAATTGTTCCCTGGGAGGGTGGGCAGGCCCTGGCGCAGGGTGCCCAGAGCAGCTGTGGCTGCCCCTGCATCCCTGGCAGTGCCCAAGGCCAGGCTGGACATTGGGGCTGGGAGCAGCCTGGGACAGTGGGAGGTGTCCCTGCCATGGCAGGGGTGGCACTGGATGGGCTTCAAGGTCCCTTCTAACACCAACCACTGCATGATTGTAAGAGTAAGAAAACTCACCCTTTCTTGTTAGTTCTAGTGGTTGTCAAAAACACATTCAAAGGTTGATTTTCAACCTTTGCTTCCTGAGGAAAATATGTTCCACAATACATTTAGTGAGTAAATCAGGGTAGTGACACATGGAAACACAGCACTTCTCAATTTTCAGTAAACTTGATAGAAAAGGGAAGAAGAAATTCTCCCGTTAGACCCACTGAATACAGAACTGCAGCAAAAGCCCAACCCTAGTAGCCTCAAAACCCATAGAAGGGCACTTTCAGAAATAACCAAACTGTTGAAGGGGCCACATAGGGAGTTCACATCCTATTAGGCACCGAGGACTCCCACTGCGAGGGGATTTCATTAGTTACCCTGCTGACAGAAAGCCATTTGGAAATATACCCTATACATCTCTCAAGGCAGAAAGGTCACAGTTCATAAAACATTACATTGTTCTCCCTTTTTGCACATAAAAATTAGCTTTGTGGAAATGTTTTAATGACTAACAGAAATAATAAATTACAATTTCAACTGTAAAAATCAGAGATGTAGCACACAGCATAAAGCATACCAAAAATGCACAATATATAAGCTTTATTGAAGCTTGTTTTTAAGAAAAGCATTTCCAGCACGTGGATTATTATTGCAGGAGCAGAACTGCAGTACCAAAGTACCAACAAGGCAGGCAGAAAGATCACAGCTATCAGTCACTGCTAAGAATCAGAAACAACTATTGCACATGAGGTTATAAATTGCCCTTTTCATCTTGACTCACTAGGTGCCACCCCACTTTCCTTGTTTCTCTGCAAATTCTGATTTCCATCTCAGGTTCATCAAGATGCTCAGAGACACCAGGTGCTGTCCCAGCTGTTACTGGCTGATGGTCCCAAGGCTGTACAAAGCAGTGACCAAGGTAACATCCACCACAACTGGGAGGCTGTCAGGTAAAATGGCATCTCATTGGATTACTCACAGGAGACAATTTCATGCAATTGTGAAGATGACTCTAAAGAAAAATAAGGGATGTGACAAAAAGATAAGAGTATATACCCTATGGCAGTGTTAAGAGCAGAACCATGTCCTTGTAACTTTTAGAGGGGTGGCAGAAGACAGGAAAGAGCAGGAATGAGAAGGAAAAGTGTCATTTAAAACACTTTTTAAAAGCCTACTGGTAAGTTTCTGTGAAGTAGCATCCATTTTATTAATAAAGCCTTCCTAAAAAGGCAGTGAGAGTGATGAGGCCCTGACAGAGGTTGCTGAGACAAGCTGTGGCTGCCCCATCCTTGGACATGTTCAAGGCCAGGTTGGATGGAGCTGGGGAAACCTGGTGCAGTGGAAATTGCCTGATCCCATGGCAGGGGATTGAAATGAAACAGTCGTTAAGTTCCTTTATAAGTCAAAGCCGTCTGTGATTCTAAAAATGTGGAAGGAAGGCAGGAAGAGGCTGATGAAGCAGTCTGTAACCCCTTCCCTAACCTGTAACAAAGCCAGGCCAGCATCAGCCACACCCATCACACACAGAGAATGTGGGGCTCAGCAGCAATGCTGGATTCAATTTTCAGGTCCCAAGTTAGTAAAGTGTGTATTTTTTGTGGTGTCCTGCTTGAGCAAGGCCAACTGCCCCAGGCACAGACCTCCCCATTTCAGTCACTCTCCATCAACAGTTCCATGCTGAGAGACCTCCTCCCACCATGGACTACAACCCCTGGCAGTGTTTGTTATAAATGGGTTTGTTATCCAGCAACATCACAAATGAAAGGAAGAAAAACTCCAGATAGTATTTGTGTGGCTAAAATCAATCGCCCAGTCCCTTCTTTGTGGCAGTTGCTTTTGAATACCCAGGCTTCATCATACCAAGTGTCTCATTTCACACAGAAAAGCCTTAAAACAAAGCTATGGAGCAAAATTTTCTTTGAAGCCTGCAGGTGAATAAGCCTGAGCTTGTTATCTCCTTCCCTCAAACTATGTGGGAGATAACTAAAAAAAGTATATCCACACTTCAGTAAATGAGGCTGTATTTAATGCTTGTGTTACTTAGAGGAAGAATTGCTGTTTCTAAAAGTTTTGTAGCTTTAGTGGTTAAAAACTTGCCATGTTGATTCATCAAAGTGAACAGATACACACACATCTTAATCACACACCTTTTAAGCATTAACTGTTTCTTGTGGTAAGGGATGTCAGCCTCTCATCAAAGCCCTCCATGTCAGCATCCCCAGTGGGGATGTCATGTACTTATTGCATGGCAGGAGAAAGGGCTCTGGCAGGGTGGTTACGAGTGGGGACAGAAATTCAAGCAGTCAAGTCCTAAAAACCACCAATTATTCCATTGAGTTAAAAGACACTTCACTTCCCTCTCCCAAACACAGTTATTTGCTGCAAGTTTCTTCTTTCTATACTTTGAAAACAAGGCTTAATCCTCTTCCACAGAGAGGGGTTCAGAGAGCTGTCTACAGCCTAAAGGAAGCTGCAGCATGCTTCCATAGCATCTTGTATCACGTGGGAATCCATCCAGCTGGCTTAATTTAACATGAGACTGTAAAAATAAGGCATAAATTTGACCTGGGTCCAAATGCACTCTTCTGAAGGCACTTGGGGCCCTGACAGCCAGTCCTGCAGCTGCCAGCACGCTGAAGGCTCTGTGCCTTTCCTCAAGGTGAGGTGCCTGAGAGAGCTCCAGCCCCCAGCACACGCCCCAGATGGTCTCAGCCTTGGTATGTGCCCCCTGTGTGTAAACACAGCTGGCACCCAGAAATTAACTCTTCAGCCATTCCTCAAATTGCACACATATCCCACGGAGAAAGCTGAGTGATGGCACCTACTCTCCTCTTACATGACACCTGGAAGAGGTCCTGCCCATCTCCCCTGCCACAACAGCCAAATGTAGGCTAAAGAACTTACACCTAGAGGGGAGATTCATTCCCAGCTCCTCTCACATGTGCAAGGGTCACTGACACCTCTACCAAACCCCCTAAAACTACCACCCTGGCAGCTAAGGAAAGAGTGAGGAGCACACCCCCTGCAACTTCATGCTTTCAAGACAGAAGATCCTTCTGTTCTTAGGAAAGAGTACCCCAGGAGGAAATGCTGGAGCTGTTGGACAGACAGCAGTGTTTCACCACAGGTCTGACCTGTCTTGCAGGCAGTTCACACGTCCAAAGATGGGGCAACTAGCTGTTGGATGGAGCCCCCCCCCCCATAGCACCTGCTCAGAGCTAATACAGCAGGCAAATTCTGGCCTACCCTGCCTAACAGCAGGGTACAGGGGGCACTGCCCACCTTCATAGGATCCTGCCCTAGATGCCCACATTTATCTGCTGCTGCCTGATACGAGTCTAAATCCTAAATGGAGACTCCAAAGTGAGTTTTCTATTTAAAGATCAAGAGATCACTGTTGCTTGACACCCATGGGGCTCCAAGATCCCAGCAGATTAAAAGAATTTATAGTTCAAACTTGCTTTCCAAGACTTTTGTCCAGTTCAGGAGTCTGCCATACATCCAGGGATGAGCAGATTAACAGCAGAAGCTTTCCTCTTATTGTTTTTAAAGGAAAGGTACACAAAAATCCTCATTTGTTTCCTGGAATAGTACTACCTGAGCTTCAACAGGACCCTTACAACACAAATAACTCCCAAATATTGCTTTATGTTCCCTCTTCACTCCCCCTCCTCTGCCTGTGCTAGATGTTCCTGGAGATCACAGGCTTCAGTTATGCTGAACTGCCACAATGACTTTTTACACTCATTAAGGGCAGTGAAAGATGTTACACAAGCTATCACAACTCATGCAAGGGAAATAAAAAGTTAGAAGCCTGGAGGGCAGTGGGACTGCTGCTGCATCCCCAGAAGAACACAATCCAAGAAACAGCATCACAGATAGGCTGTGAATAGTCATTCTAGGTCACTCTTCCCAATTCATTTTGCCCCATATCCTGTGGCTTAAAACGAGTGGGTTTGTATTTTTTTCTATTACTTTTCTATATGGCCAAATAGTATCAAGTACATGCAGACCCATCCATGTCAGTCACGACTGTGCTGTTTGCCACAAGACATGAGACAGAGCTTGGAGCACCCTGGGCTCATGGAAGGTGTCACAGCCATGGCAGGAGGTTGGAACAAGATGAGCTTTAAGGGCCCTTCCAACCCAAACCATGCTGGGATTCTATATCCTCATCCTGCACTAGCAATCAAAGGCAATATAAGTGTTACCATAACTGAGATAAAAGCAAGTCCATTTCATTAGTGCAACACTTGCTTTATTACCTACAACAGCTCTCCAAACACATAGTGATATGAAAGAGAAACAAGTTCAGATGCACACAACAATGCCTGTTTTCCTTAATGAATCAGCAAAGCCTAGAACAAAACAAATTTTGATAATATCTGGCTCTTGTAAAACTGATTCCAGTGTTTCAGCAGAGTGCTGCACAGGCCTGCAGCAATGAGCTACATCCACTGGAAAGTTTGTGATTCCCCCCCAAACTCCCCAGGGTTCTATTTGAACAGCAGGATTGATTCCGCTCAGTCAAGCACCACAACCGTTCCAGCTCTAGCCAGCACAATGGGCACCTGAAATGCTCCTCTAACTGAAACAACCCAGCATCAGGATAGGCAACATGAAAAAGCTGCTTATTGTAGAAAAATCTGGAATAAACACCATAATTTTAATCCTCAGAGCACACACTAGTGAGAGAAAGGAACATCCATTTCAGAAGCAGACAGAGGCAATGCCTGGTTTATGCAACTTCTGTAAAATCAATACTCAGCTCTCAATACATGAGGTGACCGTCATCTGTTCTTTTTAATAAAGCTTCTTTTTATAGAATATAGACAAAATTTCATTATTTAGCTTAAAGAAAAAAAAAAACAACAACCTCCATCTGTTTAGTCTGACTGGGTTTTAGGCAGCTTTAAGTATTTGAGATACACTGACACTACCTTTGGACAAGCCCTGTTAATTCAGGAATACAGAACATCACGTTACCACTCTCAGTTCAGAATCATGGTTTATCATGGCTCCCACTTTGCTAAAAAGTTAATGGAAAATACCTGATAGTTCCCCAAATCCACATAAATTAAAAACAAAAAAAAATCCCCAAGCAAACAATAAGACAGCCATCATCCATACAGATTTACATTCAAAATCTCTGAATTATGATGAAACAAAAGGCCTTTAAAATAGAGAGAGATGGACTATATCAGGACTTTCAGAATCTGAAAAAAATTAATAGTTTTAGTAACCAGCTATTGTACAGCCTCCTCTCCCAAGAAAGCATTACAAAACAGGACTGGTGTGTAACAAAAACATGCTCATTTCCTTTTAGGTTTTCATTTTTTTAGAAAAAATACGAATCAAAGCCATCAAGTTTACTTATCTAACTAAAAATTACATTAAAACTCACATGAACTTTAGTAAGGTGGTGCTGAGAGTCATCACAGGCTAATACCATTCCAAGAGCATTTAATTTCCCTTTAAAAAGGTCAAGAACGAAGATCAGATTGAATTCACATAAAATGGCCAAGTTAGAACCCCCCCAGTGTTACTTGACCCTGCCTACTCCTATCTGTTTTCCTCAGAGTTCATGAATAAGTGGTTTGTACCTCTCTGTAGCAAACAGCTGAGGAACAGACAGTATTAGGTCTTCAGTGACTCCTTCCTTGACAGTTTAAACAAGAAGGACATTCCCAGAATGTGGCCTTTCATTTTGCCCATTACCCTCACTGCATATTTAACCACTGTATCACACAGCCATATTACTGTATTAACACTCTACAGCTAAATTATTTTCCAGAAGGTGTAATTTTTTTTTTTCTTTTAAAGCATTTTGGGGATGATGATGAACTGAAAGCACAGGCAATACTACTCAAGACCAAGATGGAGCACGTCCCAAAAAATAAAATTCAAGATGAGTACAGGTATGAGTTTACTTATATTTCTTTAAGGGATTGAGTAGTAGAGACATCACCACCTCCCACTACCTGCACATCACAAAAGAGTCACCCCTGAAAGTTTTCAGTGCACATTTATTACCAGCTGATTTAAAACTCAGTCTAGGTTCACTGATTCCTACAGACAACTAGCTGGGAAATGAGATGCTTCCTAAAGCTTAGAGTCATTTGGTGACATGTGACAACTTGTATCCACAACACAGGTGATGGCAGGGGACAGGGAGAACATGGAGGACTTGTGATCCACTCCTTGTCCCACACTCCCAGTGTCTCTTACAGGACATGGGCATTTGCATGTCAAAAGAACCACTAATAAGCTATGCAGCTAATTCTGAATGGACACAATTCCCAACGAGCAGAGTTTGGGATAAGCCAGAAGGAGATATGGACCCGATTCCTTTGGAGGACAGTAAGATTTTGATCAGGGATATGGGAAGTTGCCTATGGTTTGAAGATTAGTCCATTCCAGAGCAAGGGACCAGTCTAACACATAAAAGAGGCTCTACTTTGTGGTTCATGTAGAAACTGGATTTAGAAGGATCTACAAGTACTCTTGGACTGGAGCAGGCTCCAGGCAGAGAACGCAGCTGGGAACCCCTCCTGCAGGAAGGCTGACCTCTGCTCCAAGGAGGCGGGAGGGCAGCAGGAAGCTGGCTCCCTCCTTTCAGAGCTACATAGGAATAGCAAGGTACTGGATTGAAGGTCGTTTCCACACAACTGCTCAACCCCACAAGGAAAACCCTGGGCTGCCTTTCTTGGCCAATGTCGGTTTCAGGCACACACAAATCAACACTGGGATAGCACTCATGATATCCACCAGTGTCACTTCAGGGAAAAGATACATTTCCAAACACAACTTTAGTATCATATATATAAACATAAACATGAAGAAAAACAGTCCTTCTTCCACATGACCCTTTTGGATATTCTCCAGCTGCTGTCTGCAAGCCCCTCCTGCTGCAGTGCAATGAAGACGTCCCTTCCAGCAGGAGTGCCAAGGGTCACACATCTCGCGTGACACACCTTTGGCTGCCCTTTCCTCATGCCTACGGCCTGTCCAAGGATCACACAGCAGCACTTAGCTTGTATTTATGTCTTCTGGCCAGCAGACCCAGCCCAGAGCTTAATGCACACACAGGTAAGTGTCCTGCTGCTGGCCACCAACAGCCACATCATGGCAAATCTAAAAGCCAAACTTCCTAGCACTTGAACCCACAGGAACCACTGCAGTAGACTCCTGAGGCAGGAGAGATTTATCCCTACCTCCACTCCTCAACAATGCCTTCCATCCAACCATTACGGCTTCTACCTTCCACCTACCCTTCCAGAAGACACTTTTTCAAACCTCTGCAACATCTCTAATAATTCAAGACTATCAAAACACATTAATTCCAGTAGCCAACATCTTTTAGCACATCATTACCATTGCCTCCGAACTTTTAAACCTCTGTTACACCCTAACCACAAAACAATACCATCAGTGCAAACGTTACTCAGGTCAGGCTTCATATCAATTGCAAGGGTCACCACGGCGACAGCTTGCAACATCAACCTTTTCCACCCCCCATCAGCTGTGGATATGGCATGACCAAAGGGACCAGAAATATCCTTCACACCGAGTTTTGATTTGAAGTAATTTCTGCTGATGGCAACTGGATCCACACATTTAGCATGAAGAGGTTCACCAGAATTAAAAGAGCACACAACCAACCTTTAGGCACAATGTGCTCAAAAGCAAAAGAAAGGAGTCTTGTGTGATTCACAAGCAGAATGTGAAGCCTGACCCAGCTCTATTTCATTTACTGAATTTGAGAAGCCATCTATTAATAGTTCACTACCATATCCCTGCCCTGCCTCTCCATGCGAGGGCAACAGCTCTGCTAACAAACACCAGCAATACAGGCACACACTTGCATACTGACCCTGTAAAGCACAGCTAAATCAGATGTTTCAGTTTAAACAGATGACATCTTTGCAAGAATTAACTGGAAAAAGACAAAATTGGTCTTTGGGTTCACTTACTGTGAGCAGACAGCAATACCAGATTCAAGCTTTCAGGTACAGTCTCTTTCTTCTCCCAGATTTTCTAAATTATTGTGTTCATTTACACTACAATGTTTACCTGGCCAATAAATTACCAGCACAGATAGTAACCTGCTACTACTTCGACATCAGATAAATGCAGCCAGCCAGGACACTAAAAGCCAAACTACCACACCTGTGGAAATCCTGGAGTTACTACCCTTTTCAGGAAGAACTACCCTGAAATTTCAATACAGGGGCATAAGACATCCTCCCTCTTCCACATCATTTATTCTGCCAGCAGTGACTTGCCAGCTAAAGCAAAGCAAACATGCTTTAACACTGTCCATTCCATTGGCTCCCACTTGTAAGCATGCAAACATAGCTGCTTACATCAAAACATCTGAGCTATAGTCCTCAATGTCTCTTTAACTATTGCATATCTTCTAAATGAACATAAGAATGAAAACACTGCTTAAAACATTAAGAAAATAGTTATATAGAGATCATAGCATGCTCTCGTAGCACACTTAGAAATAAATAGCTTTTCCTCCCTTCCCTGATCAAACTTTAAATCTTGCTTCAAGAAAGGTTATTGGCCTTCAAAACAAACATAGGCAAGTTCACCTAGGTCCAGCATTAATGATTTCAAATGTCCCTTTTTTTCACCTTGCATCAAAACCAAGTCTAATTTCATCTTGTACTTTTAGACCATTCATGCCATATCAAAATCCAGCAGCCAATCTGGGTGAGTTTCTCGTGTAGATGGATAAAAACTGAGATCAAGAAAATTAATTTGATTCACATGTAGTCTTAATATGGGAAGAGATAATTTAACACATGTCCAGAAACAAATCCACATTTGAATTTCACTGAAAATTAAGATCCATGCCCTCCAAAAATCCAAAGCTCCCAAATAATTGAGTCATTTCAAACATACAGGGTAATATACAGTGTAATTCAACATTTTTTCCTTTGGTTCAAGCAGTTTGAAGAGACTGGTAGTGACATTAAAGCAGAAAAGTGCCATGAGACCATGAATTAAAACACATAACTTTTAAAGACAAGTTTTTCCCTACATAACTATAGCAGAACTACCAGAAGCCCACAGCAAATCTGTGGGTGTGGGGAGCAGAACACTGACACTAGAGCAGCATGGCCATTCCTGGCTCTTTTACCATTGCAGACCCACAGTTCGGTGGCCATTGGAAAATGCTGTCAGAACCATTCTAATACCCCAGATTTCTCACTTCAGCTATCTGGGTGTGGATGTGCTCATCCTTTTCTCTTACACAGCTGCCCAAATACCTCCAACATCTTGATGTGTCCTGGGACTGAGCTCAGTTCAGAACTCCCACACATTCTCAGAGCACCAAGTGTCCTGCATCTAAGCACCCCTATGCACTGGAAAAAGTCTGGCTTCCCTGGGGTGATCACCATGCATTTCCCAGCTTCCTGCAACAGCAGGATAATACAGCCCAATCTTTCCCCATTTCTCAACAAAAAAAATTAAAATTACATACACTGTCAGCATTCACAGTCAAAGAAGAATCATAAAGTACAATGAGACCCCTGTATTTCATAGTACCATAGTACTCTTTGCAGAGTCCCTATATATTCCCAAAAGGAAACATGATGGGCATTCTGAAACCACTCATCTAACTAAAAGGAATGTTTGGCTTGCAAGCAGGGGAGTAGCAAAGCCTGTATTCCTTATTCATGACCCAACATTTTACTTAGGAGTGCAACACTGCAATACTGTTTTGCCAAAGCCTCACCACACAGCCATTGTACTCCATCAATTAATATTAATTATAGCTGCTGAAAACCTTGGAATGCAAACCCTTCCAAAACTGTGAAGGCACACTAATCCTGCTCTGGCACTTCAGCTTCACGAAGGAACAAAAGCCTTATTTTCCAGCTAGAATTCAGCTACAGCTTTCACCTCTACAGACAGGTCTAAAGCCCAGATGATTTGGTTAGCGCTTGGATCCTGCCCTAATCAGAGCCATGATTTCAGTTCTGAACCCTAAAGCCGTCTTTTCAATGAAATAAAGCCACTGAACAAGAATGGCTCGCGAGGCCTTTGTACAGATGGACAAAGACAGACACACAGGCAACAGCACAACCGGGCTGAAAAAACGCTGAGCCAGGGCAGAGGATTAATGCCTGCATGGAACCTCAGCGCTGCTCGCTCTAACTTCCCCGCTCCAACTGCAACAAGCACAAGCACATCTCCAGAAGAAAAAAAAACTACAGGTTGCAGCAATTTTTCCACAAAAAGGTTCTGGGCTGGGTTCTGATGGTGTGAGGCTGCAGAGGAAGGCATTTTGTCTCCAACAGCATAGTGATATGATGGCTTCCACTCAGTCTTCTGCTACCTATAGGTAACTTCAAATTTGTGCAGAGAAACACAAATCGGGGCAGATCTAACTGGCACGGCTCACAAAAAAATCTAAAAATGCCATGAATAAAATTATTTACTTGAAAGCACCCTCTGAATGTTTTCCCTAAAATTCCCCAGCTGAACTGAGAGAGTATTCTACAAGTCAAAAAGCTGGAGACAACACAGCCATTCACACCTTCTACCATAGCCTCCTCCATGCAAATCCAGCCCAGAGGCAGAGGCTTTAATCCTATAGTCGTTAAAGGCTTTTGTCATTCAATGAGGCTTTCCCAATCCAGACCAAAGTACTGGTTTCCAGAGTCACATACCATATCACATTACCTCTGGCATCACTCAAACCTACACACAAGAGAGTATAAGGAGACCCAGGGATTCACACCAATTTCTCTAGAGCAGCCAAACGTAGAGCTTTCCTTCCACAATTAGAAGTCTAAAGCAAATTCCGTATTAAACTGAAAATATCTGGGAGTAAGAGCTGATTTGGGCTAATGGACATACAGTGAAAACTAATGGGAATTTGAGTATTATGAACATTTCTTCACATGCAGTCAGCTCAAGAATTCCTAAAAAAGTGTAACTAAGAATAAGAAGGCCATTCACCAGGCAAGAAAGCTTTCACACTGCAGTTTTGCCTTGCCAGGCTCTTCCTTAAGTGTACATGACCCAGACTCTAGCACTTCCATGCCGTGTCTTCGATACATTTGGCTTTGGTCGTTAAAGATGTTCTATTACAGAAAATACGTGGAAAATACATCTGTGTCAATCCCCCTGCTAGAGCACTCTGAGAAAACCCGGCATTGTGCTGAATTCTGGGTCTGTGAAATGGCTCTGCAGTGATGGAGCTGGCCTGGGCTGGATGGACTGACAGCAGCAGCATCAGCCTTCAGACAACCTGCCCTCCAACAGCATCCCAGTCACCATCCCCCATGGATTTCAGTCTGCTGAAGTAGAAGCCTTGCACATTTCGGATTCAGTCCCCAGGAAAGCCAGACAAAGCCCAGGCCTGCCCCAGGCTTCCCTCCAGCAGCTCTGTTTTAAATCCCCTTGGCAATCCCTCAGGCTCCCCCCTTTCCCCACAAACCCTCCAGGACCCCCCGGGCTGGAGGAGAGAAGGGTTCAGCCCCTCACCACCA
>JACBWW010000068.1:2127301-2221098 GCA_020086605.1 Lanius collurio
GTATTTCCACATCAACTGAACGACAGCCCCCACCCCGCCGCCGCCGCTTTTTGTCAATGGGAGCGCTCCCGGGCAGCGCCCAATTAAGGCACCGGCGCTCAGCGGCCGCCAATGAGGCTGCGGGGGGTGGGCGGCCGCCCCTCGTCCTCGACCCCCGCTTCCCCCGCCCCTCCCGGCACCACCGCAGACAATGGGAGGGTCCCGCGCCCCGCCGCCGCCTCGCTCCGCGCCCCACAGCATCCTCCCCCTCGGCAGGTGCCCGCACGGGCCCGAGAGCATCCCCAGAGAGCGTCCTCCGAGGACATCCTCCCGGCAAGCATCCCCCCAGTGCATCCCCTCCAGACCATCCCTCCAGAGCATCCCCCGAGTGCATCACCCCCAGACATCTCCCCCAGAGCATCTCCCGCGCAGGTGTGGGGTGGGTGCGGGGCGCGGGCCTCAGCTCCATCCGATCTCTGCATCCAGGAGGTGGCTGTGCCAAGCTGCCGATTATCACGGCTGCAAGCAAAGGGAAGGTGACTTGAGGGGAACTGGATACTCTTTCCATACAGCACCTTTCAGCATTCCTCAAATGCAGAACATGACCAGGGACTGACTCACATGTGGCTGCTGCAAACACCTCACAGCCCACCCATGCTACAGCAGGTCAGAACATATGACAAGCCTCACAACCTGGGGTTATCTTTTGGGGTTTTTTTGGTTTGGTTTTTTTTTTCCAGTTCATTAATCACTCTATGAATATTGACTCCATCATTCACTGTGACCAACACTTGGAACTAGTCTAGATAGAGGGAAATTTGGATCTCGACACCCATCTGTGCTCCGAAGAACCCACCTGGAAGCACTCCCTCCAGTTCTGGGGGCCATGGCACAAGAAGAATATCAACCTGTTGCAGCTGGTCCAGAGGAGGCCACAAAAATAACTGGAGAGTTGGAGCACCTCTGCTCTGGAGACAGGCCAAGAGAGCTGGGGGTGTTCACCTGGAGAAGGGAAGGCTCAGAGCCCTTTCCCATGCTTAAAGGGACTCCAAGAGAGCTGGAGAGGGACTTTGGGTGGTGGTCTGCAGTGCCAGTGCAAGGGGGAATGGCTTCCCACTGACAGAGGGCAGGGTTAGATGAGATATGGGAAAGAAATTCTTGGCTGCATGGGTGGTGAGGCCCTGGCACAGGGTGCCCAGAGCAGCTGTGGCTGCCCCATCCCTGAAAGTGTTCCAGGCCAGGTTAGACAGGGGTTGGAGCATCCTGGGATGGTGGAAGGTGTCCCTGCCCATGGCAGGGGGTAGGAATGAGATGAGCTTTAAGATTCCTTCCAACCCAAACTGTTCTGTAATTCACCCTTAGGTGAGGTCAGAGATGTGGGACACTGGCTTTGCCAAAGGCTGTGCCCTGTGACAGCTGTGACATTTCTGCTCTGTAAATTCACAAAAGGACTCTGGTTGCCACTACTGCCAAGCTGCTTTCTCAAGTATTAGATTCAAAAAAAAATACCATATGTTTTCATAATTAAAATTTAAGTAAATTAAGAAAAATAAAAGGAGAAGCTTTACCAAGTAATTATTCCCTGAGATTTCTGAGGGAAAGGCAGCTGACTGCCAGACAACCATAATTAGTTCTTCTTTTAATTAATTAATTTTTAGTTAAGAATGAAAAAAAAAACAACAAACCCTTTAAAATAAGAAACC
Source organism: Lanius collurio (assembly GCA_020086605.1). Classification (NCBI taxonomy): domain Eukaryota; kingdom Metazoa; phylum Chordata; class Aves; order Passeriformes; family Laniidae; genus Lanius; species Lanius collurio. Next base: position 2,128,984 of record JACBWW010000068.1, read on the forward strand.
AGGTAGTTCTTGTCAATAGAATCTCCGGTGTTTTATTTTTACAAATCACACTTCACTAATAATTCAGCCTCATGGATGCATTTGATCTTTCAGTGGTTTGCTTTTTGAAGTGTTCAAATATCAGTGATATTTCTAGGACTTGCAATTGTGACATGAAACACAGATTTGTGTGATGTATAGAAACCCAAATTCCCAAACATTAGTCCTGTATGCTGGGCTCTGCACCTCTCTGCAGATGGAGATTTGGTACACAGAGAGCAGTCTGCAGTTACCAGGAGAAAAGAAGGGAAGGTGAAGAGCTCTGACACCTTCTCCTACTTATTACATAAATTGACCTAGAACTCTCTTCCTGGCAACGGAAATTCCCACCACCATGTAGAAAAAGGATAAGATTCAGGCTAATGAGAGGGCTAAATGTAGCTGGCAGCATTTCACTCTGCAGATGGACCAGAGAAAATGGAGAATATTCTAGAGCTGACCAAATACCAACCCCAAAACCCACAACCAAGAATAATACGGGGGGAGGAAAAAAGAGACTGGATTTCCCTGTCTGCCAGGCCTTCTCAGAAGAAGGGGGAATCTGCACACTCTCAGGTATAGGGAACAGCCCAGCCTCAGGAGGACACATGAGCACTGCCAGCTGCATCAGTGTTCCCTGGCCCCTTCGGAGGGCTCCACAGATTGAACCAGACTTGTTCTCACAGCTGAGTTTTCGCTCTGTCTGGTGCCAGATGATGCCCAGGGCTCTTCCTGTGCCCATTTGTTTACTGATAACCTAGCAGTAATTTGCATGTCCCAGACTTAATTGTGATCCTCTATCAAGCGCTCTGAGTCTGTTGCATGGATGATCTTTGATACTACCAAAACAGAAAGAAAAATCTTCCCACTTCTGCTGTTTGACCTTTTCCACGCTGCCCTCTGCTCTCTCCGTGTCCCCAGCTGAGCTGGGCAGAGGTGTGACAACTCGGCACCGGGGCCGGGGCCACACTGGCCCTGGGCAGTGCCACACCTGCACGGTGGTGTGGAGGGCGGGTGCAGCTCTGGGACTGGCCAACAGTCTGATCCAGCATTCCATGGCAGGTAACAGTGGCCCATCCCAGCCGAGGGATGCTCCCCAGCAGACAGAGGAACTTCCCCTTAGCCATCAGGAGCTGTCATTCCAGGCCTCCCCAAGTGTCAATGACCACAATGGACACACAGCAGGGGAGAGATCCAGGGCCCAGTTCTCCCATGTCCTGTCCTCAAGCAGTCCCAAGCCAGCCCTCTGTCTCAAGCACACGCCTGCTTGGTGAGGAATGTTCAGCAAGCACATGGGGTGGACAGGAATGAAACCCAAAGTAGAGGCTGACTCATTCCTTGATTCTGCCATCTATCCAAAGCCCTCAGCCAATGGGAACAGTCACCTACAAGCTACGTCTCCATAAGGGAGAAACGTCCTTCCTGTGCAGGTGACCTCACATTGGAACAGGCTGCACAAAGAGGGTGTGCAGTCTCCCTCCCTGGGGATATTTCTGAACTGTCTATGCACACAGTCCTGTGCTGGGTACTCTAGAATGACTCTGCCCAAGCAGGAATGACTGTACCAGATGACCCACTGTGGTTCCCTCTAACCTTACCCATCCTGTGATAAGCTATTTCATTGGGTTGCCTCTACTTTCCTCAGTTTACCCAGAACAGAAGCATGTAACTGATTCTCCTGCTTCAGGCCTGTTTCAGCCTGTGCAAGCCAGCAGACACACAGACACAAGGATGTTGTATTACCAGCACAGCATACTACATCAGAGTGCTTTATTAGCAAAGGGCATCGAAAAAGATGAACAGTTGCAGTTTTCCTGATTGTTAGATCATCAGCCATCATCAGAGTAAGCTGAAAGCAGCTTCACTCTTGAGAGCTGACTGGTATGCAGATGGCATTGGAAATTATAGTACATTTCAACTAACAGGCAGGGAAGGTGCTACCTCAGACAGTGACCTTAATCAAGCCCTTAACTTGGAGAACTGCTCTTTGCAGGAATGAAAGCCAAGATGCTCATCCCCTGGGTGAAGTTCTCTCTCCATGCACAGTGCTGAGTGAGACACACGTCGCCCCAGAGCACAGATGGGCATTTCCACTTGACAAGCAGATTAACACAGGTCTGTCTTTGACTCCTCTTGTGGCTGGCTGGAACAGTCAGTCACTCACCAACACAGAGCAGGACAGATTGTCCCAGTTAATAGCTAGTGTTCGTTTTAAAAGGGAGAAAAATAACCATTTGCTCATAATAACAGCCATTATTCTCTTTCTGTGCTTGTTAGTTTTGAGTGAGGAAGTTCAGTCCAGTTCTACCAGCTTGACTTTCACATTCTCAGATACTGAGATTTTTTTATTTGTTTAAAATAAATGCCTGCAGGGGACCATGGAAACCTCTATACTGGCCTCCAGTTTTCGGGTAACTTGTTTTTTTATATAATTTATAACCTGATTGAAATCAGGTCAAATACCTATCGAGAGCAACTTTCAATTGCACCCGGGGTATGCTCTTAGACTTGTACAGGTGCTATGGGCCCTAAGGTAGTGTTATGTAGTAACTGTGTTTTCTTTGAAAGAACAGTTATGATAGTTTAAAAACCCAGTTTCACAATATATTCTCCATTAGGTCATCTGTGTTCTGGTCTAACTATTTGTTTATAGAGACAATATAGATACAGTAGTTCAAGTAGCACAGAATCCTAGAAGGATTCAAGGTCATTTAATTCCAACCCCCGGCCATGGGCAGGGACACCTTCCACTATCCCAGGGTGTTCTGAGCCCATTCCAACCTGGCCTTGGACACTTCCAAGGATGGGGCAGCCACAGCTGCTCTGGGCACCCTGTGCCAGGGACTCACCACCTTTAGAGTAAAGAACTGTTTCCTAAGTATCAGTTATCTCAAGTTAATGGTTGGACTTGATGTTAAAGGTCTTTTCCAACCTTAATGACTCTGATTCTATCATTCTAAGCCACTGAGTACAAACTAATCACAAAGGTGTAAAAAAGCATCTCTGTATGTCAAAAAGATGGATTCAGTTGGCAAACTCACCTTGCAGGTCAGGGAGCCAGGCAGCAACGGGTGGGAAGGTGCCACCCTCCTCAAGAGAGGCTGAGCTCCATTTATCTTTGTTTGCCCTGCAGTGTGACACTGGTACAACACATCATTCCAACATGCATGACAAGCTTAGACTGAAAAAATGTTCCGTGTTTTTAATTCCTACAGATTTTAATAGGCATAACAATATGCCACCACATTACCTCTCGGGTTCCTTAAATAAACAAGCTTAATGGTGCTGCTCAGAAGTTAATGGGCAGTATCTCCACTGCTGTATGGATTTATGAGGTGTGATTGCTGCTCCCCAGCCCAGGAGCCAGCTGTGCCCAGGGAACTGTGTTCAGGCCTCCCTGAAGGGCAGCTCAGTCAGCAAAAATACAGTTATTTTACATCTAGATGTAGATTTACATCTAGCAACATCTCTCCATGCCACTTCATGAAAGTGAGGTTTATTTTTCAGACAGGCAGCCTCTCACCTTTCCCACCCCAAATATGACCAATGATGAATATTTGTTTTAAAATTACTGCATAATTCCAAAGTTCGTATTTAATTATTTATCTGCTTTTCTTTGCCAGAAAACAATGGCTTTCAGCTTGCCATAAACCCAAATGAATGACCTAATTAATTTCCCAGTGCTCCTGTGTGGCCACAGGGATTGCAAGAGTTCAAAGAGCAGATTGGGTTTTTTAAAAACCTCTTCCACTTCTTGTGCCATTTCCTGCTATGATCCCTCAGGTACCTTTATAATGAAAACAAAATAGATGGAAAGAGCAATGTAAGAATTAGATCAAAACAAGGAACAGAACAAATAGACCAAATCAAGGAGTTGAATGTGACACTTAATAGCACGGTTAGGACTTTCCAAAATGTTAATGTTTAAGTTGAGTAAGCGAATAGCCTTTACTTTTTCTTTTTAGCATGAAGCTGTATTTTATCAAAGAGCCCATCAAACACATTGTGTTGCAAAATAGGTAGATTTAAGACATAATGACAATGCCATTATTCTTCCCAACATAAAAGATGGGGCATAAGTTCTTCTAACTTTAATAAGAACATCTGCTGATCTGTCTCCATGCAACACTCGTTATACTGAGCTCTTTGATCCTGGCTTTTCCATGAACTGAAGAAGTGGTGAGAGCACAAAACCTCAGCACAAAACCCTCCCTCCACGCAGTGTGCATTTAGTGAAGGGCTCCTGTCACAAACGAGTCAGAACCGGCGCTGTGCAGTGAGGATTGCACCCATTTGCCCGACTCCTTCCAGTGACTCTGAACTCACCACTGTGAGGAACAGTCAAAAGTCACAAGTACTTCTTACTATGGATTAACCTGAAGTTAAAACAATATTTACAAACGTTAACCACTTAAGTCATATAGAAACCGTGTCACACATGGATGGCAACGAAAGACCTGAGGAGTCAATGCCTGTGCTCCAAACAGCCTTCATCCTTCACCTTCCTCATGAGAGCCTCCTGTTTAGTATGCTGACGCTTCATTTTTAACCTTCATCCGCCACCCTCCTCATGAGAACCTCCTGTTTAGTACACTGACACTTCATTTTTAAGTACTTTTAAGTAAGCAGCAAACCCCACTGGCTTCCTGAGGGGAGTCGTCACATGGACACAGAGCTCCAAGCCTGTTTAGGGGTCACAACAAGGACAAAGAACTTTTTGCAGTCCTAGGGTGACTGAGGTACACAACACTAGAGATACATGACCAGGCCTTTCAGTCCTGACTGCTCTGCTGGCACACTAGGGCATCACTGTAAAGCAGGCAGTACAGTCGGGATAAAGTGGCCCATCCATAGACATGGAGTGTGGGCTACACAGGAGAGATGGCCTTGTGTCATCTCCTGCAGTTGTGTGCAGCTGCTCAGTATAATCTTGCTCTTCTCCCTGCTGGATCCCCTGCAAACATCTGAAAAAGTCATAGAATCAGTAAGGCTGGGAAAGCTCTCTAAGGCCATCAAGTCCAACCATTAACCCAGCACCGCCTTGTTCACCAGTAATCCAAGTGCCACATCTGTTAAATCCCTTCAGGGATGGTGACTCGACCATTGCTCTGGGCAGCCTGTGCCAGAACTGGACAACTCTTTTCAGTGAAGAAATTTTCCTGATCACCCAATCTAAACCTCCTCCAGGGAAACCTGAGGCTGTTTCTCACTTGTTACTTGTGAGAAATCTCCCCCTGGCTACACCCTCCTGTCAGGGAGTTGCTGAGAGTGAAAAGCCCCACCCACAAGCGTAATTTTCTCCAGGCTAACTCAATTTAGGCTGCATTATCCTTTTGGGCAGAATTACATGTGTGGCTTTTTTTTCTTGTAATAAGAATTAGTGGAGAGACACTGGACACCAGCCACTGGTACACGCGTGTTGCAGAGTCACAGCCAGCTCTGAATTGCTTTAAGAGCTCCTAACAGAAATTTGCTCTTACTCTTATGCCTTGTAGAGTAATGCTCCAGAAGAACACTGATATATTACCAGTTTTCAGTATTTGATGAATATGTATGGCACACTGCTATGTCAAAATTTTCCTTCTCATCTGTCAGTCCAACACAACAAAAGAGAAATTGAGAAATACCATGGTATAAAGAAGCTGCAATTATCGTTTCCAGTTGCCAAGAGGAAGCCAGAAAATCCATTGAAGACACCTCAGACCACAGACAATAGAGTCCAGGACTGAGTCCTTTGTTCTTTTTCCTTCTTTTCCCTGATAACAGCAAAAAGCTGCACATGAATCCTTGATCTCTCAACTCTGCCTAGACAGTCAGCATCCTGCATGAGAAAGGGTTTAGGAAGAGCCTTTGAGACCTCCTAGTTACAACATACCTCCAGAAATAAAAGCAACACATCTCAATTTGGGTACCAAACACCACGGTCTGGAGTTCAGGTTCAGATGTTAAAATTTGGTATTTTGAAAACATCAGGTATCATTCATTGGATGGTAGTACTTGACTGGTAATTTAGAATAAGTAAAAGTGTTGGACAAACATACAAAACCAAAACTCTGTAAGATTTGAAGAGCAACTAATTTGTACTTAACAACAGATAGTTGAGATGACAACTGAGTGAAATCAGTGTAATGTCCTGAATTTCCAGGTAGGCTCTAAGCACAAGTGCTACGTCTGAGCCAAGGTCCCAGTTCTGGTTTAATTGCACTGACTGGCCATGATTTAAATGAAGGCAGGATCAGCATGTGATATAATAATTTCCCTGTTTAATTGTGGATCTGCTCACTGTCCCTGTGCTTGTTGAGTAAAAACACACATTCAAACAAAAGGGAGGTCTCCCAGCCAGATACATCCCAAAAATCTGCGACGGAAATTAAAATACGATTTTAAATCTGAAAAAGAAACCAAATGTTACATAATGGTACCCATCTCTCATCCTATATATCATAAATTCAAAGGTCCTAAGCCCATATTTTAACGTTTTTCTTTGAAATTAACACACTGCATATGTTATTGCTTTTAAGAGAAGAGATGATTGCCAAAGTCATTAGCAGCTAGGCACCAGCATCTTGCTCATGAGAATTTATGGTACACTTTGGGGTTTACTTTCTGGGCAGGGCTTTTGACCATTTTCAAGACACAGGTGACAACTGATTGTGTAATTGAAGAGTAAGTTTACAAAATGATGTATGTGAGAAGCCAAAATCGCTAAGCTCCACCAAGTGGCATAAGAGAGAAGGTATTGCCATGGCTTCCGAGCATTAGAATGGTTTCAGAGGAACTGATCTCCCTTTATGCTGCCATAGTTACATGTGCAGCTGCTTATGTCCTCTAATGCTTAGCCTTTGTTTATTTTTAAGGGGACCATTACATGTCACACAACATGTTTTAAACTCTGGATTTGACAGATATGCTATGGTGTGCCCAGAGCATTGAGGGAGAGAGCACACTGGGAGAATAAAAGCAGCAACTACTTTGCAATTCCCTGACTGAACTGGCATGATGGAGAGTGTGGTGGCAGGAAGAGTGAAGCCACCATTGCAGCCATGAGGCATCTCAGGAACTGCTGGCATGGCAGCACCACAAGCCATGGAAGGAGGGAGGAAAGGAAGGAAAATTTGAGAGAAAAAAAGCCCTCAACAAAACAGCTCCAAACAAAAAAGAAAGAGTGAAAAAGATGCAGGGTAAAACACATGAGAAAAATAGGTACTACCATCTTACGGTATGGATGTTAGGGTTAGGGACTTAGGGCTGGGAACTACTACAACCAAATTTGGAAGTCCCATTTGAGCAGAAAAGCCCATAAGTAACTCAGTGTTCTCTCACAATTTCTGTTCTCAGGAAGCAGGTCTCTGCCATCAGCAAAAATGTTGGAAATACTTTAGAAAATAGCCTCAAGAGATTTGATGCTTTTTAAAGGAGAGTCTATGAGCTATTAAGATTTGTATACAGAACTTGTGTGAAATGGGAGCACAGAGAGGCAGAAAACTGGATGACAATGTGATAACCTGAAGGAATTGGATTCCCTGTTCTCCTTTCCAGATGCCTGTTGACTCTTGAAGTCAAAGTCATTTTCTGAGTTGGGATAACTAAACCTTTTTGCAGACACATTTAAATTCTTATTCCATATAACATCTTATCAAACAAACCATGGTTGTCATGGCACAAAGCTGTGCCAGGGCAGGCTCAGGCTGCAGATCAGGGAAAGATTCTTCCCCCAGAGGGTGCTGGGCACTGCCCAGGCTCCCCAGGGAATGGGCACAGCCCCGAGGCTGCCAGAGCTCCAGGAGCATTTGGACAGCGCTGCCAGGGATGCCCAGGGTGGGATTTGGGGTGTCTGAGCAGGGCCAGGGGCTGGAATGGATGATCCCTGTGGGTCTCTTCCTGCTCAGGAGATTCTACAGTTGTATGATTCTATGTTCCATCAGTGTCTTGCTAGTCAGACCAGAATGACTAAACTTCCATTAAGCCCTGCAAGCTATCTAAAAATAATGTTAGATTTTAATCTTTGCCCAAGATAATTCAAGGTATTTTTCTCCCTCTCACATATTGCTTGTCTCAGTAACGTCAGGACTGACATTAAAAGAGCTTCCCTAGCACAGAGGAGAAGCTATTACTATGTTACCAGGCTTTAAAGATGAATGCCTTTTAATATAAAAGTTTCCTAGCAACATGTGTTCTCAGCCCAGAATGTATTCCAGAGGCAGCGGTGCTTTCAGTGTTGTCTCTGTCACTCCGTCTGAAGCAGCCGCTGTGCTCTGCTGCCGTTCCTGCCTTCACAACCCACAGTATTACAGAACAGCAGTCTCCTTTTCCCAGGTTCAGCTTCTCACTCTCTCCCACTTTGGTCTTACACATGAAAATATCTGCCCACCCTTGTCTAGTGATGTGTATCTGTTGCTTTTCTTCAGCATTCTGAGGAAGCATCTCCTTTTTCCTCACTGAATATCAGTCTCCTGAGTATTTCTGGCTCTCACATTACTTAGACTGCACATGCTCCAAACTAGGCAGCTCTTTTATCTGTGTTTGGAGAGCTGTGGACAGCTGAAGGATGGTCCTGGGCCAGTGCCAGCACCCACCCGCCTGCAGCACCACATTTTCCAGCATCGGGCATGACCACAGAGCAAGAGCAGGAGCACCTTCCACAACAGGAACTGCATCCCACAAGAGAAATAAACATGGAAAAAGGCTTATCAAACCTGATTTTTTATATGATTGGGGAAGAAGGAAAGGAGAAAGAGGAGAAAGAGGAGAGGGAAGGGAAGGGAAGTTCAGGGAAGTTCAGGGAAGTTCAAGGAAGGGAAGTTCAGGGAAGTTCAGGGAAGTTCAGGGAAGGGAAGTTCAGGGAGTTCAGGGAAGTTCAGGGAAGTTCAGGGAAGGGAAGTTCAGGGAAGGGAAGTTCAGGGAAGTTCAGGGAAGGGAAGTTCAGGGAAGGGAAGTTCAGGGAAGGGAAGTTCAGGGAAGGGAAGGGAAGTTCAGGGAAGGGAAGGGAAGTTCAGGGAAGGGAAGTTCAGGGAAGGGAAGTTCAGGGAAGTTCAGGGAAGTTCAGGGAAGGGAAGTTCAGGGAAGGGAAGTTCAGGGAAGGGAAGGGAAGTTCAGGGAAGTTCAGGGAAGTTCAGGGAAGTTCAGGGAAGGGAAGGGAAGGGAAGGGAAGGGAAGGGAAGGGAAGGGAAGGGAGGGCAAGTTCAGGGAAGTTCAGGGAAGTTCAGGGAAGNTGAGGAACATCCTTTGGAGCGTGGGTGTGTAGACTGATCCTTCTCCCCAGGAGCAGTTCCTGACCAGACCACCACCCTCTCTGTCCCAGGATTCCCCTCTCATGACCAGGGCTCTCCAAGTTCTGAGGGAAACAACAGGGAAGGGCACAGGTAGGGAGATGGGACACTGGGGAATTAGTGAAGGTCAAGAGGAAGAAAAAACCCACCCCTGACTATTTCTTGGAGGAATTGGGCCCAAATTCCAGGATTGTAAAGTGCAAACAGACAACTGTCTCCCTGGCAACCTGAAAAAATACTAGTAGTGTGTATTGCTCCTTCCCTGAGAGCAGGGAATGCCAGCAGAAAGGCATGTTTAGGGATCAAACAGAAATTACACAGCCTCAGAGGGAACAGTGCCTTCCTCACACTGAGATGCAGCTGGTCCTCAGCAACTGAAGCGTGGATGTCACAGAACCATGGAATCACAGATTAGCTTGGATGAGAAGGCACCCTAAAGTTCATCTTGTTCCCCTCCCTGCCATGGCAGGGACACCTTCCACTGTCCAAGGATGCTCCAAGCCCCATCCAGCCTGGCCTTGGACACTTCCAGGGATCCAGGGGCAGCCACAGCTGCTCTGGGCACCCTGTGCCAGGGCCCTTCTACTGAGCTGTCTGTAGCTTGGGCTGGAAGTGCAGCCCCCGCTGGCTTTCACAGCTCCCAGGAACATTTGAGGATCTGCAGCATTAAGAATTATACAGTGTATGAAGGCCAAGTAATCCAGTTCCCAAAGGAACATTAGCTTTTCTCTGAGTGCTTGCTGGCCTCAGAGGAAGAGGAGGGCAGTGGGATTTTGGACAGTTGTCAGGCTGTTCCAGCCCTAACTACAAGGAGGCAGGCTGCTAGCAAACACTACACAGCACCATCTGAGCTCTTTTGTGATCCCTTTCTCAGTCCCTTGCTGCAACAACATACGAATGGAGTTTTGAAAACACAAGGATTTGCAGAAGCAGCTGAGCTACCACATAGTCAGTGGCTTTGTGATGCAGCATTTTCTTTAATGCATCCCTCAACAGCAGGTTACAAGACTGGGTTACAGATGCTTCAAAGAACATTACTTTCAATGTACTCATTTCCTACATGGAAATATTCATCCATAATGTCACAGAATACATCTCAATTCCTTCATTTCACAGCAGTTCTACAGTGGCCCATCCCATTAAATGAAGGTGCCTCACACCAGCCGTGCCAGCTCTGGACCCTGCAAGATGCCACAGAGAACACAAAGCCAGAAGTCAATCACTGGCATGCAGAGCTCTCTGCCAGGGGCTGGACAGGCTTTGGAGTTGCCTTAGGACAGGTAGCAAACCTTCTCTGGGTGGTCCTGATGCTGTAGAGAATATACTCCATACATTTACCTGTTCTCGTTAGCAGCCACTTAATGTCTGCATATTATGGGATCTCTAGACTGAGGATCCAAAGTTGCCCAGAAAAATTCTAACACACAGTTCCTTGCAAGGGGAGCCACGACCCCACTCCAACTGCTTTGAGAATTCAGGCACCTGCATCAGAGATTTCTTCCATAGGCCAATAAGGACATGAATCCCTTTGCTTTGATAAGGGCTGATGTGAAGCAGAAATAGCTTTAGAGGAAAAGTCCTCCTTGTGTATTGGGGGCTGATTGAGGAGAGAAAGGCCCTTCATTTCCCTTTGACCCCAGAAATCAGCCTCCATACACCTCCATTTGGGAGCCAGTGCCTTGCTGAGCACAAATTCCTTGATGCTGAATGTTACCAATCCAGCAGCATTCTTACAAGAGACAGATTTGGACTTGGCAAAGAGGAGGCATAACTGGGATTCCTCTGCTGAATGTCAGGGGTGTCTCACCCTCTCCCTTCCTCAGGGACCAGGCTGCAAACAGACTCCTGGAGAGTCTGTATTTTTCTTGTTTCTGCTAATTCTGGGATAAAAGGGATAATTTTGGTTCTTGCTATGGGAGGAAAATATTCAGATAACCTTTACAGTGTTAATTGCAGCACACACAACCCAAGCTTAAGCCGTATGTTTTCCTTTGGCTCACAGAGCACACTTTGCACACTCTCCTCTCTCCTTATCAGGTTCTACATCTGATGCACTTTATTTATAGACATCTGCTGTTCTCAGGCAGTAGCTCTGGCCCTTCTCACTCTCCACAGATCCCTGACAGAAGGCTGAAGCCAGGGGTTCTCTCAACCTCTTCTCCCGTGTCAAAAATGATAGGACAAGAGGAAACACCCTCAGGTTCCACCAGGGGTGGTTCAGGCTGAATATCAGGGGAAAAAAAAATCACTGAAAGAGTGGTAAAGCATTGGAACAGCCCTGGGACACAGTGGAGTCCAGGGCTGTTCAAAATAAGAGCAGACATGGCACTTTGCAATGTGGTTTTACTGACCATGGTGGGATTCGGCTGAAGACATTATAATAATCTTGGAGGTCTTTTCCAACCTTAATGATTCTATGATTCTTCAAAACTACGGGTGTTACAGCTTCTATCCTGTACCAAATGCTAAACAAGCAAGGGAAAAATGCTCTGCAGCCCAAGACTGCTGCCCTCCCCATCTTACCACAGTCACAGCAGCACAACAACCAGAAGAAATGGAATCCTATCATACCCTGGGCTCATATTCCTCTTCTGCTTCTTTAGGTGTTCAAGTAGCACAGAACCCCAGGATGGCTTGGGTTGGAAAGGACCATCCAGTCCCACTCCCTGCCGTGGGCAGGGACACCTTCCACTACCCCAGGGTGCTCCCAGCACTGTCCATCCTGGCCTTGGACACTCCCAGGGATCCAGGGGCAGCCACAGCTTCTCTGGGCAGCCTCAGTGCTTGGGCCTCACCACTCTCACAGGGAAGAACTTCTTCCTAATATCTAATCCAAATCTATCCTCTTTTAGCATAGAGATGTTCCCCCTTGTCCTATCACTATCTGCCCATGTAAAAAGTCACTCTCCATCTTTTTTATAAGCCCCCTTAAGGTACTTGAAGGATCTATCTTCTCAGTTTCATTCAGGCAGGTGTAAAAAAATTCCTTCATAAACACAAACGTCATAAACTCATAATAAACCATTATCATACAGACTATTAATTCTCTGCTCCAAATCCATCCTCTGGATTTCAGACATGTACTCAACACTACCAATAACATATTTTCAAAATTCTGCTAACATTTAGTTCTTTTAAAAGGAAGACTTGAAAGCAGGACAGATGTCCTAGCTCCCAAACCAGCCTTCCAGGGCAGAGCGAGGTGCCTCCTGACACTTCCAAGCTTTCAGTACTATGGAGCTGTGGTAGCTGCTCACCGGGGGCCAGCCTTGCTTGGGCAGCAACCATGGGCCCAGCCAGAGAGACCAAAAGGTATCTGCCAATTTTTCTTCCTGCTTGGTACCACTCTTATCTCATAAAAAATTGTGCCTCAAGTCCAATTTCTGATCTCAGTTTTGCTGTCCAGGCATATAAACTTAATTTCCTGATCTTGATTTTTTTGCAGATTCTTGTTCTTTCTTAGCTTCACATTTTTAAGGCTTCATTTCTTTTTGCTTGTAAGCTGTGCTGTTCTAAAAATAACCCAGTGATGAACTAGACGAGGAAAAACCCAGTAACACCTATATTCATAAAACCCATTTTCTTTACAGTTTTACACAGTCTTGTAAATTTTTTTGGAACAGCTCTTTAGTGCTGTTCCTGCTCTCTGCAAATAAATGAGATGATGGCAAAACATTCTGAAACTTCAGTGGGAATAGAGGGGACTACCACTGTGATGAGACTGCTGAAATCCCTAACTTCATAAGTGCACTGGGCTGTAGCCGTTTGAGGAACCATTTCACTCATTCCAGAAGACCATATTGTCATTATTAGTCAGTGCAGTTATTCCTTCCCCATGGGGCTGGAAAACTGTAAATAGCAAAAAGAATAAGAATAGGTAGCAGTCAAGCAACAGAATATTAAAAAGGTCATATGAAGTGCACAGCGCCAAAATAATGGAATGGCTGTATAAGAGGCTGGAATTCTGATAACAGCCTCTCAATTCTAAGATAATATTAGCAAGGATAAGTAGCACAGAATGTGAATTTGAAAACAAGAACTGTTTAAAAGACAGGGTTTTCTTCAATACTCAAATTTCTTTTCTGAATGTCAGCTAAATTCTGTGAGCTTCCTCATCCTTTCACTGGAGGTTTTAATGATGCTCCATTATATGAGACTGCAGCAGAATGAAGAAAAGCCTCAGTTGTTCTCTTTGACCCTCCACTTCCATATCCCATGACATGTGCTTCCCTCAGTGGCTGGCACCCAGGCCCTGTGGAGCTCAGTAAATCCTGTGCATCCCTCACAAACATGAGAACACACCCAGCTCCCTACTGGCACAGGATCAATCCGTACTAATCATAGGTGCAACCCCAGGGAAAGAGTGGAAGAGGGAGATACGGAATTGCATATTTCATGAGACATCAATGGCTCACGAGCCCATCACCCTGGGAGATGGGCCCAAGCTGCTGAGGCATTGATTATTTCAGATGATGTGCCCAGTGCCTGCTGTTCCTCAACACCAGAGTGGCTTCAAGCACGTAACACAAACTCAGTGATTTCTTCCATCACCCTCCTGGAAAGGAAGCCAGTTTTCAAAGACTTCAAAATCTCTGCTATTTCCATAACTGCAAGAATTGGTTTGCTTCTAGGAGTTTAATCTAAAAACTATATATAACCTCTCAGGGCTTCTGTCAGAACACCAGAGATGGGGAGAAATCCCTGTTGCTACTGGAGACCAAAGCAAGGAAGGGATAATGGCTTCTGGCAGCAGTAGCTGACAGCACACAGTGAACACAATTCTCAGCTGGAACAACAGGCAGCACCTGAATGTCACTTACCTGGGCAAAGCATATTGGTATCAGACAGGGAAGATGGAATTAGACAGAGAAAAGAAGTATGTGGCTTTTACAATTAAATGCCTGAGCAACAGGTTCAGGGAACTGTGAGCAAGTCACTTGGAATGAATGAGGGGCTGGTGTGCTTCAGTGCACACTGGAAACTTAAATCTGTAATTTTCATTACCTTGGTAATGTAATGAAAGGGTGTGAGGGTGGGCAGGCCCTGGCACAGGGTGCCCAGAGCAGCTGTGGCTGCCCCTGGATCCCTGGAAGTGTCCAAGGCCAGACTGGACAGGGCTTGGAGCACCCTGGGACAGGGGAAGGTGTCCCTGCCCATGGCAGGGGGTGGAACAAAATTATCTTTAAGGTCCCTCCAACCCAAACCATTCTGGGATTCTGTGATATGTAATAAACTGCAAATAGGGTGACAGTTTCTAGAGGGTGAATGTGTTGTCCTGTGACAGACCAGGAGGTGGTGGCTTCACTTGGGCACAGCATCACCTAAATCTGGCTTTCAACATGCTGCTCCTACTCTTTCCTGCCAGAGAAGTCACTTCTTGGCCACCATCAGGTTATGCATCAGAGAGGCACTCTAATTTTTTGGCAACTTTTGATAATAGGGCACAGAGCATTCTTTACTGCATTTCATTACAAGTTTGGGCAAATTTGAATAACAAAATCTTTGGTATAAATTTATATCTGTTGTATATAAATTTGTACCAAAGATTTTGTTATTCAAATTTTGTACAGATGGACTTACAAAGCTTTTTCAGAGCTATGCAGAAAATATTTACTAAAAATAAACAAAAACAGTTAATAAAATATTTTCATTATTATTTTAAAGCAAAATTCTCAGTTCTTCCTTTGTGCAATATCCTGTTACAGCTGGATGTCTTTCTATTTCATTTTGTGGGGCAGAATTACACTCCATAAGGCAGTAAGGTAATACCTCAGTAGGGAATGCTTCAAGCTCATTCTTTTAAGCAATTATATTTTCTGAAGTGTTATTCTATTTTTACCAATAGACTCCAACTTCTATAAGTAATTGAAACTCTGTGTTCACTGGATCAAACATCCCTGATCTGAACCACAGGGGAGTAAAGAGAAACTTTTATCCTCTGCACTGAAATCCTGATGCCTGAATTCGACTCTTTCCAGTGATCTTGCAGATTTTATGGCAGAATTGACTACTCAGTGCCAAATTCTGCTATTGGTTTCAGATCCATTTGGCCTAATTATTTAAATAATAGAAACATTGCAACAATAAAAGATCAGTTTCAAGTGTGTCCTATATAAATACATCTGCTTATCCCTAAGACTGTTTATATCAAGGATACAATAGCATTATTGCAGTAGACATCAGGAGCTGTATCACAGCAAGGAAACCAGCACTGCTTGGGAATGCAGTATGATATCTATACATACACATAACCCCATCCCAAACACAGCAGCTGTGGGGGCTTCCAGAGCTGGAAGAGCTACAAAGGAAGCAGAGGTTCTGGGAGTGCCATGGAGACAGACAGTGACAGCACCAGCAAGACCATAGAATCACAGAATCTCCTCAGCTGGAAGGGCCCTGGCCCTGCCCAGACACCCCAAATCCCACCCTGGGCATCCCTGGCAGCGCTGTCCCATCGCTCCTGGAGCTCTGGCAGCCTCGGGGCCGTGCCCATTCCCTGGGGAGCCTGGGCAGTGCCCAGCACCCAGCACCCAGCACCCTCTGGGGAAGAACCTTTGCTGATACCCACCCTAAACCTGCCCTGGCCCAGCTGCAGCCGTTCCCTTGTGTCCTGTCCCTGTCACAGGGAGCAGAGCTCGGAGCTGCTGCTGTGCTGCCCCTCGGGAGGAGCTGCAGCCCCCGCTGAGCTCTGACCTCAGTCTCCTGTGCTCCAGGCTGAACAGCCCAGGTGCCCTGAGCTGCTCCTTGTGCATTCCCTCCAGACCCCTCACCATCTTCACAGCCCTCCTATAGGTACTTTCTAATGGCATTATTAAAAATCATCACACGCTGTCTCTCTGACACGGGGTGTAAAAGATCACAGCAACAGAAATCTCCTCATTCAAGGCAGATGTCCTGAAGGTACTCAGCCTGCTTTTATCAACATTCTCTGAAATGCTTTGCCAGCATTTCTGTAGGTAGTTGTGCACTATCAGCCTTTGTTTCATCAAAGGACGACACAAGCTCTGCAAAGCCCAGGGCAGGGCTGGGCTGTGATGGCTCTCACAACCCAGGACAAGAGACAGCAGCCAAGGCAAAACCTTCTGCGAGTACATGGCTGCATTTAATGCCTCTTCCAATACCTTAAAATAGCTCTATTTGCTTTTCTTTTGTCATGACACTTTCTTCACTTACAGGAGTGCAAGAGTATTTTCTCACTTGATTAATGTCCTCCTAGCAAAATGACTCATAAATAGATATAGAGCAAGTGCTGCTGAAGTGTCGAGGGCTTGAGCCTGTCTACCACTTTGGGTTTCATAACCATGAACATACTGCTTTCCAAGACTTAGCCCTCCTCTTTGCCATTCTTCTGACTCAAAAATAGGCCTGTGTTAGGTTTTTTCATAACCACCATATGGTGCCTAGAAAACCTTTGATACATTTGCAGTTCCCTGGGGCCTGCTCTAGATTTAAGAAGTAGATTTCTGAGGACAGCAATCATTTATGGCAGCTCAAGCAATTTTTACATCTTTACATCTTTTCTTGTGCCTAATGTTTGTCCAGCAAAGAGCTAGCATCTGAAGACAAGTGGCTCCTCAGTGAAACTGTGTATTGCCTTTTCAATACACCAGATTTGATGCCTCTTGATTTAAAACATTTGCTCCTGCAACAAAAAAACACAAAAGTGCAAGCCTTCTCTTCAGGTCTCTAAGCACATCCCCTCTTACCTATACACTCCGTGCCTGCCATTTGTGTGGCTTATTTCCTGCCTGCTTTTCACAGTACTTCCTATTTAAACAATCCTTTTGCAAACAGAATTGAAAGTTGTGCTGCAGGTGAGGCTGCGACGTGGATCTCAAATAGGATGCGGTTACATTTGCTGTGGCATTTATCTAGATTATTATCCATCTTCTCACATTTTATGACATCGTCATGGCCACACTCTGATCAGCTTCCTTTCATTTCATCCCTGCAATGTCTAGAGATGCTTCAAGTTTCTTTTCCATTGTGGGTTTCTTTTTATCAACCCTAAATTTTATCTATTTTGTGGCTTGGTTGGTTAGGTTCACATGAAGTATTTAGGTTTTATCTTTTAAACTGAATTTCTCCTTGCAAACTGTGGTATGAGTCATTCACATTTACTGCCTTGCCCTCTTTGCTTTAACGCCTTCTGCAGATTCTTCTGTTCCAGAGATGAGAATAATTAGTACCCACTCTTAATTTTATAGTTTTGGAGCATACTATTTTTGCTAGAATGAATATTCCCCTTCTCCTGAATGCATTTTAAGACAGCTGGAGGTAGGTGACTTGATCTGAATAAATTAACAACTAAACTTCCCTACAGAACAGGCCAAGATGTACTCTGATGAGTTAATTCATTATTTCCCATTTTATTTCTGGAAGCCGGTTTTGACCATCACAATGGAAAGAGAAATATTTAATAATAATCATACAGGTTACCTTCTTTAAACCACTGAAGTCTCAAGGACATGCTCCAGATTGTGCTGGCAGTTTGTTTTGGGGAGACTTCTGCCCAATTTATCACCCCAGGCCTTTGATCAGCACTTTCCCAAGTAGCTAATATGTAGCTGTCATTACAAAGTAAATAAAAATAAATGAGATCGCACTTTCATTATGAAAATTGGTTAGAACAAATACAGCAGCCTGAAATTAATCTACAGTGGATGTACTATAACCACCAAAAGCCAAATAAGTGCTGTGATGGGAGCACTCTCATTAGCATGGACTTACTGGAATAAGTCACTGGAAGTAGGTGCATTTAGACTAGACTCATTAGACTCTGGAATTTTCATTAAACACATTTCAGATGCTAGCTAGGAGAACAGTTCAGCAGATCATCTCCTCTGGCTTAGTTAATTCTTGTGACTTTGAGATATGCAGTCAGTTTCAGACACAGGGATGGACGAACTCGTTCCTAGTGCAGCCCCCTGGCAAAGCACCAGAACAGCCTGTGGTGCAGAGCTCCTGCCACCAGGCCTGGTAAAGAGCTCCCAGCAAGAATGGCCTTTGTGAGTAAACCTGTGCGAGAGACAGGTGACACAAACAGAGTAACTGAGAGTGCTGTAAGAATGAATTAGAGACACGGGTTAGTGGTGAACAGGGCAGTGCTGGATTAACAGTTGGACTCGATCTTAGGTGGCTTTTCCAGCTTCTGTCAGTGATTCTGTCCCTCCATGTGTTGCACACACCAGGCAGTAGCACGGACTGCTCTCTGCAGCAGCAGGCACAGCTACCACCGTACCCTCACCTGGGGACAAGCGCTCCCCACCAGACACAAATTCCCTCTGCTCAGGTCTCACCATCCATACAACCAGCTGGAACTCAGCAAAGGTGCCTTCTCCTTTTGTTAGAGGATTTTTCTTTATATTTTCCACTTGGGTGGTTCAAACACCTTATCTGATGGAAACATGCTGCACAGAGGAAGCTTCCAGCAGAACAGCAGAGGCATTTTCCTTGTTAAAACAAGCATTGTAAAAGTATTTTGAGAAACCTAAGACCTTAAAAGCGATAATAAAAACAAGCAGGATAACCCATACTGCCATACATGTGCACTTGTGAAATAATTTGCAGTTCTAACCACAAAAGAACAGAAGGGAAATGCTACAGAGATTCCTGCCAATGCTGCAAGGGATGTTTGCCTCACTGATCCAAACTCACCCCAGCCTGCAGGAGCTGCCTGTTTGAAGCAAGTTCTCACCCTGGGTCACTCACTGCTTCCTCACTATCATGAACCAGCAGCCATGGGAAGATGCATCAGGGTCTTGCAATCTTTCTTACAGGTTTCAACAGTTTATAGGGAAACATGGGGTGATTCTAGCTAATCATCTGGAGCTGAAGTTAATGAACATAACAACAGCTAGAAATAGCTTCAGATACAGAAAAATAAGGAAAACCAGCACGGAAACATTCACATGGAGCTAAAAAATCGTCGGTCAAGCTTTTTACTGGGTGATTGTTTTAAGGTACGTCAGAGGGGACATACCTTACCAAAGAGAGACAGTTCGAGTGTGACTGCAGAGTTGTTGTTTTCTGCTAGAGCTGGATAAAGATTCACACCATCCAAAAACACTTTATGATGCCAATAACACAAATAAAGTATATAGCGCACCACACTTTCAACAGCCTCCTGCTTTCAGCAGTCCTCTAGCTTGTTGTGTTTTCATTAGGGCTTCACTGCCTTGCAACTCTATTCATAACTCACATTAAATTTGTTCAGATGTTCCTTCTGCAATAAATAGGAGTTTCTCACAAGAAAGACAACTCAATGGCAAGAGGTAATGGACCAGGCAATGTCTGTTACATATCATGGCTAAGCTGTGAGGGAAGCCTGGTTTGAGGCTCATTTCAGTGAGCTGTGCTTCCTCTACCTGCATGTTCCCTTCAACAGGCTCTGAATGCAAGATTATGAAACAGCTGGATATGACGTGCACATCAGGTGAGGGTGCTGTGTGTGTGGAGTGGCAGCAGTGGTTAATATCCCAGCTTCCTTACCTCTTCTGAGATACACAGAGTCTGAGATAGACCTGGAAAACCTTATTTAAAAACATGATAGCAAAAAAACAGCTAAATGCAAATATGTGAAAAATCAAAGTTTGATGGTAGTGGCTGCCCGGTTTTGTAACTCTTGAGCTAAAGAAGATATGGGTTGGAACTAGCTGATCTTTAAGGCCCTTTCCAACATAAACCATTCTGTCATTTTATGATTCTATGTCTTTTGTCACAGCTGTAAACCAAGGAAAACCAAGCAAAGTATTGTTATAAATGAAATGTCAATTTCACCGAATTAATAATTTGCACGAGCCAAATTATTAATATAAAACAAATAAAATTTATTTTTAATCAAATTGACAATCTTAATAAGCCACTATAAAGGAAAAACAGGGCCAAGCCCAGGTTCTTGACTCTGGGTGACACATACACAGCTCTGACCACCAGCAGTTCAGAGAGGTAAGCGCACACCTTTGAGGTGTTTGAGTCCAGTCTTTATACTGTTTTTCTTGCTCCTGGCTAGGAAATCTTTTGTTCTTTTCACTTCTGATGGTCCTCTGGCCCAGTGCTCAGGGGTCCATTTAGATGTTGATTTGTCCAAGAATTCTCTTTGTGCTCTGGTTGATGTTTTCCAGTAACCCATCTTAGCGTTTCTGGTAAGGGACCTGTTCAGATGATGATTTTTCTGAGAAATCCTTATATGATTAAAATGAAGTGTCTTAAGCAATAGGTCCACTCATCAGCAGTGTCCAGGGAGTAGCAGATCCTATCTCTTACTCCTTTCAGATGGAAAAGATTCCCTGGCTGGGTAGGATGAACTCATAGTAGGTTGATGGGTCTGAGGTCATTTCTTCTGGGCTTGCCTTCACTTCTTATGTTAATTTGTACCTTCCTTGAGCAAGATGTCAGGAAACTTGCCAAGGTATACTTTGAACATAAGTTATTTGAACATATATACAAATTACAAGCTATATTTCACATTTTGAATTTCACATTAATAACTTATTCTGCTTATACCATTTTGATTCCTTATGAATTTTGACTTATCTATAACAGTATCACTAACCAGCTAACTGATGATAAAGTCAATTTTAAAAATATTCTCTTCTTTAGTATTAAAAGAAGACTGTATTAGTATGCACAAGATAGTAAAGCAAAGCTGTCTTTATTAAAAACTAAGCAAGGGTTTCTTGCTATACTTAGACTAGATAGAGAGAGAGTTTCTGCCTATTTTCATTACATTATTTTACACTGGATGCATTTTTAACAAAAATAGGATACCCTAGGAAGGGTGCAAAGATCTGTCAGTGGTTTTCATTGAATGCTGTGACATTTCCAGAGTACTCTGAATGATTCAAATAATGAAGAAATGTAATAACTTCTGGATAAAACCCCTGTTGGATAGTCACTAGCTGAATATTGCTTAAATGCCTTTTGGGTGTTAAATTGCCTCAGAAGGGAAGAAGAGAGGAGCGATTTTGCTACATTCCCACCCTGCCCAGCCAAGGACTGGATGAGATCCATTTGCTTGGAGAAAAACAAAAGAAAAAAATTAAAAAGGAAAACAAAAAGCTCTTGGATCATAAATTCTGATGCATCATAACTTAACAGTGTTCATTCATGTCAGTTAGAATGTATTAAAACAAGCCAGTGCCATTAACAGCACAACATCCACCACTTCAGGATGGTTGCATTTCCCAAGGAAATTAAGGCCCCATCCAACTTTACCTGGAGACATCATGCTAAGAATCCAAAAGGTCTTCCACTGAATTAGGGAAAATTTAAATACATGTTTTCTCCTTATCATTTCTTAAAAGCAAATACATTCCACCTTTTGTGCAAACTCAGAAGGTTACAAAGGCATGGGATGGTTTTAAAGAATTGCTGCAGGTTTTCCTAGAGGCATGAATTTTCCAGATCTGGATCAACTCTTTTAAAGTTTTTAAATGACAGATTTAAAGGAATTTAAACAGATTTTGGAGCACCCTCCTGGAACCCATCTGTGTATCTTTGTCTTGCCTCTGTGTGTCCTGCATTCTAAGACCCCTTGACAGACTTGCCCATCTGCTCTGTAAGTTCTGAGTGTGGGGTGTGGGGACCTCTGGAGTGGAGTGCCATGGGAACAGCACATGGGCTTTCCCTCTCCATGCTCCCACCAGAGCTGCATACTCCTCTCCATCTCTGCAGCCTTCCCCTGGGGTCTGAGCCAACCTCCACTTCACTATTTTCTCACAGACAAAGACAGAAAAAATGACTTTTAGGGGCAAAACTTCAAAACTAGACAGAAATGTTGCTTAGCTACGCACAGGCATTTACATTTGTATTGCCTGTCAAGAGGAAAAAAGACAACTCTATTGGAGTAGCAGGGATAAAACAACACTGTAGAGAGGTCACCCAGGCCAGCCCAATGCTCTGAGGCAGGCTTCTCTAGGCATGCACCACTCCTGCCAAGTTACATGTTGTTCCAGCCTGTTCTTAGCAGACCTCCAGGGGTGGATAACCCACATCTCACAATGCAGGCTGGAGGCCAGGGCCCTGATGGAGGATCCTTCCCTCACACCAATAATGGTCCTTTTTATTCTGTTTTGGCAAACGCAGAAAGGGATTTCTTCTATCCCATAGATCAGGCTAATTCCCTCGCTCGGTTTGTTTCTGTCAGCTGAGCTTTGAAGATGCCCAATAATTCTAGTCCTAGGAGAGTGTCACACGCTGTTCTCTGATGAGCACATCATCAAGGACAACACTAATGGTTTTTAAATTGTTTTTCTTAGTTCTAGGCTTAAAATGAAAATTAAAAAGAGGCAGAAGAAACAGTACAAGCTTTAGACAAACGTAAAAAGAATGCTTAGACACTGTGAAAACCATGGAGAACATAATTACAGACCATGTTTCACTGAGAGCGTGACTCATTAGAGAAGACTAAAAAATTGCTTTAAACATACATATCTTAGCTCTTTGGCTGATAATAAAAGTGATAATTAAAATCAAGAACCCCAGACACTTCAGGACTCCTCAAATCCCTCATATTCTTACATCCAGAAATACAAATCAGAGCACATCCTCAGGTGTTGCACGAGTGTGCCAGTTCCCCCCAGCTGCCAGATAGCTGCAGCAGCTGCAGAGCATCTGGACCTTGGACAAAACACATTTGCAGACCCAAATCACAAAGCTACAGGCAAAAAAACCCACAAACCTGAGAACACCTCATCTAACAAAGAGCAATGAGTTGTCCTTGTGAAAGATACTGCTCCTGACAAAAAGCAGTGCAGTCTCCTGTAAACCTGCCTCCAGCAGTGGCCTTGGACACTGCATGGTGCAAAGCCAGTAAAGCCAGGTGTTCACCTGCACCCAGGGCATTCCAGTCCATCCACGCCACATAAACACAACACCATCAATCATCAAGTGTCTCCTTCAGCAGTTCAGTAGTTCAAAAAGAGACACAAAAAAAACTTAATTCAAGAAAAAGAGCTTTGGACAGCCACAAATAATTATATGTGTATTTTACACTTATATAGCTATGTGCCTAAGTGCCCACATGTGCATTTGTGTGTAAATACATACAATGTAAATGCAGCCTGAACTGTAAGCTACCTATGGCCCCTTGTTGACAACAGGCATCCACTTCCCAGCACCATTCCCGGCTGCTTTGCTCTGCTGAGTGATCAACTGGTGAATGTGGAAAAGGATGCGGAGGGAAATCAGTGGCAGAGGCAACACTGTGGAAAGAGCCTCCCCCCTTCCACAGCCTGAGGCATCAACCAAGTTTTTAATCCTCAAGGAAGGCTGTAAAGCAGAAAAAAGCAGCAGCAACCCCAACAAACCGATTCCTCAGACAAAAACTGCTGACAAGGCATGGTTCCCTCCTTAGTCCTTTTATCATGAACTGCCCTGGTTTGCCTGGCAGCTGAGATGTGTTTTGAGCTTGTTCTACAGAGAGAGGACTATATTTTATTTTAATATTTTTAAAATAAATAAGCAATAATATTATCATTACTTCAAATAACCTCATTTTTGTGGCAGGATAATCTATTCTCTCCTTAGCTGCCTGCCAGAACTGACTGAGACATCCTTGGTAATGTAAATGATGAAGCCATCTCTACAGAATTGCCTGGAGATAGCTGAATTCTAATGACTCACACTATTACATGCCATTAATATTGTTAATTAATTTATCTAATTTTTTGAAATGTAAACAAGTTTGTACATTGATTTTGTAACTACTGCTGTTAATTTTCTACCCAAGTGAAATGTCTTTCTTTCTGCCCATCTACATGGGATATCCAGGTGTACTTCAGCAAGTAACAAATCAGGTGTTATCTAGGAAATAAGGCACTTGGTGTCTGTAGAGCATTTAGCATGTGTTGAATGCTCTGCATCATCAGCTGCATTCAGATCTCCTACAAAGAGAACAAAAATTTGCCATAAAGGGTGCAAAATTTTACCCATCTACAGCAAGGCCAACAGGTAAGGCCAGCTTTAAGGTTCTATCATGCCTCTATTTTGCTGAGAAAAGTGTAAGAAAAAAAATCTGTTGAGATCCAATCACTCAACAAGTATACTACAATAGGATTTACATGGACCCCCACATACACAGAAATGTTGTCTGATGTGTGTAAATACAGGGTAGACACATAGATAGGTGCGTTGTTTAAACTCCTGCAGCAGTTTAAACCAGCTATTAAAAACTCCAAAAAGCTTAAAAGTTTAAGGAAAAGCTACTTTTCATGTTTGATTATTATTATGCATTCAGTCTAAGAGCATTGCAGAAGTCTCAAGGCATGCCTAGAGAGACATAGTAATGCTGGTAAAATAACCTCAAGATGCTTTTGTGGAAACCTGTACTATGCTGTGTCCCTGAAGTCCCATCAGCCCATGAAGATAATGTTTCCATAATGTAATTGCAGCTGCATGATGTTACCACTATTGCATTTTAATAACACATGTTTAACTGTATCAGAGAATGAACAAGTGCACTACATAAAGCCATGGCATGGTAATCATACTCAAGGCAATTTTCTTCATAAAATTTGAAAGAACCCTGGAAACCTGATTTTACATAAGTTAATTGCAGAGGGGAAAAAATTTAATGGGAGGCGTTGGAATTGTGCCGCAGTTAAAACACAACAGTCAGCAAGGCAAATTAGGGACTGCTTTTAAAATTAATATCAAACACCAGCACGAAAAACTAAATATGTAAATGTCTCAGCAGAAATTCAGCTCTTTTCCTAAAATCAAATGTACAGACTCCTCTTTGGAGTGTATAACGTATCCTTTGTGCCTCTGCCTAGCAACAAGCTGCCTGGGGCTGGATGCTCTTGGGAGGGACATTCCTGTTACCCAGACCAACCATTTCTTTATGTCTTCTGCTGGGTTTTTGGGGGAAGTCAGTCCTATTTCAGGTTTTCTCCACACCCGTTCTGTCTGAAGCGCTGGGTAAGGTGGGTAGGCTGTAGAGCTCTTACATTAAACATGAAGTGGTGAGCTGTACTCTGTCACTGCACAGTGTATTTACAATTGCAGTCTCACACACAATGTTGATTGTGTTTACTGGCAAAAGCTATCTTGGAAATGATGACCAATGCACCTAATGGCTTTAACTTATTTATAGGACTGCACAAAGGCTTCAGACCCAACCTTTGCTCTCATATTGCCAAAGGCTATAATTAAATTTTAATTGACAACCTGAATCTGCCCTAGAGTTATTTCCTCATCTCTGCCAAGGACTTGCAGGGTGTTGCTCCCTGGACTTGGCTTGCACTTAATCAGAGCTGAAAAGTGCTCACAGGAGCATTAGGGTTTTTATCAAGTTTAATTCAAGCCCCAGATCTAGAATGATGAGTAACACACCGTCCTGGGGTGATGTTATGAAGCTGCTTTATTCCTTACCTGTGTGCTCAATGCCCAAGGCCGCCGTGCCTTTAGGGACAGACCCAAGGGGTGGTTGAACGGCACAACGGGAGCACCGTGCTGCTTTTGGGGTTTCCCCTGCGTTCCAGCTAGCTGGGAAAAGGTTCTGTTGGGATTTTTCTTGTTCTTTTCCCCCTTTCTTTCCTTCCCCTTGCCTCACTGCCTCCCTTCCCTCCTTGCCAGTCCAGGAAGCCTGCAGGGGCAGCCCCAGTGGGCTGGTTCAAGCCCTCTCTGGGAATTTGTTGTACTTTGAGGGGTTTTTTCCCCCAGTTATACCCTGTTTTGTTTGTGTGTTAATAAACAGTTTGGTTTCTTTTTCCCACTTTCACTCCTTGTGACCCATTTGTCTCATGGACAGAGGAAAAGAGGAGACACACACCTAACCTTTGTCTGAATCAAAAAAAAAACCCGAGACACACACCTAACCTTTGTCTGAATCAAAGGTTTTTCAATTTTATGTGATGGATTAGAATTCCTGAGGATGGTGGCCACTCCCCATGGGAGGGCTTCCAGCAATCCAACATGTACCTGCACGAGTGCCTTCTACAGCTCCAGCCTGAACAGAGAAACCCCTTGACTAGTGGTCTCTGGCCCTGTTTATCAATGATGAGGTTTAATAAACTCTGTAAAGAGGATACCTTTGCTCTTCCAGCCCATGCCTCAGCAGAAATTTTTCCCTCTGCACAGGTATGGGAGCAGTTGGATATGCTCTAGAGGATTAAAGAGAAGATAAAACACTGGGAAGAGGGAAGATACCACAGGAAGACGGAAGATGGAGAGAGCAAGACAGATTCTTTACCAAAGTACCATCACATTACCAAAACCCCAAACCAACCAAAAATCCCAACCAAAATCACCACAACAAAACCCCACAGCAATTCAGTCCTTAAATAAGTTGGTTTTTTTTTTTTTTTCCCCACACAGGCTGTGAAGGTCAATGAGACATTTGATACAGGCAGTATATTTTCATTCTGGAAGTAGCCTGGTTCTCCCTCCTGCCCGTGTACATTATTCCTACAAAAGACTACCAACTAAGAAGAGGAACCCACACCTACAGACTCTGTGTAAACCAAAACAGAGAAAAGCTATTGTAGGCAAGAGAGATCAAACATGCAAACGACACAGCAGGTATCAAATGTCTTTTTTTTTGTATTTAACACAAACATTTTAATATGTTTTACTGCAGTCTTGGTTCACATTTAACACACTCAGCAAAAGCTCACTGCAGGATTTCCTTCAACTTCAGCAGCATCTGGATGAACTCATGAACATAGAGGCTCTCTTTCCATTACAGAACCACAGCACCATGGAATGGGTCAGGTCAGAAGAGACCACAGTGGGCTCACCTAGTCCAAACTCCCTGCTCGAGCAGGGTCCCCAGGAGCACATTCCCATAGAAGATGCACAGTGCACACAGGCCTTATGAGCAAGGGGCTCACCCACACACCTACAACGTGGAAATCGCGTTGGTAGCAGCTCCCTGCCCAAGAGCTACTTCATTTCAACAATCAAAAGTGTCTTTAAAGATGCATCAGGATGATTGCTCTGCACTAGCAGATTCAGGAATATTGTCTGGCAGCCAGCACACACAGCTGTGCTCTGTACCACAGTACTACCCAGTTAGGACATAAATACTGGAGCAGGGTAGGCAGTTTGCCTCTCTCTCCAGTACATGTTTCAGTATAGATATTAGGGAGATAATGCCTGGTTGTGCCAGCTTGTATCCCAGATCACTAGCCCCATGAAAAAGTGTTATTAATTATGTTTGCATATGTCTACAGATCTTTTCCTTAATTGGGCTGTTGGCCTTCCTAGTAACACGTAGGTGCTTTTCACAGCAAGTCTGTAGTGAATTGGGTTTGAAGAGAATGGCTCTAGATACCCTTGAGCTTCTAAACCCAGCTGTATCCCTAAACCTGAGTAGATACACAGAAAGATAGAAGAAATAAATTTTTAATCTTACTCTCCTTTTGCTAATTCACTTGCATTACAGAAAAACCTGTGCAAAAGTCTACAGTTGTATTCTAGAATCATACTTTGAAAGACTAACCCTCTAACCTTCAAAAGACTATCCTCAAATGTACAGTCTACAGACTTGGTTTACCTTTACTAAGAAGCCTTTTGTTTCCTTTCAGTAATTTCTGAAGGCGTGTTTCACCATACTCTTGATTTTTGGCTCCTAACTTGAGCTGGAAACTGAGAGCAGCTTTCTTGTTTCAGTGCATACCCAGGCACAGCAGAAATATCAGGGCATCTGATGGCCTCAGCACAAAAGCTGCTTTTTGTACTGCCTACCTGCAGCCCCCCCGAGGCGATGGCATGACAGGTCCTGCTGCAGGGAGAGTCTTGCACACCATGGCACAGCTCCACACCAGGTCTGCTGCCAGGCCCAGAGATGTGGAAAACTCTCCCCTGGCACAGCACCAGCAGCTTCCCCCCCAGCCTTCCCAAAAGGGCAGATATCCTGGACCTCAGCTCTTACTCAGTATTACCTACAGACACAGTCTTATGATTTTCTTTGTTTGCAGCTGCTTAACCAAGGTTTAGCTCATAATTTAATAGGGCCTCTTACTTTGATTACTTGAGAATTTAAGAGTTTTGTTAAAACCTTTGTGAAAAATATAAGTTAAACACATCAGCCATTTTCATATCCTCTCTAAGAATCAAAGCAGGTTAAAGAACTGCAACGTGCAGTTGGTTAATTTGTGCCAGTTTGGCTCCATGGGGCTGTTTTTTTCAAGCCTTGTGTAATTGTCCTTAATTATACTTCCAATTAATTTCCTGAATGGACAGTAATGCTGTCTACAGTGAGGCACATCTCTTAAAAGCAAAGCAAATAATTTCTTGGGATCATTACTACAACATGGTAACATAAACATGTATTTTGCACCCTGAGCAGCATCAGAACAAACTGACTCAGACCACTGATCAAAGATGCTCTTTCCTACTGCTTCTGACAGATTTATTAAAAAAAAAAAAAAAGAGAGGGAAAAAAAAAGGAGAAAATATATTGTGGTATAGATAGCCAGATAAACTGACAGGCAAGCTTTGTATACTTTGTATATACTTACTGGATTAAATTTCCTTTAATAAACTGGAGCTGTTTCAATAATAATAACAGAATCATAGGTGCTGGTTTCCAATAATTCATCCCATATAATAGTGCAATTCCATTTTGCATTGTTTTCTCTATGACTTGGATGAATACCATCTTGCAGCAGGCTGTTTGGAGGATTCACATTGTGAACTCACCTTCAGACTTTGCCCTAAGGTTACCAAAATTTTTTTCAATTCCTGGAAAGCCACACTGATCCCACATTTCAGTGAAAATGGAATAAATATCTAATTTCTTTTCCTAACGGCCTTGCTGTTCTGCAAGAACAGAACATGAGGGAGCTCTTTACATGCTAGCTCATACACATACCTCCTATTTTATCTGATTATATAGATGCTTTTAAGACTCCACCAAAATTAATAAAGATGCACTCAACTATGTCTAGTCTGAAAAACAGTTAAGAACACTTAAAAAAATAAGTGGTTATTGGAATCAGGATGTTAAAGTCCATCTTGGTGTCTAAAGTGTGTAGTCTTTGAAACTACCAATGGATCTGACATAGAGGTCTCAAAGCTGAAGTTTTCTGGAGTCTGAATTATGATTATTTTTAAGACATTAAGACAAAAAATTATTTGGAACATATATATAATCAGAAACTGGCATCCCTCAAACTGGGACAATTGGAAACCTTCGTTTTCCTGCAATATTTTCAGTCAGGTGGTTTGGAAAGCAGCCCCAGTTTTAACCTCTTCAGCCTCATGCCAAGTGTGGGAGAAGTGTGTTTTTAGGAGGTAAGCAACCAGTAGAAATTAAGTGCATCAGAGCAGTTTTATTTCTCACATTTTGCCTTTCTCCTAACAGCAGTTCTTTAGGAAGTCTATGCTCAAGGTATTCATGTCTCACTTCCCATACAGCCAACACCACTGCAGAAGCATCTGCCAAGGAAATCTGCAATGTTACTTACCAAGAAGGAGATTAACCATAATTGTTGACAATAAGTTCTTTCAATATTTACACCATACCATAAACCAAGGCTTTAGAACACAGTGACTGGGGCATGGTGCAGCCAGACTAAGGAGTCCACATATAGATTTCTTTCTCATCTTCCTCATTCATCTTTAAATGCCACCAATATAGAAAAAATGCAGCGTTTCTAAGCTAGGCTGAGATTTTGTGTTTTCCTTTCTTAAAAATGTGAAGGTGCTAATTTCTGTCTTGGTTATTTTCTTTTTTAAGCTTTTCAAAATTGCTGTTCCGTATTTTGAGTCTATGGTTGCAATGCTTTTATAAAGGTCCTGAGACTGCCCAGTGTTGTGGTGTAAGTATCCATTACTCTTAAACACTACCATTAGAGTTTCTCTTCCGAAATAAAAACAAGTGCCTAGAGATGCAGCACACAACAGCATCCAAACCACAGCTGCCCAGGCCTCAGCATTAGGACATTTCCTGTCTCTGCCATTGATTACATTGGTTTGTACATTAATCCTGCAGAAAAGCAATGGCAGAGAGAAAGATAAATTCATATCTCAATCCGCCTGCCTACTTAGGAAGTCAGAAAAATGGTTTGGGGGTACTCAAGAAGGAAATCCTCAAAAAGGACTAATGACTTCCCCATGAATTATAACCCTTTTACAATCCATCACACTGATTTAGGGCCTCACAGCTCACCCTCCTGGCAGCCATTGCACTGCAGTGATTCACTACAGTCCGACAGCAGACAGCTCTAGCCCCAAGATTAAATTCTGCCTGCATCCGTGCCTTGAGCCCAGCCCTCCCGGGCCTGCGGGTCTGGCAGGGAATACGGGTACGGGTGTGCAGATGCAGACACCTGGAGCCTGCTCCAGGCACGGGACGTGGCCTGTGTTCAGTCGCTGCAAGCTCCCTTAGGAGCCAGATCCAGGACAGAATTCCCACTTAGAAGTGCTTCACCCTGAAGCAGCTGATCCCAAAGCAAGTCAGGGGATTCTGTGGTTGCACCTCGTTGTTCTGTCACCAGGGGATTGGACACAGGCCAGCAGTGCTAGATTTCCCTATGGGGCTCACTCTCATTAGCACACCTGGCTTGCCAATGTTTTGAGGCAGCAACTTTTCCTCTTTCTATCCTCAGACATTTAAGTCACTCAGCTTCAATGAAGATCCACAGCATAGAATGACCTTCCCTCTCCAGCAGAGATGGGTGAAATTCTTTTCTGAGATGAAGGAGGAACTGTGTTTCACCTAATGAAGTGCAGCAGTGCAACTGTCAGAGCACTCAGCTAACTCCTTTCCTAACAGGATGGCTCAGACCCGTGCCCCAGACACCATAACCATGGCTTTGTCACTGTCAGAGTCGGGGTGCTCAGCCTCTCACCCTAGAGTCATGTCACTACCCCCGAAAATATTTGCTGGATCAGCAAAAGAGTGATTTTGGATTGGCTTTCCCTGTGCTCCCCAAAGCACCCACTGAGCACCCCCATGCTGGGCTGAGACCTCAAACTTCTTGCACTTCTGGCCATAACTCCAAATTTTTATCTCTAACTACCGATTTACCTCCTCTAAGGCCTATATTTTAAAGTAAAGTTGCATCTTCACTCTGTAGACTAGAGGGACCTCAGCCTTATCAAAACAATCTGGACATTCTTGGGGTAAGGGGGAACAGCTCCATCCTCAGACCCTCAGGGAGGTGAATTAACCAGGGTTCAGCTTTCAGGCAGATTCAGCAGTAGGATACTCAAAGAAAGCATTTCTTTAGGTAGAAGCACAAGTATTGATTCTAATGTCCAACTAGACAGGGGTTTTAAAAATCACATTTGTAGATCTAAACCCCATTTATCTATGGGCAATTTCCTCCACACCTCAGTATTTCAGTAACACTGGACTGATGTTCAACTCCTTCACGTGAGTAATGGGAGCATTAAACAGAGATGTTGGCAGCACAGCTTGCCAATGGCAGAAACTGTCACAGCAAAGTTTAAAAAGTGAAACATGCATCTTAATAGGGTAGTTATCCTAAACTTATATTTCATGTAAGTTTCTACAAAGCTTCTATGAAAACAGATAGGAATTACTTACAACAAATACCCTGTAAATACAAAGATGTTTTTACATCCATGGGCTATATAACTGACATTATGATATTCTTGATACCTTTTGTATTTATGTTATGTCCTATTAATTCCACTATACTCTAAACCAAAGAAAATTATTCACAACTAGTGCAACCACCAAGATTTAACAAAAACACAAGAGACGCTCAGCAAATAAAAGTAGAAAAGCCAACAACGTGAAAAAATTTAAGTATAACCATCTAGTGAAGTGAAAACATGGCAACAGTGCTAATAAACGTGTTATGTTGGAATTATTTTTACACACTGTGAAATAAAAAAGGGCAGGACTGATGGTCCTTTTTAAGCCTTTATTAAAAAGTGATCAGCTCGGGTGGGGGCTCCGGCCAGCTTCGTTGCCCCAGCTTCAACTTGGAGGAGGAGGAAATTCGGCTCTATCACTCCCTGTGATAGAACCGGGCCTTGATAATCTGGTCCCTTATTTATAACACACTGCATCAAATATTTGGTGAAAAAAATGAAGACAAAGCCAGATGGCGCTGCTTTCATTAGGCAACAGGTCTTGCAAGAAAAGCCCTTATGTATATACACGTTTTTTGAGATAGGAACCAGAAAAGAGAAACATTTGCAATGTGTTTCTGATAGTCTGCCAGTAAAACACCAGAAAAATTGTATTTTTACAGACAGCCCTCAGCATAACTGCAGAGGGGAATGCAGAACACAGACAGAATTAATGTCTACAGGTTCTGCTGAGGCCACTCAGCACTACCAGGTGAAACAGATTTTTAAATTTCCTTATGTATCATATTTGATGGTTTTAGTCCAGTCCAGTCTATAGACAGTGTTCACCACATCCCAGAGCTGTCAGGTTCTTTTAATGTCAGCTTTAAAAGCAATGCCAAGGACTCCAGCAATGCCAAGTGTCCTTCTCTGGTTCAACCACAAGCTGCTGGGCAAACTGTGAGTGGTGCTGCAGGAAATTCAAGCAAATTAATCACAATAGTGTTTTCTGGCCTTGAAATTCCATCTGGGATTGAATTTCCTCTTGCTGTTTTAAACTGTGTCAGTAATAAACAGCATCTGTGTTTGGTACCTAGCTGGTCTATCACCATGGGATTTGAAGTAGATATCATTTTAAATGATCCAGACCTAAAGATTTCATGTGGTTTCCTCAAACAAACAAACAAACAAATGAAAAGTTATACCGTCAAATTTCCGAGTTTTCAGAAAGCTCCTGTCTATGAACCTGGCAAAAGAAAGCATGAAAGGGATGTAAATTTATATTTGTAAATTCATATATTGGAACATTACCATGACAAAGAATCTACCAAAAAATGCTTAAAGGCCAGTGAGCATGAGCCAGCCCTAAGTCACCTCGTCTGACCTCACAGCTGATCCTACTTGAGCAAAATGTTAGGCTGCTGTTTCTTTCAACCTGGATTACCCAGAGAATCTAGGAACAACTTCAGAAATTCTGGAAAAAACAACCTTAACTAGGATTCTTTCTAGAGAACAAAACCAGCCCCACTGCTTGCACACTTAAGACATGTGGACTCCCATGTTGCACACATCAGTCACACTCATAAGCCTATTCTGCAGTATTTATGGACATATGCAATGCACATGAACTTATCCCATTGCACACAGTGGAGTCTTAACTCAGTCTTGAGAGAGCACAGAAATCCCAGCAGGGATCAGGCCGTACAGCCCTGCACACAGACACAATCCCACTGCTACTCAGCAGCTCTAAAGCCTTGACTGATGCTGCAAAACTGGGATAGCTGGCAAGATCACCTGTTTTTTCTTTTTTAAGGATAGTAATATTAATGAAAGGCAAGAGGAACAGGGCAGGGCTGCACCTCGGTAATGAAGGCTGCTTTCTTCATGCCTTCCCTCTGGCCCATTGCAGGGCAGGTGCTTGGGGGTCTTGGGATCCTCAGCACTGCTGTTACCTGTGGAGCTGGTGCTCTACCTTGTGGGGAATTGTCTCTTTTTCTTCCTTCCTCACTCCCTCCTCTTCCCATACACCCTGGAAGCTGAGAACTACTCCCAAAAGCATGAGTCTGATACAAAAGAATCCTCTGAACAGCTCACTTATTTCCTTTTTTTTTTTTCCTTTCCTCTTTTTTTTTTTTCTTTAATACATTTCAATAGCATGTATTGTTCTATGAATTACATTTGGGAGTAATTCCATATACAGAGGCCTTTTCATTGAACTGGATTAGTCTTTTCATTGAATCAGCCTTTGCCAACAGCAGCTCTAGGGCCTCATTCTTCTCTTATTTACCTGGTTGCTGACAAGATATGTAGGGACATACAACGCAGATTGACACCTGTACTGAGACCTGGCATTTTAAATAGGTGAGTTCTTTACTCTGGTTTACAGATAACCTCCTTTCACTTCCTCTTCTAGAGCACTGCTCCACCTCTGCACATACCTGAAAAGTACATTGGGTTTGATTTTTCCTTGAATTCCTTGTTTTGGAATATATTACTGCAAATGGGTCATCTCTGACCTACCACTGCCTACACATTTGATGAAAAAAGTTTAAATTCACCTTTCAAAAGTAAACATTAAATTCCAGAGTTTGCACATAGAAGTATTTAACTCAATCTCCAGCTATTTGATATAATAAAATCTATAAAAATAATTTAATGATAGCAAGGAAATCCTGTTGGCTAGAATGAAACAATGAGAAGACAAGTTTGGGAATGGAAATGCAACTGATTCCTGATCTCATTCATTACCTAGATGAAGATTCAGCATCCCTGAAGTGAATTACCAGTACATCCTCTAAAAACACCCCACCACCTCCTAAACCTGTGTTATTTGTGTATTTTGTAACACACAGCTAACTTTGGCAGCTTCAGGCACATGCAAATGTGATTTTCTTAGCAAGACACTTTACCAACTAAGAGAAATCATTAACACTCATCACAGTTTTATAAAAGACAATGCTCAAGCTCAGCAGAACTTT
The DNA here is from genome assembly GCA_020086605.1 of Lanius collurio. Lineage (NCBI taxonomy): Eukaryota > Metazoa > Chordata > Aves > Passeriformes > Laniidae > Lanius > Lanius collurio. Next base: position 2,163,743 of record JACBWW010000068.1, read on the forward strand.
TAGAGCAGCTTCACCATGCCAAATGTGCAACTTTATATGCCATTTCATTTCAGCTCTACAGTTTCCACAACAATTTTGCACAAAAATCACATCCTCTAATTGTACAAGTGGGTAAATATAAACACATATATATATGCTGTGGGTAAAAAAGGTGCAGTGATTCTATTAGGACTTTCAAAAGGAGAAATTAATATCTAGAAATAGACTAAGATAAGCAATTTCAGCCAGAAAGTATAAAAGTTATGAAGTCTTTAAGACAGAGGATAAAAATAGGAGCTTTATTTCCTCTTATTAAGTCTCTTGTATCGAAACTCTTGACATTTCTTTCCTATTTGAGGTACAAGGCTGTACCTAGTTTCTCAGATAGCACTGTGTTGTAACACTCCCTGAAGCATGAATCTTTTCCCTTGCAGGAAAGGTGCAGCAGTGTAAGCACACTCCAAAGCAGGCATTCCAGGAGGGAGTTAATAGAAAGCTTAAGCCAAGAGTGCCAGATCTCCTCAGGAAGTGTGCTCCACAATTAGAGAACAGTAGAACCACCTCACACCCTGGCAGGCTGTCATAATCATCTAAAAAAATATGTAAAAAAATGGATCATCAGACTCTCCAGGGGGGAATGCCAATAATTTGTGTAAAGGGCCAGGTTCCAGGAGCACACAGCTGTCTCTGAACACATGGCTTGTAGTCAGACAACACTCTGCCATGCCTCGCCAAGCCCAGGCAGAATTCTCTGGTTTCCAGATGACTCCTGGCCAAGCTGCAAATCTGTACCTCACATTCAAGTGAGACACCCAGGAGCACTCCCAGCCACCTCCCTCCCAGAGGCCATCGGGTCCCTCTTCTCCCTTAAATCAGCCATGCCAGGCACAGCCTTGCTAACATCTGCACTGCAGGCACGTCGGCTGCTCACCAAACAGCACCGAGCAGTCCAGACCAGGGAGCAGCTGTTTGCACAAGGCAGAATAGAGCAGCTGAGAGGCTGATCTGAGTGTACAACTTACATGCTGTGAACACAGCACACTGCACAGCGATGTGTGAGTGCGTGGAGGGCAGCAAGCCCAGGGGGAGTGAGGGCTACAGCACAGAGAAGTCCTTCATGTAATGGGTAGTGCTTGCTCTTTACAGAGAAAATTAACTGCCTTACACTTCTAAATGCATCAAAAATTAATCCAAAAGAGTACTGTTAAATTGTATATCCATGGTCAGATCATTTTCACTAACTCCAGACATCCCCATTTTAATGCTAAACCACTTGCGTAGATGTTTCTGTTTATTCTAGGTAGGAGCTTACTCATTTCCTTCTGGCACAAGTCCAGCACTGCTTGAAACCTTCTCTTTCTCAAAAAGTCTGTTCCAAACATGTGTGTGCCAAGCATAGCAGCACATCTTCAGCAAAAAAAATATATTTAATCACTGGTTTCAAGATTTTAAATCCAAAATGGACAAACGTGATTGCTGAAACTGATCTTCCCGATACCAGAGGCCGGAAATTTCCATACGTGCTTCATGCATTAAGCCCACAACCAGTTGCTTGTGAGCAGGCAAAATCAGAGTCACAGAATCATGAAAGGAACCAAAAAGTTCATCTTGTCACAAATCTCCTGCCACGGACAGGGAACCTTCCACTAATGGCTTCCCAGAATGTCTGGAAAATGTTCCAAAGTGTCTTTCCAGATCCTACTGATTAGGAGGGAAGGGCACTATCCCTTGCCTTGATCATTGGCTTTTCATTGAACTCATAGTAAATAAAAACATTCAGGTCACTTTCAGAACTGTGATATTGACATAACCATTGATTCCTGGGGCTGCCAGGCAGCCCTACAGTTCGAGTGATTCTGGAGCAACTCCAGCAATGCAGGTAGGTTATTATACAGGGGATTCAAAAACCCTCCTTACCCTGTGTTATGCACTATAATCACTCACAAAATGAGTTCTGAAGTAGCAGAGAATTAGATACCTGCCTGCAGTACAGAAAACTGCTTGTCATATTGATATTATATACCCACAAACATAACCTTCTCTTCCCCAGACACTTGTCACAGCACCCAAAAATATCCCAATGACCTGCTTCTCTGATTGTGTGCCCATAGCAAATCACTGAATCCTAGAAGAAGTTGAAAAAGATCTTTAAGATCATCAAGTCCAATCATCAATCAAGCACCACCACTATTTTCACCAATAAATCATGTGTGCCATATCTACACTTTTTAAAACACTTCCAGGGATGGTGACTCCACCACTACCCTGGGCAGCCCATTCCAATGCTTGACCACCCTTTCTGTGAAGAATTTTTCCCCTAACATCCAATCTGAGTCTTCCCTGGCACAACTTGAGGCCATTTCCTCTTGTCCTGTCACTACCTGGGAGAAGAGACTGACACCCACCTCACTATAATCTCCTTTCAGGCGGTTGTAGAGAGCCATAAGGTTTCCCCTGAGCTTCCTTTTTTCCAGGTTAATACAGATGTACTGCTACAATTAATTCTCAACCCAAAACTTTGCTTTGACAAAGTTCAGCTTATCTAAAAATCCTTCAGTGTGCATGCCCAACCAACTCCTCCTTCCACGACCCTCTCCAATATTAGTGATGGCTGTGATCATAACCCAAAACAGTTTTGGATCTTTCTTCCTCTTTCTCTCCAACACAGAGCCATGTCCTAATAGCCTATTTAAACTTTTTTTGCAGTGGATATGTGCTTGATTGCCACAATCAGACCAGACCTTCCAGGCTTACCTTCCTTTATCACTCCAGACTAAGTTGCAGTTTGTGGGAAGTGAGTAATTTTGTAAGATAAATATTCTGGCACTATGGAATTAATAGTGTCACAGATTTACTAAAGATCCAGGGTATGCAACAGGTCTAAATTATGCATCATGACCCCTGGACACAAAATGAACTGCAGGAGATAAGCTTGCAGTATTGGTTACACCACTGGGTATGTCCAACCAAGGGAAGTAATTCCATACTGGCACCATTCATTATAGAAAATAGTACCATTTTCATGCTCATTATGAAGCTATTTGAAACAGCTGGGAAGAAGCAGACAGAAGCACATGAAGCAAAGACTCATTTTAGAGGGATGAGTGGAAGATGCAGGGAATTCTGCAGTTCCACTCCCAGGCCTGGTGTTTGTCAGGCCCTTCTCCTTTGCTTTTTCTCCAAATTAATGCTTTGATTTTTTTTACCTACCCTATTTTTGTTCAAAAAGGGTAAGATAGGTCTCTTGTCCTTAGGTGAACATCTCTGCTGCATCCCTTCATTCAGAGAGAGCATCATGGAAATGCCTTTTTGTCTATCTTCTCCCAACTCCCAAGCAGTTCACATAAGCACAAGGAGCAAGCAACAGACAGGAAATCATGACAAAACAAAAAAAAACAACTAAGCAAGTAATTCAGGTGAAATATAAAGGAAGAAGTCAGTTTCCTTCCTAGAGACCCACAAGTAGTCATGAACTAAAGAGATATCAGACAGCAACACCTAGCTACTTCTATTAATGTTATTTTCATTAAAATCAGTCAGGCACTTATGAAAAGAGCTGCCTAAATTAAGCATTTATATTAACATTATTTTTAAAACACCACAAATTTCTGCAGGATATAGTGCAAGGCTTGCAGGAATAACAGGAAACTAAAAAAGGAAGAAAGAGCACCAAATAATGTGCTTTCACTCCAAGTAGTTTCAAAGATATGATGCCCTTTCACCTCTTCCCAGAACAAAGAAACAATCAAACTGCACATATCTTGCAGTAAGACAAAAAGGGATTTTGGTGGGGTTTGGGGTTTTTTTTTGTTTTTTGTTTTTTTTGTTTGTTTGTTTGTTTTTTGTTGGTTTGGTTTGGTTTGTTTTTTTGTTTGGTTTGGTGTTTTGTTTTTTTTTTTTTTTTTAGCATAGCTCCCAAGGAAGTAAAATTTCATAAATGTAAATTTGGATGCCAGAAAAAAACCCCCAAAAAACCAAAGTAGGATGTGATGAGGAAGACAGGAGGAGATTACAAAAGGTGCTGCAGTAGTATCTGATGCAAAGTACCCGTCTGGGAATTTCAACCTCTATATCCATATTATACACCTCAAGCAGCCTCATTTTTCATCATCAGTACCCTCCTTCTTAGTTCCCCCACTTTTAGGTTTTTGAATGACTGATCCATTTCCCCACAGGAAAACTGTACCAATGTCTTTACTTAAACTTGTCCTCTAGTTGAGAAGTACCAGCTTAGATCACAGAGTGTTTTTACGGTGACCACAAATGCCAGGGAGGTACCATATACTTTTTATTTTGGTTTTCTTCAGATTGCCTCTTTGGCCACATATATAGTATTCATTTTCAGAGAAAATGAATCCCTAGCAAAATAAAATGCAAATCCCTCCCCAAAACCAATTCAAAGCACAAAACTGGTATTTTGTGAAATGTGAAGTGCTGTCCTTTCTAGCTGAGTTTCAGCAGTGTTTTAGGATCATTCTGTGCCTGTCACATCATCATCACAGTGATTTTGAGGAAAAAAAACCCCACAAAATGGTTAATAATTACTAAGAGCTTGAGAGTCTAATAGATACTAGAAATTCATTTCACAGCTAAAATGCAAAGATGCAGAGCAGTGGGGTTTTTTGTTTTCAATACTCCCATACAGATTTCAGTGGCTGTTCTGACAGTGGTCCCAAGGATTGTCTTTGCACCCTCCAACATTTGGTCTGCAAAACACTCACAGAACCCCTGACTCAGACTCCCGTGACTGCACTTGGAGGCTCTTTTGGTAACTGACACGCAAACAATCCCTACCTACCAGCGAGTGTTGCTTCATTCCATGGCTGCAGACTGATCACATCACCAGTCTGCCTCTCTCTTACCACAGCTTGAGTCTGAGCCTATTTCCCTGTAGGGAGCACAGGGTCTTTTTCATAAGCAGCAAAAGGTGGGGTTTTTTTTCAGATTCAACCCACAGAACTAACTCAAAGGCTGGATAACAGGTAATTTTATCGTTAAAAAAATTATACTGGACTGACAAATGCAAAGCTTTAACAGAGAACTGACTGTTTCAGACCATATGTCTCACAAACACAAATTCAGCTGTTTCCCAGTTCCACTGGAATTACACCCATTTCCCACAGGATTAACAGGTCCTACTCTCAGGTCTCCTTGGCATGTGAGTCTGCAGCACAAAGCGAGCCACCACACAGGAGAAATCACTCAGCACTATCACTGTCATGGACAAAGAGCAGATCTCTCATTTCTAGGACTAAGGGCAGAATAATTTCACTAGAGCTCATCAAACACTTACAACTGCCAAACAAGGTTCTCAAAATGCATTTGCAAGGAGGTACAGAAGATGAAAAAGGAGTCTTTAGAAATATAGCAGTATCTCTGAAAATGTCACTGGATGCTTTCAGCCAGAGAGGGTTCTGACCAGGTTGTCTTGGGATCCAAATGCACCAACCAATTATGGTCTGTGCATATTTAATAACTTTTGAATGAACAAGTAATATATCTGATAAAGGCTGGCCTAGCTGAGCATATTACTGAAGTTTATCTACCACAAACCCAAAAATTAAGGAAAGCAATATGCATTTTTAAGCCTTGGACTTGTTAAGAACTGACAACATACACATATACCTTTACTATAGTAGTACATTGTTTCTTCCATTTTCTACAGACGATAACAATACATTTTATTTCTCTCTCTAAATTAGTGTTTCCTAGCCCACTACACTAAACAGCAGCCAAGGAATCAAGATAGATGAGGATTCCCTGTAAAGTCTAATTAAATAAATGTTCACTGTGTCATTTGTGAAGGCAGTAACTTGTGAGTGTATATTGTGTCAAAGGAGTTTTGTGTGATGAACATTAATGATCAGTTCAGCACAGTGTGGAGAACAGTGAAATGAAATCTTCAATAACCTTTAGCATGAAAAATAGAAGCCCAACATGTGCTTAACCTGTACTTTGCCACATCTGGTTGTCCGTTGCTTTTGTGTGGACTCCAAAAACGTATTCAATCACAATTAAGTCTGCTTCAATAAAAAATCACTGTGAACTCCCAAACAGAACTCAACAGTTTAAAGACAGAGAAGTCAGTACAGTTTAAAGTTGTGAGTATGAATTTCCATCACACCCCACTGGAGAAACTCCACAGCACTACAGTCAGAGATACATAAAATTTTAAGGTGGTTGCCACAATTCCCCTCTCCAACCTGCTCAGAAGTTATTGTATATCAGAGAGGTGAGCTCTACCAACTGCTACATGGGTAAAGCTGAAGGGATATGTCATACAGAGGAGATTTTTACTTGGTGTGTCACAGTCCTTAAACCTCAGCCTGCATTTGCAATTTTTTTGTAGCTTTTTAAATAATTCAAATTATATAATTTACATTCTGCATGCTTGTTTATATTCTATATGTTTGCCTGCATTCTGTAAATAGAATATCCCTTAATTCTCTTTAGAGGACGAGATAAACAATTCCTAACATAGTGCATTTTGAAGGAGTTCACTTTGGGAATCCACATTTGGACTCTTCACATAGGAAGTGGCTCGTTTAACAACTACTCAGGAACATTTTCAGTGCAGATAAGCACTTAAGGCTTTAAAAGAGATCTCATGTGGTCATATAAAACCCAATTACTTGCATCTGTTGTTTACATTTCTGCTCTTGCTGGCAGTTGTTTCTATGCATCTGAGCGTTCCTCTGATGTCCCATTACCATGAAACCTGGTTTTGTACGTGCTCTTTGTCACAGCACCGGGGGGAAAGTAAGCACAGGGAGATAAAAATTTATAGGATAATGAGGAGGAAAAAAAATATAATAACGATACTGAAACCCTAAAAACACTGATCAAAGAGCTCTTAAAAATCAAACTCTAACCTTCCAATTTGTCAAGAGAGATTTCTGAAATGAGCTATTTGCATCCACTACCAATTCTCTACATACAGAATAACACGCAGTGTGATTCTTGGCCAGCACTGGGAATTGGGGCTCAACGCGGGCACGGGCTCCGCTCCGCCCGCCCGCGCCCTGCGCGGAAACCTCCGCCCGCGGGCAGGGAGGGAGGAGCAGAAGGGGAAGAGGCCGGGAAGGAGGCGGGGAAGAGCGGGGGAAGGCGGCCCCGGCGGCGGGAAGGTCCCCGGGCGGTGGGCGGGGAGGCCGGTCCAGCTGCGGAGAGCGCTGCTTCGCGGGGAACCTTCCCCTCCGCGCCCCGGCCCGCCCGGGACAGGAGGGAGCCGCGATGGACTCCGGCAGCGAGACCCACGAGCTCAACGGGCAGGCGGAGGGCGCGGAGGCGGCGGCCGAGGAGCGGGTGAGGGCCGGGGCCGGGCCCGGCGGGAGCGGGGCGGGGGACCCGGGGCCCGCGTCCTTCCCGGGGCTCGGCGGGACGGCGGCCCCGCGAGGTGCGGGCGGTCTGCGGCCGCGCCCTGGCCATCGATGCTGCTCGGTTATCGCCGGGCTTTTTCCTGTCTTGCGTGAATGGCACGCCGTTCCTGTAGGGAGGCCGCTGCACTGGTCCGTGCGCCAGGGCAGGGCTGGGCAGCGCATCCCCGGCAGCCCCTGGCTCCCACACCTCTCAGCCAGGACCCTCCCCTGCCGGGAGCCCGCCCCGAGCTCGCCGCACCTGCAGGGCTTTGCCCACCCAGCCGGCTTGGGAGAGGATGTCAATTACAAAAGTACCACAATTACTGAAGGGGTTGCGCCTGTAGGGTTAATTTCCATGCAGTAATCCAAATAAAAACAAGAGTACCCAACTTTTTCCTACTCCGTGTAGTCAAAACATGACCAGAGATCCTCACTGGAAAGTATTCATCCCGTATTCTGTTTAAAGAATATTTGTTACGGTAAACATAAAGAATGTTTGCTGAGCATGTTACTTATCTGAAAAAAACAGACTGGTAAAAGAGTCTTTTATCTTGTTTAGGAAAGGACTAAACTCTAAAGTCAGCTCTTTTTCCAACCTAAATCTCTACCATATAGAAACCATTGTACTAAACCCTCTTCTGTGTCACTGGTAAAACTTTCTGGTTACAGATGGGGCTGATTGTGTGGCACATCTGTCCTTCCTCCATCCATCCCTCCCTGACAAACCCTTGGATGAGGACAGATTTTTCAGAAACCTGTCGCTGAATAGAAGATGCCTTAAAAAATCTGCCAGTGTTCACAATTCACACAAACATAAGAATACCCCAGCTCAGCAGCCATCTAAACCTGGAGAGACCATCTGCAGGTGCCTAAATCTTCCATACTGCAGTCAAAAGTGCGTCTGCTTTGAGGAGTGCTCACAGGCATCGGAGCATGGGCCACCCTGGTTTCCTTCCTGCCCATCCCAGCACCTGTCCCTCCTCTCCTCAAAACAGACTCTCTTGCACATCTTCACCACAGACCACTACCTTCTCCTACAGAAGAACTGACATGAAATGCAGCTGTGGGTGTTACCTTCAAAGCGATCAAAGCACACAAATTTTAAAAAGACCAGTTAAGCTCTCGGTAGTTCTGAATAAGTGGCCACACAGTGGTTTGATGTGGTTTATTTTTACTTCACCATTCATTTGAATACATTTTTTTAGCAGCTGTCAGGCTTTTAGAAGCAAGAAATTCCTTGCTTCTAGGATTGGGCTGGCATGGCACACCTGATTAATGTGTGTAATTACACCTGGCAGAGGTATCTGGTCTCTTCTTCAAAGAATCTGTTCATACAAATACAGACTGTAACTGTTTTTTCATCCATCTAGTTGCTTTCCTTGTTCATGGTCCATATTGAAACACTTTTCATCCAACGTGATGTAAAATCTAGTTTAGTGTTTCCAAGATAACAGGACTACTAGATAAAGGAGTTAAAGAAGAGCTATGAAAAAGGTGAACAAGAATTAGATAGTAGAAATAAACAGCTTTAATCATGTTATTCCTAAAAATGTATTGAAGTCTGTATATTAATTCAGAAGTAAGTTGGAGCATAAAATTAGTTTGAAACATGGCAGTTTCTTGGCATCATACTGCAAGTAACCAGCCTGTAGGAACTTGAAATTATTTTTCTGTATATAGCCTGAAATGGTATGTTCTAGAGCATTACTCCTATTAAATTGAATTTGGAGTATTTGATTTACTCCAAATATTGATACTATTGGTGATAAGTTTTTCTTTGCATTTTTTTTAAAGTAGCTGGAGTAAACAAACGGTGTGTTAAGCACACGAAATAGACAGTCCACAGCCCAGTTGTGAGAAGTAGTGTTCTAAGACCAAATGACTGGAATGAGTAGTAATGATGCAAGGCAGAAAAAATTATACAGGAGCAAACTTCTATTTAAATAGCTGCGTGAACAAGTTTAAGTTACTCCTTCATTTCACAAAGTTAGTCATAAGGTGTGCTGGTTATTTTAAAGTAATTTAATGAGTAGAAATATTCTAACTGGATCCTGGAACCAGTACAGCTTTAGGAAAACAGTGCTCAGCCCTTAGCAGACTGTACTTCCCTTTTTTAATATTAACTTTTCTAGCTCTCAGGAGTCAACATGATTGCTGCTTTTTTTTCTTAATGTAGTCATACTTGCATTTTATGTTAGTTTAAAAGTGATTCTTCTTAAGCATTTGGTTTTGAAGCTGCTAGAAAATCATGATGTCTATGAAATACAAACACATGCTGAGTTTTTCCCGTATTTCTTTTTCCGTTTTTTTTTTTATTTGCCTGCCACCACAGCATCGCAAGACGTGATTGCAGAGTTCTCACAAACTAGTTGGTGTTACCCTGTGGTGGTACTTGGATGGACATCTCCCCCCTCTCCTCAAAATGAAATTTCCATAGGAAATGAAACTGATGATTCATGCCAGACCAGGGATAGGGGGTTTTCTCTCTTGAGTCAGTGCTAAGCTGGACAAGTGATGTAATGTTTTTTTGAAGGAAAAACCACAAAATATCTTCTGAGGAGGTGTAAAAAGGATCTATTAGAGAAAAGGAGGCCACGAGATGGTGAAGGGCCTGGAGGGGGAAACCTTAGTCTGTTCAGCTGGAGAAGAGGGGACTGGGGGAGACTCATTGGAGTCAACAAGTTCCTTGTGAGGGGCAGAGGAGGGGTACTGATGTCTTTTGTGTTGACCAGTGATAGGACCTGAGGGAATGGCCTGAAGTTGTGTCAGGGGAGGGTTAGGTTGGATATCAGCAAAGATTCTTCCCCAGAGGGTGCTGGCACTGCCCAGGCTCCCCAGGGAATGGGCACGGCCCCGAGGCTGCCAGAGCTCCAGGAGCGATGGGACAGCACTGCCAGGGATGCCCAGGGTGGGATTTGGGGTGTCTGAGCAGGGCTAGGGGCTGGATGATCCTTGAGGGTCCCTTCCAGCTGAGACTATTCTATGATTCTGTAATCATCCATTACATGACCAATAGGGCTTAAAATATTTTTGTTGGAAAAGTATTTATTTTCTTTATTTTCTTTGTAGAATATTTTACCTGTTTGGTTTTAGATCAGCAAGATCTCTGAGATGGAGGGGAAGTCTGACTTCAGAGTGGCCATTTATGGCCCTTTGCAATTTCAGTGTGTAGGTGATGGAGATGTGGACAGAAATTCTACAACTACAGGGATTATTAAATACTGGTATGAAGTTGCTAGTGCAGTCCTGTAACTGTAGGTTTGATCTTAGAAAAAAATAAAAGTTCTGAAACTATGTTCTATTTTAGCCCTGTATTATTCCTTTTATGTCTGATCCATCCCTTTTTTGATTTAACTGGAATTTTTTCCAAACACAAGATTTCCCCTCAAAGATTGGGAAAAATCAGCCATGTGCTATTTTTCTGAAAGATTAATCCTTCAAAACCTTAGCAAATTGCTTCTTAAACAAAATTGCTTTTTAGCATCTTTTTAACCATTCTGGTTGGGAAAAATGTTGCAGAACACATTAAAGAGCAGCTCCACTGTAAGTTCAGTATGGCTCAGCTTTAGTTCGGCACAGCTTCATTATTATGTAGCAAGTTTCCATTGTTTCATAATTCAGACTTATTCCTAAACATGAGATTTTCAGGAAGCTTGCTCTATGGCTTTACATACCCAGAGGTCATTCTGGTCCAGTCTCATTTTGAATCAAGGCTGTTGGCCCATAAAATTGCATTAATAACTAACCCCAAGTAGAAAGAAAACTGCTGTAATCCTTACTATAACAAGTTACTGTATTTAGCAAAGATACTTTATTGTTTTCAAATATTTCCATTTTCAGTGCTGTTTCCTTCCTGTTGAATCACCAGGTGGAGCTTAGCCGTGATTCATGAAACTCAGCACCTAAGGACATTTGCTGTAGAGCTGCTTGTATTTGCTTTTTAGTAAAATCCTTTCTGTATTTCAAAGAGAGTCAGTTCTTCTGGGTGTACCATTGAAATGAGGAGGGAAGCAAAGTAGTGGCAAAGTCTGTACTAACACAGGGAGACTGCAAACCAGTACCATGCAATCTTCAAGCAAAGGGTTTGTGTTACAGAGCCAAAAAAGTGTCCATTTATGACATGGCATTGTAGCTTTGTCCTTGCAGAGTGCAGTGCTCTGGACAAGCAAACAGCACCTGCTTCTGTGAGGAGACCCAGAGTGGTACTGTCTGTGGGGACAGCACCATGTCACTGTGAAAATAAGCTCATTCCAGTCACAGGTGGAGCAAGAGGGAGGCTTTTCACTCCTTTGTCTAACTGTACACAGACCAGCAGGGCAGGCTGTTGTGCTGAGAGGCTGAAGCTTTGCAGCACTGGGGCCTGAAGGCAGGCAGGGAATACTGCAGGGAATGCAGTCCCAGCTGCACCTGGCTCTTGCGCACGTGAAAACCAGCACGTGCTGGTTTTGCTCAAACTCCTTTGGAGATACAAACACAAGGGCTTAGCTTGTCTTTACCAAGTAACTTGAGTATTGAATGAGTGTGGAAGGTGTTTTGGTTACACTGAGACTGAAGCAGGTCACATGGAATGCACACTGTTTTTTGGCCAAGTGACACCTGCAGGAAAAGCCTTACTTTACCTGCATCCTAGAAAATCGGCACACAGTCCACCTTCCCTCTCCGTGGCCCTGCATGGTGAGGTGATCACAGTAAGTGTTGTTTGGTGCTGTGGGCTGCACACGTTGCCACATGCTTGAAATCTCCCTAAAGCCACCATAAAGTTCTGCTGTCATTTCTGTTGTACAGACTATCACTCTCCTGAGGTTAGGGCAACATCTCTTCTTCTTTCATTGCCTGTCTATATATTGCTGTGTAACACGTAGTCTGATCTTAAAATGTGCCCATGTAGTACTGACTGCATCAGTTTCAATACTTCTGGCACTGGCCTTCAGCTTGCTCCCAGAAGACAAGGCTAATTTGCTTTCTTTTTGTTGTTTTTTTTTTGTTTTGTTTTACAGTTTTCCAACATCAGTCAGGAGACAGGAAGTGAATATTTCTGGGGTTTTCATGATTACAGGTCATTTTTCTTGGTGAAAGCAAGATCACATGCTGAGAAAAAGCTCTGACATGCTGCTGCCCTATGATGAGTTACACTCAGTCAAATATTTAAGCTTGTGATGGATTACATGTCCAATGAAAATAGGTCAAGTTTGATGTTTAAATGCCCTGGAAAAACTGACAATGTGTACATGAATATCTGCCCTATTTAAAAGGAGTCTTTTCGGTCTGGACTGTGGCAGGCCTAGCTTTGGAGTTGATCATGTTTAGTGCTGCTGAGGAGAGTAATTAGAGGGTGTCTTCTGCATTTGAGCTAACCTGCAAAGCCAGACTTCTTTCACAAGATTTTCTGGCAGGCGGAAACACATTTGGGCAGTAAAAAAAGTTACTAAGAAGTAGGTTTAAAGAAGTCAGCTAGAATAAGCTTATTTTTCATATATTTGTCTATTGTTTTGGGGAATAAAGTCTAGACGTAAGAGCAGCGAGAATGAAAGTCCTAACCCATTCAGAGACAGCAGGATAGAAGATCACCTACTCTTCCTTCCTCGTGGAGTTGGGCACCTAAGTCTAACCTAGTCACCCTAAACCACATCTAATCCATGGAGAAATAGGAACCTCCGGGAGACAAGCAGTCAAATTTCAAGTCAGGTCACATGAATCATCATCAGGAAACACTCATATATTCATCCGGTTGGGTTAACTAGCTCTAGGTTTGCCCTGCAGTTGGTTTTTATTTTCTGTTTGTTTGCAGAGCAATTTAAGCAAACAAAAGAACAACCCCAGACCAAAACCAGCTGATGTCAAAATGGGGAAAAAAAGATTCCCTTGTAACTGGGCAATTCTTGGCAACAACAGATCATATGACAGTTAAGTGGAAAAACATTTGTGTATGGGTTTGTGGATGGCCCTGGAGAGTGGCATGGCAGAGGAAGGAGTAGCAAGGAAAGGAGGGCAAGCAAAGCTCCCACAGTGGCCAACTTCACATCAGTCCTTAAAATAAGACTCATGAGTAATGAAGAAACTTCTCAGATGTGTGATGAGAGAAAGTGAATTTAATAATTACCTGTATTTTTAAGTGTTCCTTCAGGGGTAAATTAGTCACAACAACCTGTTGTTTGCTGAATTGTGTTACAGTGGCTTTTCCCTCCCAAGTTTCTCAGTGCAAACTTTTCATCTTTTCCAGTCTCTCCTTTTCCCAGGGTAGAAATATGCTGTCTACGCTGATCCTATAGGCAAGCTGAAAAAAGTGCCATAAGGCAGTACAGGCAGGCACTGTTCTCTGCTCTCCTGTCTGGAGGATGGGGGTAACAGTGGGAAAGCTGCACAGAAAATCACAGTACTGCCCTGCCTCTGCCCATATGATTACAGAAATCATTTGATGGGCCAAGTGATCTCTCACTCACCACCAATTAAAAGAGATGTGAGTAACCATTTTCCTCTCTGCTGGCTTCAGCACAGAACATCACAGTGGTTCCAAAGGAACAGACCCATCAACATCAACCACTACGCCAACAAGAAGAGCGCTGCCGAGAGCATGCTGGACATCGCCCTGCTGATGGCCAACGCGTCCCAGCTCAAAGCTGTGATGGAGCAAGGGCCTTCTTTTTCCTTCTACGTCCCGCTGATCATTCTTATCAGTCTGTCACTCACCCTCCAAGTTATGGTGGGAGTGCTCCTGATATTCCTTGGTAGGTAGCAACAGCAAGAACCATTAGCACACAGCCTATAAGATGGTATACGGACACACCATTTGCCTTTAAAAAGCCTTTACCTCAGAACCAATTCAAGTTAGAATCATAGAATCATTTAGGTTGGAAAAGACCCCTAAAATCATCTAGTCCCAAAGTTAACCCAGTACTGCCAGGTACATGCCACTAAACCACATACATAAACATCACAACTGCACATCTTTTAATTCTCTACAGCAATGATGACTCAACCACTTCCCTGGGCAGCCTGTTCCAATGCTTGACAATCCTTTTAGTGAAGAAATTTCTCCTAATATCCAAAAATACAGATTTTCTTTTGAAACCATAGAAATACTGCAACAGAGGGAGGAAGGGCAGTTTTATGTGAAATCTTCAATTTTTATCAACTTCCTCCTACTCATTTGCCCATACTGCAAATATTTTTCTCTCCAGAAAGCCTGAGGAAGAAGGAAAATTATGAAATATTGTAAAAGAAACATCAGTAGGCCAGATAGGATAATGCAGTCTATCCAGTTTCATAATACTGTTTTTGGCAAGACCTGTTACTTAATCTTATGACTGAAATTTGTTTCTTCATGTCAGTCATATATGAAAATACTGTGAATGCAGAACTCTCAACGGGAAGTGAAAGTCCAAATGTCCATCATCCTGTTGATGTGCATGTTGTCTTCAGCTTGGCAATCAAACTGTATCTGCCATTCCCCACCTGGAATAAATGACTCCTCCACTGGTAGGAAACAGCTGTAAATCATTTCTGCTAGTGCTGTGTGATCATTTATTCTCAAAGTTTTTCAAATCTTGTCCTTTACCTTAGTGAGAACTAGGTAACTGACCTTGGGCCTAATGTAAATGAAGAGGCAGAGTTCACACATGGTATTTAATGAGTTATGGGTGCTACCTTTGGCATCCCTGTTAATCTTTCAGTGTTCTGCTCTCTTATCACAGCTCAAAAAACAACATTCTGTTAAAGGAGAAAGTTCCTAGGGATCCAGGATACATATGGCTTGTAATATTAATACTCAGTTGGTGTAGCTTTTTTCTTTCTTAAAAAAGAGATGGAGTACAGCTGTCTCTGCATTTGGTAGAGTTGATGCAAGAGCAAGATCCAGGTTTTGGCTCAGAGGAGATTCCAGAAAGGGACCGGAAAAAAACCAACCTGTTGATGCTGGGAGGTATAGGAAGGGAGTAGTGGAAAAATCAGCAAAATACTTCTATGTTCCTCAGCTGACGGTATCTCCCTGGTTGGTTCAGCAGGCTTTGAGGCTCTAAACAAGCTCTCTGTCTTTCTGTTGGGCAATAATTTCTCAGTATATGCTGTGATACTGCTTTTTAATGCTTGTTTCTGCAAGACATTGCTGAAATGCTTGAAATTGCTGTCAGTTTTATCTTTGTCACATTGAGGGTGACAGAGCCCTTGGCTTATGGTGACGCACTGTTGGAGCAATGCTGTCCTGCTGAGGTCAAAGATAGGAAGAAGGCAGGAAGTAGGACAGGAAGGTACAAAGATATAGGCAGCAGAGCAAGAACTTACTTTTTACAATGTATATTTGATAGTTTTGACATGCAGGAGTAGTTTGTTTCTGTCCAGCCATGAAATTCGTTCTCACAAGGCCAAGCAAAAGTCTGTGCCACCATCCAGTTTCTTTCCTTCAGGGTTTTATCCTGGGAGCTACCAATTCTCAGAGTTTCTACTAGGTATTAAAAGATTTTCCTCCTTCAAAAGAGCCTTTCACGAAAACAATGTGAGAAATGTTCAGCAGATTTGTTCTTGGAAGTGATCTGGTGACCTTAACTTTTTGGAAGAAAAGCTAAGAATGTCTTGAAATAGTTTCAGTGACAGGAAATCATAGTAATCCACTATAATAAAATACTTAAAGAGTAACTGTTCTTAAGGACATTTTCACAAACACCCTCATCTTAAGTACTGTAATTACAAAGATAGGATTACTGCAATTCTACTTCAAAATTTAGAGCTCTTCCTAAACTGACAAGTATTACTTGAATTCTCTGACCCTCCTTTGGACAAAGGGACAGCTCTGAGAGTGTCAGTTTGCCTTTCAGCATGACTGCTTTTAACTCACATAACAGGTTGGGCCATTATTGCATTTCCTTTTTAAATCAACCATCTCAAATGATCTTATTCCATATTTCAGAATAAATTAATTATTCCATTTGATTTAATGTTCTTCATTCACGTGGCAGTACTAGAGTCCTTCCAGGTCCTGTTGGGATGCAAGCATCCACATGCCTCCAGATGCTTTACAGATGTGTAAACTCATTTTAAGGTTGAAGTACTACTGAACTTCAATTATTTCTTGCCTACACAGGTGTGCAGTAGCTTCTCAGGCAGTTCCCCCACACTGTTCTTCAGTGTTGATGCTGTTGATGCTGGGAGGTATGGGAGGTATGAGGCCTGGCCTGTGATGTTTGACTACACTGCTTTAGCAAACAGGACATGAACAGGCACCCAGAATTCTTTGAAACCAAAACAGCATTAGACTTCCTAATTAGGGACCCCAGGTGAACCTGGCTGTTGGCACTTCAGCATCACGAGTATGTTTGCGACCACTGCTTCAACAACAAGGAGTACTGCTTCTCTGGTTCACTTCTGCAGTATGGAACAGGGTGATGATGTTACAAGCGAATAACCAGATTTATTGTGTGTAGTAGAGACATAAGCTGTATATCTGTGTATGTGCCTGTCAGAAAGAGCTCTAGGTTTTGTGTTTCTGTAAAAACTCATCTGGTACAAACTTTCTCTTGCATGTTGTGCACATGCAGACACAAGCTCCAATGATCTATGCTCTTGAGAACTAACTAGGAGTCTTAATAGACAAAACCCATTCTCAAAACATGCTCCAGAATTCATCAGCACTCACTCCACCAGCATCAAAGGAATGTCACCAAAGGGCTGAGCTGCAAAGCCCTAACTGCCAGAGAACAGAGACAGCAAACTCTTGGGTTTTCACGTGGTATTTCAGTGGGCATGACAGTATTTAATCAAAGGTTAGACCTGATGATCTTGGAGGTCTTTTCCAGCCTTAATGATTCTATGATACCAGGCAAGCACCCCAGACTTTTCACTGTCTTAAACCAAACCTCTTATCAGCCCAGTGTAACTAATTTGTATGTTATCACAAGGCCTGGAATCAAAGCTTACACTAAATTAATGCTATCTCCTTTGTGTGAGCCTCCCTCATTCCCTTTAGCAGTTCAACCAAAAAACAACCGCAAGAAACAAAGGAAAATGTTTACACAGCAGCTGCACTCTGCAGCAAGGACTGCAGCTACACTGCTCTCACATCTCCCTCTGTTTAACAGATAGAGTGCCCTTGCTTTCTAAAAGCAGAATCAGAGCAAAAGCAGGGAGTACAAGGGAACACAAACTGAGGAAGGGCATCAGTACAAAAAAAAAATCCAGCACCAGTAAAGATCTTTGTAGCATTTTAGCTAGGAAATTTAACTTCATCTTATCAGGGCTTCAAGCTTCATGTATTCAAGACTGAAATAACTTTTAAATGCGCAAAGTTGGCAACAAAGCTAGGCTTCAAAACATCAAGAACTCAAAAGATTTCTAGTTATGTTAGTGCATCCTTCACTTCTGTGTGTCTCCACAGAGATTAGATGCTAATTACTGGAAGTTAATAGGCTCCCTGTGGTTACAGACCTTCCCCTTAGCACTTTTACTGACACTACAGAATCTGACTTCCCTTTTAAATGTGACTGATCCATATAGCTTAGCATAAGAAAAATTCTTGAACTACATCGGTATGAAACCTTTTAATCTGGATTTTGAAATATACATATCATTAAACATTTTTTCTCCTTTCTTTTTGAAGTAAAATACGACCTTAACAACCCTGCAAAACATGGAAAGCTGAATTTCCTCAACAACCTTGCAACTGGACTAGTATTCATTATAGTAGTCGTGAATATTTTTATCACTGCCTTTGGAGTGCAGAAACCAGTTGCTGAGTCAGCATCAAGACAGTAAGGACCAGGTGAGTAGGGTGTCCCTGCAGCATGAGGTAGCAGGGTATGGCAGGGCACACTGGGGCAGTTTAGAAACAGCCATAAGCTTATCTGCACAGTTCAAGTTCTTGCAAATACCTGAGTTCACTCCACAATAGTGCAAAAGCAGAAGCTGCTGGGAACTGGTAAGTTACTACAGTGTGTTTGTAAATATGGAGTTCAAAAGTTGACGGCAGCACATGTCATGGGAAGTCTAAGACTGTCCTGGCCTAGCCACTCCTTTTCCTTACTGCTGACTATGACAATAAGGGAAATAATACTGTTCTGCTTTCTCCAAATGCCTCTCCTTTTTATAAGGAAGGTTTGTGTCCAGTCTGTTACTTAGTGCTGAAGACAATCTGTTTCCAAGCAGCCAGGGCTACTAAGTCTGACATGTAACACTGCATGTGCTGGAGCCTCTCAGTTCCTGTGCAGATCGTGTGGCTCTTCTGTCCTCCACTGGACAGGGCTTTGCTCTGTGGGAGACAGCCCACAAAGATGAGCACTGTCACTTCACACGTGGCCATTTACAATGTTGTTACTCTACCTGCATTTCCAACTTTGATCTTTATTTACACAGAAGGAGAAGTATAGGAATTGTGGGGATCAAACTGGATATCTTCCTAGCATCACAGCTATGATGAGCAATTTGGGAGGAGATAAACCTAAATTATAGGCTTGTAAGTCAAGAAGCACCATGGTCAACATCTGCCTTTAAAATAGCACTGCTGAGTCTGTGCGTGCCAACATTGCTCTGGCTCTTGGTCTTGCACACCTCAACCCAGGGGCAGAGACCTACTGAAGAAGGAGTTACTGGGCTGACAAGCCATGGTACACTCTGTGCTACGCAGACAGCCCGTGCATGTAGCTACTATTATGTGCCCTTTTCCCTGAAAACTTAACTCCCCCTTTAAAGCAAATGTGTCATTTACTATAATTCCTGTATCACTAAAATACCAATATCTTTGTGTTTCAGAGACCTGGAGTATTCATTTTAGATGTCATTTGCGGTTGAGCCAGTTACACTGGACACAGTGGGGAAGGAAAAATAATCTGAAGGAGCTGGACGCACCAAGCAGCTTTCTCAAGTTTTCAACACATTTGTATACCTAAAATTTTCCCATGCATTAATATTTAAACTCTTTGGCATCTAAGAAAAGTTCATTTGTCCCCAAGGACACTGTTTTTCTGGAATATTGGCATTTCAATTTCTGAAGAAACTTCATTTTTTTTCTGAGAAGTGACATAAGCTCATGAAACAAGGCAATGTCATCTGGTAGCACTTCCCAGGACTTCTTTTTTTACATGCCTTTGGTTTTTGTGGCAATATGTCATTTCCACCATGGTAAGAAATGTCAGGCCTTTGATTCTGGCATGGTCACATTGTCCTTTATTTCACAGCTTGGCACCAAGCCTGTGCATTCTGTAGCCCAGCAGGGCTCTTCCTTTGCACCCTGTAAAGGTAGCTGTGCCTTGTCTTTTTTTTTTTTTCTACTCTAGCTGAAGCAAAGATGAGACAACAGAAACAAACACCATTCTTTTGTCCAGTTTCCTGTTCTTTGTGCACTGACACAAAAAACCTAGATGTTAATAGTTCCTTACTATGAACCGCTATTGTGTGTTCTTATATGTATTTTTTTGAATCCTAGAATAGTTCAAGGGACCTTTAAAGGTCATCTCATTCCACCCCTGCCATGGCAGGGACACCTCCCACCGTCCCAGGCTGCTCCCAGCCCCAATGTCCAACCTGGCCTTCGGCACTGCCAGGGATCCAGGGGCAGCCACAGCTGCTCTGGGCACCCTGTGCCAGGGCCTGCCCACCCTCACTGTAAAAGGTCCTTCCTTATATCAAGTTTCTGGAAACCCTATTAGAAGGGGCACCTTTTCTAGGCTCAACTGGTAAATGAGAGGATCCAGGGTGAACTTCACCTGCTAAACTGGTACCACGTGCCTGTCAGCAGCAGCAATTCAAATGGCAAAATTAATTGAGTTTTTCTCTCTCTTATCACTGATTGCTGCAGTTTTGTTACTTTTACAAGTTTATGGCTAAAAGCAGAACAAATTTTAAAATTTTTATTTTTAAATATATATAGAGAGATATAAATATCTTCTAGGCTCTTACCTGCTGGCTCAGGAACCTACACTTTTTCTAAATACACTGTTGCTAGTAATGGTTTAGGTTATAAGAACTTCCTCAACAAGAGCATTTTAGTAATTTTATTTCCAAAGTATCATACCTGCAAGCAGAAAAATCTGAGTGTTCTAGGTTGCACCTATACGGAGATGCAGATTTGTATTAATCAATTTTCTTAGCATCAGTTTTCAAATGCTCCCTTGTACCTAAGAATAGAAGTTTGACTTCCATGTGTCTCATCTCATTTAGTTTTTATTACTGATGTTTCTTTCTGGTTATGTCTCAAGCCCCATTGATGTACCAGACTTTCATGTATATGCTATGTAAGAATTACTAACAGAAAACAAACCAGAAACTTGTGTGATTAATAACAGAATAGACATTCTTTTTTATTTTCTAATTTGTCTTTTGTTGCTTCATTTCCATTGTAACATGCATTTAACCAGTATCTAGCAGGCAATGGTTTAATTGTGTGTGCTGTACTAATTTAAACGTAGCTCAGAATAAGTTCTGAATGAGGCATGCAGGACAACATCCTGTGTTTATATTTTACAAACCACCAGCTGTTGTGGGACTGTTCTTGCCCCCTCGTGGCTGTCACACTTCTGATGCTGCAGAGGAGTGAGTTGCCTGACCACAGAGCAGTGCTAGAAATCTGAAAAACCTTTCCTTTGGAGGAAATAGGTGACTGTAGGCAGAGCCCTTCCAGTATGAAATTTATCCATGGCTCAACACTGGTCAGTAATTTTGATAAGATTCTTGACTGTACCAATAATGCTACCTTTTAACATTCTCCTCACTGGAATATTTGCCCATCTGCCTCCAATTCAATCTGGAGAGGCTCTCTGGAGGCAGCGACCTCTGTTCTGTACAGGAACTTTGTACCTGAGCTGGGTGTCTGTTGCTTTGTTGCAGGAACTCAGCACTTCTGTTCAACAAATCAATGTGATTACTCAGAAGCTCCTTATTGTTTAAAATATGCATCACCTCTTTGGGCATCATGCAGGAACTCACACATCTTCTAATTTAATTAATAATAGCTGCTTATCACCTCTTTTGTGTATTGTGCTTATTTATCTTAGATTTACACATTATACTATTTTTACATACCTATACAGTTTACTTACTTAACACAGTACTTATACATTTACTAACTTCTTCATAATGCAGCACATATATATCTTGCAACTGCTGTGCATGAGATCACACATTACTTGATTGGGCTCTTTACTTTGTCCAAGAGCTCCACACACACTTTTCAGATAATACAATTGGTTCCTAATCCAATGCAGCACAGTCCTCTTTATCTATTCTTTACTGTTTAGGTATTCAGCCTTTCAGCTTCTCCTTTCCCAATTCTAATTTAGCACAGTTTATCTCTCAGTACCTTTCAGTCCCTGAAGATCCAGATCCAGGCAGGCAGAGTCAAGATGATGGCAGCAACAAAACCCATCCAGTGATCAGCAGCCAAGTTAGTCCAGGAAATCCAAACAAGCCAGCACAGACCAGAGAGCAGATACAAACACCTCTCACCCCCTCTGTTCTCTCTGAACCTTCTGGCTGGGCTTAAAACCCCTCCAGGGGCTGATTGGCTGCAGCTGAAGGTGGTAAGGCCAGGTGAAGCTGGTGAGGGGAATTGCAGCCTGGTCTCTGTCTGAGGGCTCCAATGGGAATACCTACAGATGGTTTGGCTGGGGCACACTATCATGGTTCAAAACACCTTACAACACTTGGTGTTCTCCAAAATACATAACCTGTCCAAAAGACATTCACCTTAGATATGAATGTTAGATATTTTTCATTGCTTGATTTGTATCTTTGTAGTTTTTAAATCAAGACATAAAAACAGGAAGAAAAGTCTTTCTGGCACTTAGCAAATCCAATTTTTTTTACTAAGGGCAGATGCAGACAGACACCCAGGCTCTACTGATGTTTGCTGGCTTCATTTTTGGGGTGATTTGGCCTAGTTTTAAACAGAGCTTCCCCTTCCCCTGTTACTGCCACAGTCCTGTCATAAAATCCCAGGATGGTTGGAGTTGGAAGGAATCTTAGTGCTCATCTTGTCCCAACCCCCTGCCACAGGCAGGGACACTTCCACTGTCCCAGGTGCTCCCAGCCCCAGTGTCCAGCCTGGCCTTGGACACTTCCAGGGATCCAGGGGCAGCCACAGCTGCTCTGGGCACCCTGTGCCAGGGCCTGCCCACCCTCACAGGGAACAATTCCATCCCAATATCCCATCCAGCCCTGCCCTCTGGCAGTGGGAAGCCATTCCCTGTGTCCTGTCCCTCCATCCCTTGTCCCCAGTCCCTCTCCAGCTCTCCTGGAGTCCCTTTAGGTCCTGGAAGGGGCTCTGAGCTCTCCCTGGAGCCTTCCAGGTGAGCACCCCCAGCTTTCCCAGCCTGGCTCCAGAGCAGAGGGGCTCCAGCCCTCAGAGCAGCTCTGTGGCCTCCTCTGGACTCATTCCAACAGCTTCACATCTTCCTCGTGCTGAAGTCCCCAGACCTGGATGTAGTGTTTCAGGTGGGGTCTCACCAGGGCAGAGTGGAGGAAGAGAATCACTTCTTATGGGCATGATAATGTTTGTCTGGCACTAAGACACTTGAAAGCAGTCTGAGGGTACAGGGCAAACATACCAGTTCTTTCCTATTTTATTCTTTTCTTTATTGGACTGTAATTTTTCAGGTCACTCAGACAAACAAGTTGTTAGAGTGGGTTTGTCCTGAAAAGTGTAACAGCATCCTTAGTGTTGAGCTGTTGTCCAATAGAAACTACCATGGCTTGTGTATCCCATCTCCTGGGAGCCTGTGGAGCTAACAGGATCCAGAGCAGTGGGGCAGGGAGCACCCACCAGGCAGCTCTCCACTGCAGCTTCTCTGCTGCAGATTCCAGTGGATTTGTCAAGACACAGCTTTTGGGATACACAGAACAGAAAGAAAAAGTTACTTCAAGACTGAACACATTGTGGGGTGCCAAGAGCTGTATTTGGACCTCTGCAGTGAGGGGTGGGTGCCTGTTCATGTGGAGTCTGCCAGAGCTGGGCTCAGAACCACAACAAAAACTGCCATGAATCTTTCTGCCTCCTGACCTCCTGAAGCATCATACCAGAGAGCCTGGTCTCTCCTCTTGGTTCTAAACATATGAAAATCTGATCTGAGAGTCATCCATCTGCCTCTGAGGCTGTATGGGCATCAGCAGTGTTCACTTGCTACTGGATGTCCTTTTTAAGTAAAAAGTCATCTGGTTTATTCCCATGTCTTTTACTGTGATTAAGTAAGATTTTCAAAACATCCTCAGACATGAAATCACTATTTTAAGTCTCTAAAACCTTCGGAGTTCATGTATTTTTTAGCAGACAAAAAAATCTGCAAATTGGTATCAAGTATAAATAATTTAACCACAGGATTATTATTCTTTTAAGTCAGGTGCTGCTTTAAAATCCTGGCAAGTATCTTTGAGGGGCAGCAAACAAATACATAGGTTTGACTCGTTCTTGGACTCGTTCTTTGGTTTGCTGTGCTTTTTCAGAGTTCTTGGTTGGAGGCAAATATTTCCCTTAAAAAGAGGTCATCAATAATGAAGCAAGATGAATTTTCCAGGCTGTGTGGGAAGCAGTTCATGCCAGGTCAGCCGTTTGCAGCTATTTCATAAGCTCTGGGCAGGGTGAACATTGCTCATGGTCCTTCTCATTAGTCCCTTCAGCATCCAGAACAGCCTGGGCTGGGGTTTTCAGCGTAGCTGTCCTTACTGAAGCAGGTGACAACAACCATATTTACTGGAACTGACTCTAAGTATTTGTCTTCTAAACCAGGTCACTGCTGGAGCTTATTCTGATGCTGAGGCTTAAATAAAATAGGCTGAAGCAGAAAACATCATCCTGGTTTCTGTATCCCCTTCAACTGACAGGCGTTTTAATTAATAACTTTTTTATCCTCAGTGAATTTGCAGATCACACTAAGGTTGCTGGGAGTATTGATCTGCTGTTGGGCAGCAAGGCTCCATGGTTGTATCTGGAGAGGCTGGATCCAAGGCCAGCAGTCTGAGCTTCAGCAAGGCCAAGTGCCAGGTCCTGTCCTTGGGTCACAACAGCCCCTGCAGCTCCAGGCTGAGCCAGAGGAGCTGGAAAGGGCCCGGCAGGAAAGGCCCTGGGGGTGCTGGTGGCAGCAGCTGAACAGGAGCCCAGGTGGGCAAGAAGGACCAGGGCATCCAGGCCTGGTCAATAAGCTCGAGTTGATCTTGAGTTCTTCTCGAGTTGCTCTTGAGCCAGCTCTGCCCATGCTTCTGTGCCCCTCTGCCCTCCCACTGCTGCTGGACATGTTCAAATGTCAGGATGGGAATAATTAGTGGTGAGCAGAAGGGTGACACTCTGGGTACAGCTGACACATCACCCTGCAGCACTTGGATGCAACCCAGCCTCTATGGAAACTCTGCTCTATGGCCTGCTCTGGCCATGTTGTTATTTATCTCTTCCTTGAGTGCCTTCTCTTCCTTATTTCAGTTCATTTCTTGCTCTAGGGATGTCTCAGCTTCTGTCTCTGTTTCAGCTCTGTTGATCACCTGTGAGTATTAAAGGGCTGTGGTGAGACCACTACATGCACTGGGTGATGGGGTCCTGGTGGTGGTGCCTCCCCCAACCCCTTTTCAGGCTGCACCACCATCTGAGAAATGCACCTGGGCGCAGCTCCTCTTGAGATGATCAGAAACACCATCTGCTCCAGGAACTGGTGCTAATTCCTCCTCAGCTCCAACCTCAGCCTCCCTTAGCACAGCCTGAGGCTGTTCCCTCTCCTCCTGTCCCTGTTCCCTGGGAGCAGAGCCCGACCCCCCCTGAGCCCCCTCCTGTCAGGGAGTTGTGCAGAGCCACAAGGTTTCCCCTGAGCCTCCTTTTCTCCAGGCTGAGCCCCTTTCCCAGCTTCCTCAGCCCCTTCCCAGCTCAGTTCCCTTCTCTGGACACGCTCCAGCCCCTCAAGGTCACTCTTGTTGCGAGGGGCCCAAAACTGACCCTGGGATTTGAGGTGGGGCTTCACCAGTACCCAGCACAGGGGATGGGCACTGCCCTGGTCCTGCTGCCCCACCATGGCTGGAACAGGCCTGGGTGCCCTGGTCCTTCTTGCCCACCTGGGCTCCTGTTCAGCTGCTGCCACCAGCACCCCCAGGGCCTTTCCTGATGGGCCCTTTCCAGCTCCTCTGGTTCAGCCTGTAAATGCTCCCACTCATCCTCACTCCTGATGTTCCTAGTCCATGCTCGTGTCGATGGGAGGGTCATTGACATGTCATTGCAGGATAGGTTGTGAAAGACAGAATACAATCTTTTCAAAATAATATCTAACCAATAATTATCCAACTTCCCAACAGGGTGGTGACAAAAAATTACCTGCCTTCCTATTGGATGCTATGGGTTATTTTGAATTCACTTTCCTCTTCCTCTGCAGTCTGTTGAAGATCTGTTTCCATGGTTCATTTTATCCCCTTGGGTTCTCATAACAAAAACTATTTGCCAACTTGGCTGCCTTCCCAAGGAGAGTGCCACAGCTCCCAGCCAGGAACAGAGACTTATCAATGGCTCCTCCTCAGGCAAGTCAGGCTTTGTCAGAAATGGAGATGGCAAAAACTCAGGTTCCTTTTTTGTTCACCCTCCTTCCTACTGTTTTCCACTCCTCTTTTTTCCAGTCTTCCAGCCTAGAATTTGCCCTACCCCATTTTTAAAGCTACAAGTTCTGACTAGTTGGGAGGTGAGTGGTAAATATGGTGCCATGCTAGGAAGAGCCTCACCAGGACTACTGGAACATTGCTAAACATTTTAATTGGTGCCAAAAATATTTGAGAATAATTTGGTTTCATCACCACCCAACACTACCCCAGATTTTGGCAATGAAAATAATTTAAACTGTTGGGAAGGCCTTATGTTTCAGATTTGTTTTGGACTTGTGGAAGATACAGAGGGAGACAGCTATGTGTCTTTACCCTGAAACAGGAGTTATTTTTTCCTATATTAGAAAACATGATTCACCAGGCATGCCAGGGAGAGCATTGCTCAGGAAAGAAATTACTGTACCCCTCCAGGCCTTTCCATCCCTTGCAGAGTTTCAAATTCTGGGAATGTGACTTGGGAACATGACTGAACTTCACAAACTGTGTGAAGTGCACTAACTGAGGAGTGCTGGGAGCAAGCCACGACAGGCCTGTGTGGGTCAGTGTTCTCCTTCATCCTCCATAAAAATTCTTTCTTCTGCATTCTAATAAAAAACAGGTTTGAAAGCCCAACATCCCACAGCTGCACTGGTGGGACACCTCACAGTGTATTGAAGGGACCCTGGTTATCATGCAGTGGTCCTGGAATCTTCAAACCTGATGTCACTTTTTATATTTTACTTAATTTGCATATCCTCTTCACTTGCAGACACAGGGTGTGATGGAATGATGAGTATTGTTCATCTTTCCAGAGTCAGGACCAACCTAGACTCATCCAGGGCTGAATTTGATCCAGCTCTAAATGAGGAATTTACTTCTTACTTGTTTTCTTATTGACTCTGAGCTCATCAAGATGAGTTTCACTTGTACCCCACAGGGCTCCTGGCCTGGGAATACCCCGAAAGATACCATTGCAACTCTTTCATAGAAAACCGCTATCTAAATTATTACTAATTATTATTATCTGCTGTAATTTTACCTATGCTACCTGGACTTTGAATTTGGTTCCTACCTGATGTAAATTATCTCCCTACCTCCTGGCAGAGCAGAGCTCTTCCAGAGCAGAGCAAAGTAGCCATGATAAACTGACTGTGAGCCAGCCCCAGAGGCACAGGTGGGATCTCAATGGAGGAGGAGCTTCCTCACCACTGGAACCTCTTACTGCACCTTGCAGCTTAACCATAAACCAGCATAAAACTAAAGCAAAGCAGACCTGCTTTGGGGTAGTGTATGATTCCAGGGTAGAAGGAAAAGCTCCTGTACTTGCCTTACAAACCCTCCAGGTGAGAGGTTCAGATGCAGGTCGAGCCCCAGGCTCACAGCAAGGGGATAAGCTTGTCCCATCTGCAGAACCCTGCATCCACCAGAACATGGCAGCATGCGGCAGGGAACAACAGCTCCCAAGAGCATGTGGAAGTCTTTTTGGCATCTGTAACATGTCCAGAAAGATCCAGAAGAGCCTCTGACTGGTCAGGGCTCATCTGTGCATAATAGGGTCAGTTTTGCATTTGAAAGTAGTGATGAATTCTGGATTTTCCTCTTTTGGTGTGCAAGAGAAAGCATGATAGTTGGAACTATTACAGAATCATAGAATCAGACTGGTTTGGGTGGGAAGGGACCTTAAAGTTCAGCTCATTCCACCCCTGCCATGGACAGGGACACCTTCCAGTATCTCAGGTTACTCCAAGCCTTGTCCAACCTGGCCTTGAATACTTATAGGGCTGGAGAGTCCACAAACCCTCTGGACAACCTCTACCAGGGCCTTCCCACCCTTATAGTAAAGAATATTTTCCCCATATCTAATCCAAACATGCCCTTCAATCACTCCTGGTTATTGCAGCATGGCACTATGCCCCTTGTGCCATCCCACACTCCTGTGCCAGCATCCCCAGCACCAGCCCAGGGAGTGGGTCACCATACCCTCAGAGTGGGACCAGGGAGCTGTGCCCTCCTGCCACCTTGGCTGCCTGCAGAAAGGGGCAGGAAGCAGCAGCGGCCACCCAGAGCAACCCTTCCGTTTTGACATCTTGGAGTTTTTAAATGTGTTGTCCTTCCAAGCAAGGATAAGCCTCCAGTTAGAACTGGTGGGATGAAGGTGGCAGATTTTTTTGCATCTTCTCCCTCCCTGAAAATACACAGGGATCTGTTTGTGCTTGGAAATATTCTTAACAAATCTTTTTTAAAGTGAAACACCCAGGCAAGTGGAAAGGTGACTGAGGACACAGGAGGGGTAGGAGAGTGACACAGGGCTGAGCTCAGAAAAGAAGCTGTGAGGCCTGGGAACACACCTCTTCCAAAGATTTCCAGTGTGCTTCTCAGCCCCATGGGGATTTGGAAATCTCAGTCTCAGTGGGTGGGATTTTTCCTTCACAGAGAGATGTGAAGCAAAATCCAGCTGTATGCAACCATTATGGATCAGGAATATTTAAGAGACACAGACATCTTTCCAACTTCTAGTAGGAGCTTTTAAAAATACTTAGCTCAGAGCCCACAGAGGAAAAAAATAACGTCAGAGCTCTCCCTTTCTGTCAGGGGAGATTTAGATCTAGATATTAGGAATACTTCTTCACAGAAAGGGTTGTCCAGCCCTGGCAGAGGCTGTCCAGGGCAGTGGTGAAGTCACCATTCTTGAAGCTTAAAAAACATGTAGATGTTGCACTTCAGGACATGGTTTAGTGGTGAACATGGTGGTGGTGCCAGATCAGCCTTAATGATCTGAAGAGGCCTTTTCCAAATCTATGATCCTATGATTCTCCTGCTACAGCAACAAGTTCCTTTTGTGGGATTCTCAACACTGCTCATAGAGGCACCTGGGCCAGCTGTTCCCCCTTATCCAAAGGAACAGGCCAGTAACAAACCTGTCTGCATGTTTTTCCTTACATGAAGTCCCTTTTTGAGTGGTCAAAGTAGCACTTAAAGTAAGATGTGTGTCAAAGTCCCTTTACAGCAAGCACCAGTGCATCTCCAAGGCTTCATGGACCCTTGAAACTCCCAAAACTACACAAAAACAAAGGTTTAACCCGAAGACACCCATCTTTAAACAGACGAGTCCTGTTTAACTCTAGATCCCTAAAGAAGCTAAGCAGAAAAACTGCAATTTTGAAAGCAGGTGAAAATGTTAAAAATCCTGGTGCAAATACCCAGAAAAATTTAACCAGAGTCCAGGAGGGGTTGATAGGCAGCCACGGGAAGGCAACAACCAAAGGGCACTTCTGAAGGAAGAGCAATGCATTAACTACAAGAAAAACAGCAGCATTCTTCTCCCAGATTTTATTTCAGTTTAATTGCCAGCTTCACCCCATTAAAAAAAGAAATCCATTAATTTCTACAGGATTCAAGAAGACACACATTCAAAGCAATTACTACAGAGAAATTACTGCAGGACACAGGACCTGTGAAGTGCAGCAAACTGATTCTTGGCAGCATAGCCAAGGCATGGCATAACATGGAGTAGCATCTGTGCACACAGAATGGCAGGGTAAAGCATCCACAATGGCACATTTTGTCCAAATATGTTTTCAATTTATTACAGTATGAGAAAAATAAAGACAAATGAAAGAAACAAAAGAAGCAACTTTGTCTTGGCAAAGGCACTTTTAACTGCAAACTCCATCCAGCAGCTGCAAAACAGCCCAGTGCATCCCAGAATGAATCATCACTTCATTCCCACTCCAGCTCATCAGGCACATCATCCTTCACCAAGTCCTTTAAATAGCAGTCTGGCTTTAAATGGAATTGTGCAAATTCATTCTAGGATCTGCCACTTTGCTTCCCATCTCTCAGCACACAGATGGTCCCATCACTCGGCCTTAACCATCTCCATGGCTCAGGCCAGTACCCGCACATCAGCCTGGGGTGATCCCACTGGACAGCTCTTGTCCCGGGATCAAGATAGCCCTGACACTACCACCAGGACAATCAGAGGCACTTCAGCTTTACTTTAAATCAAAATGCCCATTCATTAAAAATACAACCAGGGAAGGAAGATGATTTTTTGCCAGACATCAGGAGGCCTTGGGGCTGAAGAACCTGGAGCTCATCCCCCATTCCCTTTCCCTTAGGATTCATGCACAAATCACCCAGCAGCAAAGGGGGACAGTCTCTGGTGGAAAGCAGCACAAGCTGAGCGGGCAAGAGCCAATGGCTCAATAACCTGCACATCCCACCCTTATCTCCTTCCTGAGGGGCATATCCAGCTCTCCAGGACAGCATCCCTGCCTAGGTTGCTTCTCCTTAGCTCCTGTACAGTTCCTGCCTGCATCATGAGAGCCTCAGTGTTCACAAGGATGGCCTCCACCCTCTGCATGGAACCACCTACAACCCAGCCACAGAGCAGGACAATCCCCTCCCTGGCATAACTGGCCATGCTGGGCCTGGTGCCCCCCTTCTGGCTGCCAGGGCACTCACTTTCAACTTACCACTGACCAGGACCCCCAGGTCCCTTTCCACGGTGCTGCTCTCCAGCATCTCATTCCCCAGCCTGTCTGTGCATCCAGGCTTGCCCCATCTCAGGTGCAGAATCCAGCATTTTTCCCTTGTTGAACTTCAGTGGGTTGGTGATTGCCCAGCCCTCCAATTTTTTCCAGGTCTCTCTGCAGAGCCTCCCTTCACTTCACTGGGAAAGGGAAAGCTAAATAAATCTGGAACATTTTCTTGGTAGTCTGAAGTGCTTCAGGTCAGATATTCCAGTCCCTGGAACACCCCATGGACTGGGAACTAGCCTGCACCAGCTTCAGGGCATTCAAATCAGGGCCAGCAGCTGAGTGTGATCAGGAACAAGGCAGGCTGGGATGAGGCACCAACAGGGAATCAGAAATCACAGTGAATACAAGGTAGACACAAAGGGAACTGGCCCCCATAAACTTTTTGCAGGTGCCAGTGCCCACCTGAGCTCAGGCAGTGACTATAAAGGATCTAGACAAAGCAGACAGTTCTGAACAGAGATCCATTTCTTAGTAAGGCTTTTAGTGCATCTGTTCAAGTGCTTCTCTTACATTAATTCTCACAATAGACAGGCCAGAGTTCTTCAAACAGTTGTGATCCTTCATTCCAGTACAGAAAAAACATGGCTTCAGACCCATGCTCACTTAAAGCTTGTAGTAAAAATATTTTTTTATACAAATGATAAATACTTTAAAATAAGCACTTACAAAAATAAACAGTCCATTCCCATAAAGAAGGACATTTATAGCTGAAATTCTGAATACATCTATAGGCAAGGCAATTATTGATGAAGCTAGTTAATGAAATCTTTGGTATAAGTATAGGATATTAATATTTATGCACCGTTGGCTTCCTTTGGCTGGTGTACTGTACAAACAAGTGAAGAGACAGCTTTTCCTTAGTTTCTTGGTATGTCTTCCAAATACAACATACAAATATTTCTAACATGTCTTCCTATGATAATAGGAGAAAAGCCCAAGATTCTCCTGGCTCTTCCTATGACCTGTGTTTCTAAAACAGAATGATGAGAGGAAAAAGAGAAAGTGAACACAGTTAAATCTCATTTTAGCTAGGAAGCAGCACTTGCAAAAATTAATCAATTGAAAATAACTCTAGAGGAAAGCCCATTTCTTTCAATTTGTAAAAATCAACTGCCAAGAGAGGCAAACAATGAACCTACTCAGATTCATTGCTGCAAGTTCATCCAGAAAGAGGAGACTGGTTAGGGAAGGGGGCAGCTTCACACTGGATGAGCACAGCACTGGATGGTGTGGAGCAGGTGACTGTCAGGTGGCAGGTACAGCCAACACTCCAGGCCAGCAGCACAGGGACAGCTGTAGCTGCTAAGACTCAGCAAATCCAGCCAGCATCCTCCAGCCCTGGCACTGGCCAGGCTTCCACCAGCTCCCAAGGGGTGTGGGAGCCAGAAGGTTTTGGGTCTGTCTCACGACTGCTGGGAATCATGACCCATTGCTATAGCAACAGGTGCTCATGTGACCACTGTCTTTAAAAAGAGCCCCTATTTGTGGCATCTTTTGTAGGCAAAATATTCATTATTTATACCTCAGCATGTCTGCTGTGCAATTTGTATCCTGAGCTCATTAATGAATGATGACACCTTGTCCCACCCTGTTCAGCAGCCCTGTCAGATGAGGAGCCCAGCTCATTCCACCCCTGCTGAGCAAAGGCAGCCAAGAGAAGCCCATGAGGAGCTCACCTGAGTTACAGCAATACCAGAACAGGGCCAGTCCTGCAGCCACGCTGAAACAGGCCAGAAAAAACACTGGGCCTAGAGAAAATGGGAAGGAAACACATTAAGACAGAACAGGGCAGCAGAAGTTTAGCTCAGTTCATAAATCACCAACTGCTATCAATATGCATAATTAAGCATATTCAAATGAAGCTAACACATTCATAATTCTGTATGTTCTGAAGCTAATGTACTATGAAGCACATTTACTAGACTGCAATTAATTTTTACTTCAGTTGCTTTGTCACCATTCCCTGTCCCCCTCTGCTCATCTAGCTACAGCCTCTGGAATTTAAGGAAAAGTTTCCTTAGATGTTTCCTCACTCTAAAACTTTGTGCAACCCACCCTTTAAACACTAAACAAACACACCCCAGGCTGTTGGGCCTCCCCCACAGCCAGGCACTTCATAAAAGGCCCCAGGCCCTATTCAGGGGAAGAGGCTGCAGCCCTAGGAGGCACATTTTTAGGGTTTTTTTTGTTCCCCACAGATTTCTCACAAACTCTACTTTCTGGCAAGAGCAAATATTCTTGTTCATGTTTACAATTCTCCTAGGGGCTGAAATGAAGAGTCACGAGTGCACCTAAACCAAATCTCCTGGAAGCTGCCTGCCTTGAATTACACATAGCTTAATGGTGATGGTCAGTACTGATGTTCAATAAAACCTTTCTAATTCATACTTATCCA
This sequence comes from Lanius collurio, assembly GCA_020086605.1. Taxonomy (NCBI): domain Eukaryota; kingdom Metazoa; phylum Chordata; class Aves; order Passeriformes; family Laniidae; genus Lanius; species Lanius collurio. The sequence goes on from JACBWW010000068.1 coordinate 2,196,538, forward strand.
CTGACAAGACAGCACAAAGATTTAGATCTGCTTCTTTATTACCTAATATTCTATTTGTATTAACTATCTCACTAGAAACAGAGATGGAATTAAACTACACTTCTATTTGTAGTCACTATTTCACATGAAACAGAGACAATTAAACTACACCTATCAATTTAAGGACAAGTGTGGTGCCTCCACAAATTCCTGGAGCTGTGTGGACAAGGACACTGGACAAACAGCAAATGGGAAAGGATTTGGTTGCTCCTTGGCAGTAACCTCTCAAGGAGGGTGGCTAGTGGCCAAACAATCTCTAGTCTGAGGCCAGCTCAGGAAAAAAAAAAAAGTAGAAATAAAATATTACTTCATTTTCTTATTTCCAAGCACCTTCTCTGTTCACCCTGAACTGTTATGCAGCCAACAGCAATGTGGAAAGTCTGAACAATTTGGTTCAATATTCAGAGAAACACCACCACCACAGATAAAAATATACATCAAGTTAAACAGTGTTTCTGCTCCTTATTTCAGTTTTCTCTCAGGAAACTGGAAAAAAAGGCACAATTCATAGAAGGTGTTTTGAATCTCTCATCATTGTATCTAAATCTCTAAATAAAATATTAAACATAATTGATACAAGAGTTCATTATAAATTGTGAGAAGTCTTCATCTTTCTTTCAGATCTTCCTTTTCAAAATATCCTTCTGTGAATGAAATATTTGTCTTTGTAATCTTGCATTGAACAGAAGAAGGTGAAAATAATTAATATGTTTTCCTAAGGAAAATATATTTAAGCTTTTCCTTCCTTTCTGTCACTGCTTTCAAGTAATTTGTAGTTAAATTGAGAGCTTAAAAAAATTGAAAAAAATTGGAAGTCATATCAAAAAGTTATTGATGGCCATATGCAAAATGACAGCGGCAGCTGAATAGACCTTACTCTTCAAGCATTGAAGAAATCACAGGAAATTAAGAGTTTAGCTGTAATAGTGTAAGTAATACCATTGTAAATATTGATTAAACTCTATAGTCTCTTCAATTTCCTGGCACTGGTTTCCTTGACAGTAGCTCAGTACATTTTCCTCCATTAATTCTACTTAACTTGTGACAGTAAAGACATCATAAGCCATGAGGTGCAAATTACATGATACAATAAATTGCATCATAATCTGCAAAGCCATTCCATCCAGTGACACTGTATGATTTATTTACCCCTGTCATTTAGCAAATATTGCTCCTTGTCAGTGTCTATCTCTGTGGGATCTGGGGTTTCTAGAAATAAAAGCAACACATGAAAAGTTAGTACTCAGCTCAAGCAAACAAACATAATCAGCACATGCAAAATGGTGCAAAACAACACATTTCAGAAAAATATCCAATATTGACATAAAGTATCAACCCCTCCAATGGTAAATAATTGCTAGAGTTAAAGCTGTACTGATCAAAAGATATGTGTTGATCAAAAGACATAGGCACAGAGTCATCTGAATGTAACTACAAACAACTGCAGCCCCACCTCTGATCCGCTTAAGTACTGACCACATAAATAACATTACACTTATTTCCCAAGTGAGGAAAGCAGGAGATAATCCTTTCACAATGCTAGCAATTTTCACTGTAATAAATACAAACTATTTGTTAACAGATGCACTAATCTGAAAACACCCCTATAATTTAATGTATCGCCATTCTTTGTTCTTGAGAAAATCTCTGGGCATTGATGCAGCAAGTAGAGCACACAGAAAAAACTTCTTGGTGCAGATTATTTATTAAATGCAGGTCTCAGCTGAAGACATACCCAGCTTCTTTAAAACTCTGAAGGTTCTCTATGCTAGCATTTGGCACGAGTAATTTTATCTTTCTGCAAATTCTAGTAGAATAGGAGGCTGGCCTTAAGACAAGGTGTTCAGTAGTTTCCACTCTGGGCAAAAAGACCCTTTCAGAGCTGCCTTTGCCACACAGATGTGGAGATCACGCTGTCTGCCGAAGGGGCATGCGCAGCTGTCACCAGACATGGCATAGGAGTGACTTTCCGTAACACGTCACCAATCTGCAAAACAACTGTTTTAGCCAAACCTTTTCACAGTCACAGAATCATAAACGTTGGAAAAGACCTCCAAGATCACCAAGTCCAACCATCAAAGGGTCAAGAGGGTTAAAAAAGGAAAGGAAGAAAAGTAAGAGTGGATCTAGTAGAGGTGCCTCAAAAACTGCCCTACCCAGGCAGCAACATAGGAACATCCATCTCCCCTGCCAAGGATGTCCCTCTCGGTGGGAGGACAGGCCATGGCACTGGAGCAGGACAAAAGCATCTGGAGCACTTTGCTGTGAAGCAGCAAGGATTGCTGCCAAGTCTCTGTGAGCATGGTGAGCCCCCAGCAGCCTCACCCAGACAGCCTCCTTGAGGGGCTGATGTCCTCCCTAGGAACTTCAGCGAGGAAATCCTCACACTGCACAGGAGAGCACAGACAAATCTCTGCCACTTCTATCGCTGCATGGGGCTGGGAGGAGCCTTTAGCCTTTTAGCCTATGCCAGTATGGAGAGGAATAAAAACATTTTCCGAGTCCCTTGCAAACTCCAGTTTGCTTCAACAGCTCCAAGGCTGCCCACACCGTGTGCCTTACCCACCCTCTAGTGGGAATGTTCAGACATTACCAGATACTTCACTGGCAATTTACACTTGAGGCAAAGATATTTTGTTCTAGCACAAATTTTAACGCTGTCTTTAAAATGAAAAAGAAATATTTGAAAGGATTTCCTCTTAGAAAAAATCTGTCCTATGTATAGCTGCATGTAATCTATTACAGAACTCAGTCCTGGCCATGGTTCACCCATGTCCTCATCAATAATTATTCCAACTGTTTGTGATGCTGTTTGTTTCAGTTCAGACTGCATCTAGAAGAAAATCTCCATGTTAGGGATTCTCCTTTTTCTTCACATTTACAAATTCTACTGGCAATTCTGTAAATGCTTAGTGCTAAATTTAACAACTGCTGCTAATAGAATGATAGCACAGTTTGAGCTGGAAGGGACCCTAAAGAACATCCAGTTTCAACCTTGTGCCAGGGGCAGGGACATCTTCCACTAACTAGGGTGCTCAGAACCCCACAGACCCTGGCCTTGAACACTCCAGGGAGCACTTCCAAGGAGTAACATTCAAGTAACGAAATGTGCTTCTTTCAAAATGGAAGACAAAATGAACATAATTAAAATTTTACATTATGTTTTCACTGTATAAATAACAGAGGTCAACCTACAGACTTTTGGAGTAAGGGTCTGAATGTCACTGGAGTTTGCCTCATGTCTGTAATTTCGTCTGGCACCTAATGGAGCTTCTTACACCTACAAATCGAGTGACTAGCGAAGCATTAGTGCTAGTAGATACTTTACAAGGATTTCTTAAACTGCTGCTTCCTTAGGTAAATGGGGGAACTTTCCCTCAAGCTCCTCAAGTCAATTCAGTATGGGATGCCTGAAATGTATTTCCCATACACTTGGAACAGTGTTTTTCTCTGTGTTTCTTAGGTAGGAAAAAAAAAAAGACCAGTATATAGCAGCAAGTATTATTCCCCACTGGCAAGCCAGGCTTGGAACCTTTCCTTAAAGAAATTAGCTCCTTTGCAATACAGAATCAAATCTGTTTGAGCCTCAGTCCTTCTGAAGTGCACAGAAGTGTATTTGGGGGGCAGCTTTACAGACACCAGTCAGCTCTGTCACCACAGAAAACAAGTTCTAAGTGATTTCAATATCACAGTCCATCCATGCAAGGGCCTATGAATGCATGCTTCCCTTTAAACTAGACACAATGAGGAGATTTACAGATTGAGGGGAGGCCAAGGTTCTGGGTCGGCAGACTTTTAAGCTTAACAAATTAGAGGTTTGTAATGTTTCTCCTGTCACCTGTGCTACAAGTCAGAATAAACACAGAGGAAATACATAAGCCATTATGTAACAGTGGCTATGAAAGAGAAGCTGTGATTCATAGTGGTTATACAGCTGTCTGACATGTGGCACTTTAACTGTTTTAAAGATGTATTTCATATTTCAAAACAATCAAAGAGTTTTGCCCCACACTAATCCCAAATACCAAGAAGTCAAATCCCCTTACAGCTTTTGGAAAACTTGAGTCAGAAAGAATTAAGGTATACCCCAAAAATTATTTAGGTAACTTGTTTATTTATATTATTTATAACCTGTTTAGGTTGTTTTAATGACCTACACTGCATCTGAAATGAGGTTTCACACTGGTGAGGAAATCCACAACCCAATCAACTCCCAAGTCAACTTACTCAAGATTTTCCTGCTCGGCAAGTCATTAAACAGCTGTTCAGCATTGATCTGCAGAGCCCTGTAAAACTCCTGACAGTGTCTGTCTCCTTTCTTTTGGAGGTGTTTTAACAGATCTGAGAGTCTGGTATGGAGTGATGCCTTTGGATTCCTGAACTGTAAGAGAAAAATACTCATCAGAAGAGAGATCAAAACAGAAGACTGAGAGATCAGTTTTACATCACTGTGCCAGGGAGCAAAATTATTGAGCTTCTTTGATATTTACCAAAAGAATAGGCCAAAAATCCAAGGGAAACCTAAAAAGGACACACATGCACTGCACAGCACTGAGCTCCACCTGGTCAGCACTATCTGATGGAGAGTGTATTGTCTCTGCCTCCCCTCCTGCTTTTTTTTGTCCCAATCAAGTGAAAGCCACTCTGCATTTGATGTCTTCCCTGCACCCAAGCTAACACAGTACTCACTATTGTACAGTTTAATTCTGACAGCTGTAGATAGAAAATTCTAGCAAATCCTATAATTTGATATAAAGTTTGATGCTTTCAAGTCTGCCCTTAGCTGCCTAGTAATGATCCCCAAAAAGGCACCTTAAACTGCTTATCCTAGTCCCAATACTGGGGTGTTCATCATCCCAAGATTATATATTTCATTGTTTTCAGCACAATTAACTGCTGTGTACCCACTTCTACAGGCACAAATTCCCATTAATCAGGTTGGCAAGCAATAGCAGAAGAAAATATGTTTTTTCTGTAGTGCTAAACGTGATGAGTATTAGGAGACCTTACAAAGAGAAGGAAAATGCATCCCTAGCCTTACACATCAAACTGATTTCAGTATATTTGGAAAAAATCCAAAGCCATTTTCAGCAAAGCATCATATTTCATAGCAGCACAGTGGATAACCTTTGGAGCATACTGAGTTATGAACAATTTCTGCTTGAGGGGGGCAGGAATGCCACAGATNGGTACCGGGGCGGTACCGGGGCGGTACCGGGGCGGTACCGGGGCGGTACCGGGGCGGTACCGGGGCGGTACCGGGGCGGTACCGGGGCGGTACCGGGGCGGTACCGGGGCGGTACCGGGGCGGTACCGGGGCGGTACCGGGGCGGTACCGGGGCGGTACCGGGGCGGTACCGGGGCGGTACCGGGGCGGTACCGGGGCGGTACCGGGGCGGTACCGGGGCGGTACCGGGGCGGTACCGGGGCGGTACCGGGGCGGTACCGGGGCGGTACCGGGGCGGTACCGGGGCGGTACCGGGGCGGTACCGGGGCGGTACCGGGGCGGTACCGGGGCGGTACCGGGGCGGTACCGGGGCGGTACCGGGGCGGTACCGGGGCGGTACCGGGGCGGTACCGGGGCGGTACCGGGGCGGTACCGGGGCGGTACCGGGGCGGTACCGGGGCGGTACCGGGGCGGTACCGGGGCGGTACCGGGGCGGTACCGGGGCGGTACCGGGGCGGTACCGGGGCGGTACCGGGGCGGTACCGGGGCGGTACCGGGGCGGTACCGGGGCGGTACCGGGGCGGTACCGGGGCGGTACCGGGGCGGTACCGGGGCGGTACCGGGGCGGTACCGGGGCGGTACCGGGGCGGTACCGGGGCGGGCAGCCCTGAGCCCACGCCGGGGTTTCCCGTGGCCTTGACAGATTCGAGGTAAAACAGTTCTTAAAATGTCTGTGCTCACCAGGCCGTCCAGTGCAGAAGCATGAATTTAGACTTGCACAACGATGAGTTTTTAAACGATTAATGCATAATTAGTAAAGCAGCAATTTCCTTCTCCAGAAGTAATGTCACTGTCCAATATACCATGTCTACATCTTCACAATATGCTTGTAGAATTAATATTTTCCTTGTGCTGCAGCACAGCACGCATTTAAGTGCAGATGGACACATATGGTACATTGGACCAGTAGTGGCTCAAGCCCAATGAGCAGGGACAACTTCTCTCATAGAAAAGGTTGCAGAGAAGCATCTAATTAATTGGGACAGTTACTTCACGAGGGAAAAAGTACAAACAAATCTGTGGATGTTTGTGAGATCCACCACTTCACCACTAGAGGTATCACGGGGGGAGTAGTGTTACACCCAGCACAGCCCTGGAGATGGAGCTTGGGGCACACCTGGGCATACACGGACTGGGGCAGCATTTTGACTGGCAGAGTTACCCTGGCAGTCCTGATGCTGTCGTCTGGATCATTTTTCTCTCTGATACTGTCACCTTCGATTTCAGAGTCTGACCTTCCCTGCCAGGGTGCAGTTCCTAGCGTGGCACAGCTCTCCCAAGAACGTGATGTCCCATCCTGTGCCCCATCACGATGCAAGAAGCTCATCGTGGAGACCCCCCCAGTGACCACAGCCACAGCTGTTGCATCTCACACAATTTAATGCACCTCCATTAACAAACGAGGTACCTGCAGCCCCATGCTTACTCTTTAACATGTTGATCTATACCTCTGTACACAACAAAGCAGCTTCATCTCTGAAAACTGCAAGAACATGGAGAAAACACTTCACTGAAATATTTTTTGTGTTGTCAAATGCTGTGACATTAATAGTGCATATCCTTGAGAAGATCAGTAGAGTATAAGCATCCTGGGTTTGGGTTTATTCTATTTACCCTCTGGAATCCAGATCTTCCTAACAGAATGAAAATAATTTTTTAAATTATTATTGTTGCACATGGAGACCTTGATCACTCCTGTATTGGTGTGATTTTGGCAATGTATTTTAGTAAAGAAACAGGAACCTTTTAGAAAGAAACTTGGAATTCTGTAACTCCTTTTTATCATATATATTTTAAGACTATTTTGGATGGGGCTGAGCTACCTGGCACACTGGAAAGTGCCCCTGCCCATGGAACAAGATGATCTTTAAGGTCTCTTGCAACCCAAACTATTCTTGTATTCTTGTATTCACTTTCATATATTAAAATATTTGTATATTAAAACATTACAGCGAGAGAGGTTGCCTAATATTAAGAAGCATTGAGGGGAATGCTGTGCTGAGGATTTTTTTATGACCCTTTTATACCTCAGTGAATTCACTGCATTTTGTGCTCTGCTAAAAAGTTTCCCTGGAAACTTTTAGAAATTTTAGAAATTCTAAATTTAAAAACTTCTAGGACTTTTAAAACTGCTGGAATCTAAACCGCTGAACAGAAAACCTGGTCATCTTAGTGTGACACGGGCAGAAATCTCTAATATAAATTTAAATGTGTTTCAGCACACAGTGATTCCAAGCACGGTGAGTGAAGTGGAAGTGAAAATCAATCCCTCAGGAATGCCGCGATACACAGTGCCACACTGCCTGGAGATATTTTTGTCCTACAGACTCAGATAAATACACAAGAAGTAGAGGTTAAACATATCTCCTCCTCATGCCGGTGGCACGCAAGACTTCTGCAGCAGGATCGCTGTCAGGTCTGCCTTGGACAGACAGATCCTTGGGGAGCCCCACGGGCACCGCAGAGGCAGCCGCCGTGGCCACGCTCCCTGGGAGGCAAGGACCTGGCTGGGGCTGGGCGCCGAATGTCCTGCCATGGTGCGACCCGTGACATTCCCAGGGCACAGCCGGATGTGGAAGCCGCATCCCGGTCGCGGTCACAGCGATGTACGCGAACAGCGAGGCGAGAAACGCGGACTCCAAACCGCTCCCGGGGCCAGCGGCACGCTGCGAAGCCCTTGCTTCCTGACGGAGCCCAGGGCCTTTCCAAAACTCTGATTCATTTCAGAGTTCTGCCTCCGAATTTAGCGGCCAAGCGAAGTGACCCGCGCAACAACGTTTTATTTCCCAGCAGATTGATTTCCTGGTTAGCTAATCTCAAAAAACAGTACTGTTTCCCCCACACACCCCCCCCCCGCCTAAGCCGACCGATTTGTTTATTCGAGTGAATTATTTGACTTACTAAATATCACCCTTGTCCTGGCAACATCATCATATAGTGTTTTGTTTTATCTATTAACTGCTGAATCACAATATGCTTTGTTATTTTCCCACCGCCAGAGGACTGAATCTCTAGCAACAAATTGAATCCAGATAGCGCAAGCAGTTCCTCGAACAAAGTCTTTCTTTGTGTTTAAGAAAATACAATAAAATATTTCTTAAAAGCTCCGATTGCGCACTAGACTCCCTTCAGCAAGTTTTAGTCAATAATTTACAAAAACAAGCTCTAAGAAGGGGAAAAAAATGTGAAGGCAGTGACGGGCTGGCCACTCCCGTCAGAGCCACTGCCCCTCTGGCTCTGCACTTCTGTTCCCACAGATTTGCACCTTACAGACCGTTGTTTTGCCCAAATTCCTCGTTACAAATGTGCACTTACAGCTTCTGTAGAGCATCATCCATCGGTTTCAGGGGTGGGTGTGTGCCGTGCCCGGCACACGTCCCACGCGGGGCGGCCGCAGTGCAATCCTCCTTGCCGGGAGAAGCAGAGGTCACGGGAAACTTGGAGAAGCGAAAGTAAACAGGGAGGGAGCGAGTCCGGCTGTGACAGCCGGCAGAGCTCCGCCGGGAGCGATGGGCGGCTGCTCCTCTGCGCCTGGGAGTCAGCAGCAATTTGCTGGTGATTTTAGGGGACGAGAAATTAGCTCTGAAAACCAAGATGTTTGTTTACTCAAAGTTATGAAGGCTTTCTGTGCGTATGCTAATAATTTCTAGACTTGCTTTGCATATAAAATGGGTTATTTTCCAGTCTTATTTATATAGTCAGAGTAGTATTATTGGTATGAGTACTTTGTTGGTTAAAAGGAGATGAAGAAAAAGGTCCTCTGACTACAAACACAAAGGCAGAAGCTGTGCTGCAAATTCCCATCTCTTTATTCCCAACTAGTTAAGCCAAATCATGAAATGGGAACAGAACTGACTTGGATGAAACAATCCCAAACCACCCAGAGGGTGGTCAGGAACTGAACAGGCTTCCCAGGGAATGGTCACAGCCCAGAGGCTGCCCGAGCTCCAAGACCGTTTGGAAAACACTCTCGGGGATGCACAGGGTGGGATTGTTGGGGTGTCTGTGCAGGGCTAGGAATTGGACTCCATGATCCCTGAGGGTCCATTTCAGCTATGATAGTCTGGAGCATCCGCAGGTCTGGAAATCCCCGGACAGTCTTAACTTCCTGTGTATTTACTTGGTGAATTACACATCCCTGATTCTGCTCTATGACACCCTATCCCTGGAAATTTTAACAGCATTAGTAAAACAAAATGATGCAGATAATGGAAAAATTGTGTATCTCTTGTTACCGGCACAAGGGAAAAATGGGCATGTAGAATAGGTCCATGTATGCTGATCACAAATAGTTCTGGTAAGTACTGCACAGATTCTGTGTTGGCTGTTAGGTTGTATATGGGAGAACAAACAGCCAGCTCCACAAACACGCTCAATAATGCACTTGTCTCCTTATATGATCCCTTGCAAAGCACAAATCAAGTTTTACACATAAGAAAAAATACTCAATTATTAAAAAAAAAAAAATCCAAACAATTAAATTCTTTGAAGGAAGGAAGCAAATAAAGCTGTTAGAGCATCCTCCCCTTAAAATTGGTGTGTAAATAAACAGCTGACAGATTTGGCAAACTGACATTCTGCAGAGCTTTGGGAAGGGCACAAAGCCACTTCGGGTACATGTCCTCACATGGAAGTCATCCCTGTGCCAGCTCTAGGCCTCATCTGACCCCCAGAGCCAGAAATGATGGAGAGGATGGTGTGCAGCCAGCATGGAACGTCCAGCCCGGGTAAAGCAAAGGCCAGTACTGGGCATGGGTCAGAAGCCACTGCAGGCTCCAGCTGATAGATACATGTCTTGTGGGAAACACTTCTGTGAGCAGTGTGCAAGCCATTAGTTTCATAAAATACACAAGGAAATGCAAGTGCTCTGTAGAAGAAATAGGAGCCTGAATCCTGATGGAACCACTGGCTGGCAAACATTTAAGGGTTACAAGGTTTTAAATGTCTATTTTAGAATCTCAGCTGCTTTCATCTCCTTCCTGCACAGCACTTATTTCCCTTCTGACAATAAATTATGTTTGTGTGAGCAATAAAGCTAACTCCAGGGGGTGCAGCCATCAGAACTAAGAACAGTCCCAGAGGGAGCTGAGCCACAAATCTTATACAAACAGTTTGGGTGTTGCTTCCTTATCTTGGTACAACTTTGCTGCCTCTTGCCTTAGATGTCCAAATAAATGATAGTCATGTAGTGCTCTGGCACAGAGGGTCAGTGAATTTACCTGCCAACTGTGGTGCTTCCCACGGCTGCCAGCATCCCCGGCAGCTCAAGGGTGCACTTTGTCCCATCCTACATTACTCGGCTTTGCCTCATGTAGAACAGGAGCCAGGCTGTCTGCTCACACAAAGTGCTGACCCAAACATCCCAACTGGGAATTTATTTCACTTGAAGTCATATTACTGCATTTTAAAGCCACATAATAAAATTAAAACACCAGGGAACTAAATCATGAAATTCAGTGAACATAATCACAGAGATGAGAAGAGGAAGGAAATTCAAAGGAGCTGCAGAGAGGCAGGATCGAGGATATCTTGGCCACCCTTCACACATGTTAAGCAGAATATTGCCAGTAGAACAGAACACCTCCATCCCATGCCTATAACTCTGTTTAATCCTATGTTGACATGTATCTCCTTTGTGAAGGAATTGTCTATTTGTTTGACACTTCTGGGCACTTTATTACACATCTTAAAAACTTTCTGGAGCTGTCTGGCACAGCTGCAGCTGATGGGTCAGGCAACAGAGACAGTGCCAGCCCCAGGCCTAGCTCAAAGATAATGACACACATAGAATGTGAGAGCACATAGAATCATAGAATCACAGAATGGTTTGGGTTGGAAGGGACCTTAAATCCCATCTCGTCCATCCCCTGCCATGGGCAGGGACACCTTCCACAATCTCAGGCTGCTCCAAGCCTGTCCATCCTGGCCTGGGACACTTCCAGGGATCCACGGGCAGCCACAGCTTCTCTGGGCACCCTGTGCCAGGGCCTCTCCATCCTCACAGCCAAGAACTTCTTTTCTGTATCTCACCTAACCCTGCCCTCTGGCAGTGGAAAGCCATTCCCCCTTGTCCCCAGTCCCTCCCCAATTCTCCTGGAGCCCCTTTAGGCCCTGCAAGGGGCTCTGAGGTCCCCCTGGAGGCTTCTCTTCTCCAGGTGAACACCCCCAGCTTTCCCAGCCTGGCTCCAGAGCAGAGGGGCTCCAGCCCTTGGAGCACCTCTGCGGTCTCCTCTGGACTCTCTCCATCTGCTCCATGTCCTTCCTATGCTGGGGTCTCAGAGCAGGACACAGAGCTTCAGATGAGGTTCCACCAGAGCAGAGCAGAGGGACAGAACCACCTCCCTTGACCTGCTGCCCACATTGCTGGGTACAGAAGCTGGCTGGGTTGTACAGAGGACTGAAAACTGCAGGCAAAATACTTCACAGCACAACTGTGTCCTGATAAACACTGGGTAGTATTAACTGGATGAATTGAGAACTTAATTGGGTGGAGTGATGGGAAGTACATCCACTCTCCTCTTTGCAGCACATACCAAGAAGTGTGTTGCAGGATGTACCTTGGTGGAGGTGGAGTTTATTAGAAATAAGAAAAAAGCTCTTTTTCTGCAACTTCCATGTTATTGAATTTAAATCCCTTGTTTTTGTTCTCTGCAGAGTATGGTCAGGATAGAAGAGGGCATTTCGAGGCTTGTCAGCAAGCTACAGTAATTTGAATTTCAAAACTGAAGCTTCAGAACTGCAGGTCGTGAGAGGCTACCTGATTCATACCAAGGGGATATACCATAGAACAATTACTGCAGCTTGCTATAAGGTCATGTTTCCACCCATGAGAGGGATGTGATGATAACCATTAAACAGCTGATTACAGTATTAAATAAGGCCTCAACTTGAACAAAAATAACTATACTATAAGTAGGATATAAATCTATTTGCATATAAACAGTAGAAAAAGAGCCGTATCAGTTACTTAACTATTCAAAAGGGACAAAACAAGGAAAAAACTCACCTTGTTTCCTTACACAATGAAAAGATTAACAATAGGAAAAGAAGGCAGGCTTTCAAAAGCTACCTCAGCCCTTTATTTAGAGACCTCTCACAGGGATGATGCTGCAGCGATCCCGAGCTGGCTGCTCCAGGAAGGCTGCACCGCTGTCCCCCACCTGCACACCAGCTGCTCTCACACTGGGACACCTGTGGGTGCTACAGGTCACTAGTGTGGGCCCCAAGGTGTGCCACAGCCCGACACCACAAGCCTCCATGTGCCATCGCCTCTCCCACAGGCTGGCAGACCTGGAAATGGGCCTTCGCTGCATCCAATCTCACATGGCCTCTAAACACACAGCAGATGAATTAAAGAACTTCGTGATACAAATCAGTGGGACATTTAATTAACACCAAATTTTTTTGTAGTTCTATCATGCTACTTTGTAAAAATATGGGGGACGTTTCTTTTTGAAATTCTTACAAAACCCACTGGGGTTCAGAGAAGAGTGGAATCTGAGGGGTGTGTAATTATTATCAGCAACTTCATATGAGGCACATGTGCAAACTGGGTACCACCTCTCTAGCTGTACAACATTATGCTTTTGCCATGGTCATACTGCACATCAAACCACAGAGAACAGCTATGGATTGACAGCCCCAACATTCATACCTTTATTTGTATCAGATCTTGCCACATTTCTGTTAAATAACCATCTTGGAATATAGAAAACTTACAATTCATATGAATAATGAAATTTCTATGTTGTCTTTAAGGCACATATTTCTATCAAAATTTCATTTTGGTCCAGAGAAGCAGTTGCATTTCAGACACCAGCTATCCAGGTATCTGGCAGCTTGGTTTGTTCCAACTATCCTTATGACTGTAGACTTCAACAACGTGTATTGAGTTCACTGTCTGCACCTCAGTGTTGTGCCTCAGTACCCCATGTGCCCCAGGTGCACCACTGCTCTTGGCTGCCTTCAGGAGCTGATTGTTGTCTTTGCAACACCCAGGAACTACGACATCCCGAGTCCACTCTTCCTGGAACCTGTAAGCACAAAGGGAAAAGTCACTCCTCTTTCATTAATTCTGGTGAAGGTACAGAATTTCCTAATCCATTTTATTGCATATCAGGCATTTCGCAAATGACTCATGCTGTAACATAAGGAGTTGCTTCTTCCTGCATCAAAACCAGTTGGTAGCAGTGGGGCAAATAATTGTGTCTTTGTAAAAGCTGATGCAGACTTTGCAAAGACTTACGAGGTTGGTTTTATTTGCAGTTGAGGCAGATGCTTGTGTTTGCTTGCCATCAAATGAGTCCCCAGCTTTGATGTAGTGCTATGCTACCTGGAGACTGTGACCTGAAACATTTGGATGCTGAGCCTGGTGCAGAAGAAACGTCCTTGCTTGGTTAGTGGAGCACTGCTGGGAGCACAAGAGCCAGCTGTGTTCAGTGGGATTAGAGGTGATATTTGTAGAGCTGCCAGCAATCACATCGGCCCTTGGCTGCTGACCCTGGCTACTGCCAGGCCCTCTCCAAAGGGACCACCTGCTGAGACTCTGTTTGCAGCACTGGCAGTCTCTGATCCCTCCTACTGCCCATCTTTTCCCATCAGGTAAGGGAGGAAGCCACCACTTCTGAGGCCACCGCCCCAGACAGCCACACCCCAGCAGTGGATGGGCAGAGTAGCCGCATAGGCAGATGGAGGGGGCAGTTTCTGAAAAGATGCTCAGTAAATCACACGCCCCTAGTTCAGGAGCACAGGATGATGCTTGTTCTGAACTCTGCTGCAAGAGGTATGATGGATGCAGGGGGCTTTCTGCAGATGGTCTGTGACCAGACAAGTCACAGTCCTCTGGGGAAAATGCCAATTTACTGCAGCCTGAGCATGGGGGCTTTTGTAAAAGTTGCCTCATCCCTGGAAGTGTCCAAGGCCAGGCTGGATGGGGCTTGGAGCAACTTGGGATAGTGGAAGGTGTCCCTGCCCATGGCAAGGGGGAGAATGGGATAGCCTTTAAGGCCTCTTTCCATGCAAACCATTCCATGATTCTGTGATTCTGCAAGCATAGGATGAGTGAGTAGGCACCTCTCTTGCCTGCAACAGAGCAAACCCTGAGGACATCAGAGGGACAGTGAAGCCAGTGGGGCTTCACCTCAGCAAAGGATGAGAAGAGCTATTAAGAGGATTGCAGTGTCACCAAGGGACACACAACTGTGCAGTGCGCTTTGCTCTGTGTGCATGGCCTTCAGTCAGACACTGCCTTCAGTTTGCTCTCTCATCCTTGGAAGCTCTGTACTTTGTCCTTAATAACTATGACTGTTTTTTCAAGCACTTCAACTTTCCTTAACTCCAGTTCCCAGCTGGGCTACTTCAAAACATCACAGCAGGAGGACCAGAACCCTTCTCTGCACCCTCACCTGGCAATATAAACCTGCCCTGGGTGCTGAACAGCTAAGTGCATGATGCATTTGACAAGGACAGCCTTTATCTGAGATAAAATTTGGAGCTCCCATCAGGAGAGAAGAACAGCCATCACAGCATTTGTCAATGGGGTTTAGAGGATTCACAAGAATATTTTTCTGTAGGACTTGAGAGCTGTTCCTTGCTGGAGGGAAAACACTGTTAACAGGACATCCAAGACGTGTGAGAACACAGCCACAAAGCTGCCTGGTGCTGGCACTGCCTCTCAAAACAGCTTTTATACTGGAGGAAGGGAGGGGATTTTTTGTTGCTGTATGCCTGGTGGCTTTGTACAAGACCCTGGGGTAATCATGAAAGCATTATGAAAACAATAATAGCAGCTCTATTGAAAGCACATGTTGCTGTACATGCCCCCTTTGAGCTCTTGTGATGACAATTAAGATTGAAATTCAGAAATGGGTGTAACTTAAAAGCAGTTTATCTACCCATCTAACGGGTGAAACCACAGCTCGCTTCCCCTGTCTCAGCTTTCTTTGAAACCTGCATGTCAAAAGGTACTGGGAAGATCTAAGCCTCTAAAAGGTGGTGGTGGGGAACACAGAGCACAAAAACAAGAGGAAAAAAAAAGAACAACTCCATGAATAGAGAAGACCAAGGCTGGACCAATCACAGGGAAAAACGGGGAAAGGAAATCTGCCTCTCTCTTATGCTGGGTCTCCTCCCCTTCAGTCCTTGGTGCCATGCAATCAAATATTTTGTGTAGGGAACTGTATTAATTCCGTACAATTTAATCAAACAGGTCCTTTGCTCTTTGCAGCCCTTTCATTGCATGCTCTGTGTGGCACAGTATTAAACCCCACAGTGACATCCTGTGCCCTGGCAGCAGCCCACAGGTGCCTCACTGCAGTGGTAGCTGAGCAGGGGGACACATTCACACCCACACAGACATTCAAGGACACTGTGCCAATGGTCCCACGTGTGTCCACAGCCTCAGGCACTGCTCTGAGTGCCCCAGCCTGCAGGCAAACATCAGCAACTTCTGACCAGGAGGCTGATCATAACAGAAAATGCACAGATGTTCCGTAGGGAGCGGAAGGCTTGCCTCTCTGGTGACACTGCTGAACTTCATAAGCAGTGATAGACCTCCATAACCCTCAGAGATCAGTTTCCCCAGGACAATCTTGCACTGTCATTTTTGTAGAAAACTATTTGCCCCCTTAATTGTCCTACCGGTGCATCTCCTGGCAGTCATTCCAGGTGTCCTGGTGCACTTTTCTTGTTCTACTGGCATTTTCCATTAAGCTTTGCAGCAATTTGTCTCACAACATGGTTATTTCTCCAAGTGTTCTTCCCTTTCCCTGTATTAAATCTATACCACACCACCCTACTAATAGAGGGGCATCATATCCTTCAGCTTTTTAATCTATTCTACTTAGGTATTCAGCAGGCAAAGAACTGGGAAAGCTCCCTTAAGGGGACAGAGGGCAAGGCAGAAACGTAGTCAGGTGTCCCACTCCATCCTAGAAGTCCCTTTGCTCACAGCTGTGCTCCTCAGTGAGGCTGGGCAGACATAATTTTTCAGAGCAACATGAATTTCTAATTTGGACTTTCCCCACAACCCCTTACACAGGATAGTGGAAAATTTCCACTATATAGCCACTAAATCAAAGAGAAAAAACCCACCTTATTTTATTTGATTGCAGAGGTCAAAGTCATGGGCTAATCTCACCAACCTTGCATATGACTTCTTGGACTGACTGAAAACGCTGAGCTGCCTCTTCTAATAGCATCCTGGCTCTGGGATTTTCTACAAAACCTTTTCACTTAGAATTCTTTGTTGTTGGATTGCCCTTGCTTTTTGCCAGATACAATGGTAAAGCATCTTGTAGTCAGAAAGGGCTCTGGTACAAAAATTTCAGCTACTAAAAATATCTTCTGTGGGAGAACATACCAGCCTGCTTCTGTGGAGAAGGATTTTTTCTTCTTGGTAATATGCTCCAGCTGTGTGACTAGCTGAAAGGAGGACTTTACTGAGACATGGGCTTTTCCATTTGACTTGCTCCTGCAGTCAGATCAGCTGCTTCAGAGAGAATGTTTTAAAACTTGGCCTAGAGCTGTGAAAAATAATTCACCTCTAAACAGTCCAAATTTGGAATGCCAAACTTCATCCAAATGCTTTCACACTAGACAAAAAACCCCACCGAATTTGATTCTCTTTAGATTGAATTTTTGAGCTGGACTATTTTTTTTCTGGTTGTCATCTTAACTGACAGAGAATGAAAAGGAGTTTGTGTACAGCTACATTCAGTTCTCCTCAGTGTGGAAAATGCTGGATCATCAGTTCTCCCTCATGAAAAATCAGCATATCCCTTGAGTCAAGGGAGTATCTATTCCAGGACAGGTTACAGGACTTTTACACTGAAAAGCAAAGCAACAAAGCCAAGGTGTGGCTATTTCTGACCATCAGTAGGAAGCTGATGCAAAGTGAAACGAGCTCTCTCAGCGTTTTCTTTATGCAGGCTATCTGTGCTTCTCCTGGGACAGTATCTTCTACACATGCTGATATATAAATAGGTTCCAAATGAGGAGCGTTTGGTTCTTTAATGTCTTCTCATGCCAGAAGGGTTTGCTCTTTGTTCTCACAATGTTACACTAGGTTGTGCGCATTTCACCAGACCAAAAGTGGTTCCAACCAGATTCAGGCTCCCATTTCTGCTACAGAACACTTGCATTTCCTTGTGTTTTTTATGGAACTGATGGCTTTCACTTAAAGAACAAGTGAAAATGCTACAAACTACTTAAACAAGCACAAGACAGCCCCCTCCCTGCATGGCTGCTTAAAATTTAATTGACATACAGTATAGCAGGACAGGACAATTCTTTATAGATTTAAAAAACTGGCAATGATGTTTACCAGAACAATTTTTTATTTGCATTTCTTCACCCTGTATTTTAAACTTGTTTTCCTAGAACAGCAGCTCTGCTGATGCTGCTGTACTCGTTTACTGTAAAGCTTTGCCTGCTTGCTGAAAACTGAAGGCAGTTTTTAAGCTCTGTTAGTTTGGGAGAGGTTTAGGTTGGATATTGGGAAAAAGTTCCCCACAGAAAGGGTTGTCAAGCCCTGGAACACTTTCACCTGGGGAGCAGCTACAGCCTACCCTGAGCAGTGGGTGTGAGTAGCCCCTGCTGGTGGTTAAGCTGACCCCACTCTTCTTTTGGACACCCATTTCTTCAATATAACACTCAGCAACCTTCACCTCCAGCTCTCAAACATTACCAGCAGCTGGCACAGAGGAAGGACAGCTGCCATTAAGCTTCTCTTTACTGATATTTTACCCTGTGCCTGTCATGGGCAGAGGACAACCTGCTTGCTTGGGCAGCTGCCTGATCCAAGCTCTCTCACATGGATGCTTGCTGGGATGGCAGAGGACTGTTTGTCTCGGGTTGTGGGTGCCCAAGCAAGTACTCCAGAGAAGAATTACTACAGGCTCAGGTATTATTCTTCATCAGAAAAATAACTGACTCAAAAATAACATATCCTGGTACATCCTGCAGTCAGGCTGTGAGAGCCATTCCCAAGATGTTGACAAGTCCTCTGCCCAGCAATCCTCCTGGGGACTGCTTTGGAGGCTCATGGCCATTGTTCTCCTCTAACTACGTGGCCCAGGGCTGCAGCTAATCTCCCTTCCCTAGATACAGACGCATTTTTCCAGCTAATCAGCCTCAAACCTCTGCACCACAGAGCAAGCAGCTATCTCTGCTGCTCTGGACTTCTGAGAAGCAATGTTGGGGAAACACCTCCCTCCCAGCAGCACCACGATCTGTAACTTGTTTTTCCCATCTCAACATTATTTAGCATTTTCAATAATATAAGAGAGCAGATATGCTTTAAATATGTGCAGCCCATGCGTACAAGACCTTCTGCTAAAAATTGGTATGTTCATCCTCATTATGATTCCTTACATTCAAATGAAAGAGCTGGCAGCAGCAGTCACTGCACTCTGCAGTTAATGATCCTGGGTATTTGTACACATATTTCTTATAATTTTAAAGCAATTTGCTCAAGCAACAAAGCAGTCAGAATGAGGGTCATTATAATTAAAGCAGTTGCCACTAAAATTCAATGTTTTCCTGCAAAACTATATAATCATGGTGCTTGTTCTTTGCTTCAAACATGAGGGGAAAAAGTTCTAATTTTGTGGCAGACAGGTCCAGAACAGCATGTTGGAACCCCTACTGTCACACAGCTGGGCTTCTCTGTTATTTATAACTTCTACACATCAGCATTCTGCACCCACATCATGTCACATCATTGCAGCCAAAATTATCTTGTCAGCATACTAAGGCACCACTTTAACTGGTTTTTTAATCCTAAATTTGTTTGTAAACCTTAACAAATACCTTACCTGCCTGAAAGGAGTTTTTATTTTCCATTGCCTTACCTGAAAGAATTTTTTTATTTTATCTCTTCTTACAGTATTTTGATCCTAAAGTACTTAATCAAAATGTTGATCTCTAAATTTGTTCAATTAAGTCTGAAAAGCAGCATGACCTACATGCTCTTCTGGTCAAAAATTAATTAAGATATACTGAAGAGAGTCTTCTTCAAGGGTGCATAAGATTGTTTTCTTCAGGTTAGCACTAGAAATCACTGATACTGCTGTACAGAAAGGCTGAACAGGTGAGCAGTGAATTAAAAGCAAACAAGGACTGTGCAGTATATTATTGTATATGACAAGGAAGCAGAACACAGGTTAAAAGACGCAATGATATTAGCAAAACAGTGATTAGATTTTAGACATAGTAATTTTTCTGTTTTTCTTCTGTTGGCACCATCATGGTCAGTGTAACACACCTGGATACACTCAGAGATGGTTGTGAAAAAGCACAAAGAACTCCTATGCTCACCATCCACGCACCCACAGTATGTGATGCACTTTATTCCAGTGAGGATGTGTCTTTGGCCTATCCCAGAGTCAGGGTTCCCACACTGGAATTTCCTGCACACTGCGGGATGAATGGCAATGCTTGATGTTCACCTTGAGCCCTCCTGCAGCCCCAGGTGTCCCAGGCTGCCTCCACTCCCAAGGCTCCTAAAGGAAGGCAAGTTGCACCTTGATCCCACTGACCAATACAGAGCAGGGACTTCTTTGCTGCAATTTAGCATCAGTTTAACAAATACAACTAAAACTTTCTCTCTAGCTAATCTGGTGCAACCTCACCTTTAGACCTGTTTCAACCAGACACTCTTGGTGAAGGAAGCAGCTGTAAGAGAGGAGGTCACACTCACCCCTCTGCTGTCTCACCTTTTGACAACATTAATTCCCCACAAGACAGACAAGTTCAAGGACAAGCCCTGACAACCCACAGGCATCATGTTCTTTTCAGGGGCCTCCCTTTAAAACACATTTTCAAGAATCCTCTTTCTAAAATTTGTTCCGCAAACTCATTCAGACACACCATATTTTAACAGCCTTACCTGCAGAAGCCTTGGTTATCATATGCCATGTGAGTCACGTCATCAAATGCAGATGTATTCCTGAGTTTCTTATTGTTGTTGTTATTGTTTCTTCCCTTAAAACCAAAGTAAGCAGCTTGCATGTGCTCCAGTTCTTCAGTTCTTAGGTGGTACCACAGCTGCATATCTCTGTGAATATACCAAGCAGTAGAATACAGTATTATGATATATGGCTACATAGCTGAGCTGTTATCTGACCACAGATCTGATTCTCCAGAGTTTAAATCTAATTCCAGATTTACTGAAGCAAGCACTTAAACACGTGCTGACCTTCATGTGTAAGCCAAACTTGTAGAGATTTAAATAACACTTTAAGATAGGGACTTCTTCAATAGCATAAATATTATTCTATAAAATAGTACTATTTTAAGTATTGTCCAGCACTCCTCAAAAAAAAGCAAACAAACAAAAAAATGAGAGCAATTTTCTTATGAGCACCAGTGGACAGTTAAAAGGAACAAACTTTCAAGAATTATGTCTATTTGATTCAGTGTTTTCTCAGACTACGGGTAGTACAAAAAGTCAGATAAGGTGAGACGTGTCAGTGTTCTCACAGACCTTCATCAGTGACATCAGGCCACATCCTGCTGGGTGTGAAAAGACTACAGACCATCTCCACTTTGTGGAATGAATTATTTCAGGGAAAAAAAAATTATTTTCTGTGACTTTTTGCAGCACTGCTATTCCTAAGGTTTCCAAAATCACCGAGCAGGTTGAAAAGATATTGACATAAAAATGGAGGAGACAGGTAATATTGCCTTTGCTAAGTGTAGGGCATATTCTCTCACTGTCAGAATACTCTTTTGGAAAGGCTCAGGGCTTTTTTCATGCTGCTCTCTGCAATGCTGAGGCAAGAAAAAAAATCCACAATTTATTTTCTTGTTTATAAAAGAAGTCTAAGATTCACAGAATCACAGACATTCTCACTGGCTTATGGAACAAGATTAAATTGTGAGAGCTGGCAACGCCGATTTTGGTGCCATTTTTGTCTTCTTGGGAGGCAATCTTGCTCTTTCCAAAGAAAACAGCAGCCACACTCCCTCAGTGGGACAAGATCTGCAAGGAGGCTGAATGGTGGGAGGACTTTCAGCAATCTTTGTCCTTTCTCTCTTCAAAACACATGTGAATGTGGCATTTGGGGACAGTTTAGTTGTAAACATGGTGGTGGTGCTGAATGGACAGTTTGACTTAAGACTCTTTTCCAATCCTAATGATTCTATGATTCCATTAAACACAAGATGACATGTCAAAGATCATTAGACACCTTCCAAGGCAGGTTTGTACGCAGAGCTGATCTCTAGGGTGACCAACTAAAAGAGCTAAAAGAAGTAAACAAGGCAGACTTCAGAGCTACAGGCAAGGTGGGGACATCCTCTCTGCTCCATAGGTAAAGATCACCTTGCCTTTCAGATATTGCCTAAGAGACATTTATTTCACTGTTTCCCCCCAAGAGTTCTCATTTTGTATTAAGTTATCAAGCCTGCAGCTTTTTGTCAGATTAATGCTTTGTGCATCCAGAAGTTGATCCACTTTTCCATCTCCATCACCAACAGAGATGCTGCCACTGCGCCTGACAAGTTTCACACAGGGTTATGTTACTTTTTCTCCCATGACATGGACAGTTCATACATTACTTCAATTCCTTCTGACAGAAGGGATAAGACAGACAATGTCTGCAGTGCCTCCAGGTTTGTCCTTGGAGCTGGGCGCTGTTGCCAATGAGATGGAGCAGCTCCTTCAGGAGACAGGGAAAGGAGCACAGGGGCAGCTGGGAACTGAGAAGCTCTCAGCAAAAGGAATAATTTTACAGCCTGATGACAGAATCAGGTCATAATGTCCAGTGTGAAGGGCTTTTCTTCTGTAAGAGAAAAATATCAAGTCATCACAATAATGGGAATGGCTAATTCTTACAAAATTTCATTTAAAATAAATGAAAAACAAGGACTTTGATATGAATAGTCTTATCAAAAAGAAGAGTGGCAATTCCAAAAATGTCAATCAACCTTTTATTTCAAAGCAACTTATTTCACGCTACCAGTAAAAACCTAATAATATGATTGACATTAAGCACTTTCATTTTTTGACTCCAAAAAATTCTTTCAAGGGAAACAGAAAATCTCTATTTTGGCCACACTCAGATTTCAAATGACAGAAGTTCCCCCTTCAGCTGGTTCCCATGCAGCTTCAGATAAAGCACAGCTCGGCATAGAAACCTTCACCGCTGTTTTCCTCAGCCTCCTTCCACTGTCAGCCTCCCTCCACTCCACCAGAGGGACTGGTGGGAATAACTAGGAAGAAAAGTGAGAGGGAAACAAAGCTCCCATGGAAAGCCTTCTGCAGCAGCGACTGTGGGTGGAGGCTCTCGTGAGCAACAGTAGCTCAGCTCCAGCCCACAGCCAAATGTGCTCCTGCTGACACTATCCATATAGAGTTTTTATAGCAGACTGGATTGAAAATTTGACTTCTTATTATTCCTGTTTATAATCCACTGATTTGTGCTCCAAGCCAGAAGACAAAATCCTCCGTCCTTCCAGCCCCACACTGAGACAGATTTGAGGATGCTCTGCAGATGGTGAGGGCCTTGGATGGCTCTGACACAGGGAGATTCAATTTCCCAGCAGTGTTCAAAGAAAGAAAGGAAAAAAGGAAAGAAATACAGTAGAAGGGGAAACACTGCCAATCTTCAATAACTTGAGGAGAGAAATGCTGTGCATGAAAATAAGACTTGTGTTCTCAGCTTCTGCATAATCCTGGGTAAATCCAGATCTGCCCAGGCCTGTGGAGATTATCTGATATTAACAGACATCAGGTACTATGGAATTCCAAGTCTTTTTATGCCTAAAGCCTGACCTACAAATTAAGGATTTTAAGTAAGTAACATCTTTCCAGTGCTGCAAGCAGCAAATCTTTTGAAGCTCTCTGCTATCACAGCAATGGGGTCTATATGATGTATACTCTTACATTGTTATTAAAGCCGTCTTCTTGACATACCTTTGAGTTCTCCTCCTCTCACTTTTCCTCACACACTTGATCAGACAGCAAGTTAGGAAAGCCATGGACATCAGCAGAATGACAGCACAGCTCACAATGGAGGCAATCACTGCGACCTTAAAGCCAAAAGTCTCGTATTTTGATATGGCTGCAGCAAAGCAAACACAGAATACATGTTTCTAAGATCAGTCCACAAACTTATCTTTTACATTTTCATTAAACCATGCTGAAACCTACCTGCTTCACACTTCTACTCAGCAAGGACTTTCACATTAGTATGTGTCAAGATACCAGAATATCTTGGCTTCAGCTTTCATCTATGCAGGCCTCAAACTGAACTATTTAAAAATCTCCTGTTTATAAGTTACTAATGAACTGTTCACAAGTATTTCATTACTGCAATTAATTAAACACAGTGCTCTTAGCACTGCAGTAGCTAAAAAGCACAACTCTGTTGGCAGATCAAATGCAGATGAGCTGCACAGTCTTTATTAACAAGGACTGAAGCTACAAAAACAAATACTAACAGGGGTAAATGGGCTTAAAGAAGCCATTTAGAGCAAGGACAGTTCCATGTAATCAGGTCTTCCTCTATTTGGAGAAGGATGTGGGGTGGAAGAAGCGACCTGCAGGGCTGAGTGCTCACAGGGATCTGATGGTGGAAGTGAGTTACTCAGACAAAAGGAGGAATGGGAACGTGGTGTGGCACAGCTAATGCAGATCCTTGCCAACTCACTTGGAGCAGTAAGCACGTCTTCCTTCAAAACTCATCTAGTTCTCCCAATGTCACAATGACCAGCATCACAAATGGTTCAGCTGAGCTCCACACAAAGCATTACATTTTTGCACCCTCTGGGGGAAGGATGTCTCTCATTTTTCTTTTATGGGATCTCCAAGCAAGAGGTAAGAATAGCTGACTGAGAGAGCACTTAGTGTCTGTAAGAGCAATGTATCCCCTGGGGATTTGAAATGACACAAAGTCTGAGGCACAAACTGAGATGCTCAAAGCTCAGAGGTACCAACTTTACTTGGGTCTACTTCTAGTCAAACTAGTAATAACCTTATAATAAATAAGCAGGAACACAGCATGAAAGGTAGTTAATGCTGTTGCCATTCAGACACTATTTCTCTTTATGGTAACTTTACCATGCAGCTGCTCACAGGCAACAACCAAGAATTGTTCAAAAAAAATATCACTGTGTTTCTTTCACAGCAAAAACATTGTCAGAAAAGACTGCCAGGACGATGAGAGGTTCGCAAATATGCTTGCACATGGTTGGTCATTCCCATTGTGGTGGGGTGATTTATGATGCTAGCTTATTCCCTGATCCTCTGCTTTATGCCCCCAAATGCTTGCAGTATCTTTAAGGTGGCGGGG
>JACBWW010000068.1:2221489-2233697 GCA_020086605.1 Lanius collurio
AAGGGGGAGCCTTGGGGCTTTTTGCTGGGCATTTTCAAAGCTCTCTGCCCAGGTGTCTGGTGTGCAATGCAGTTTGGGTTTTTGCTTGGCTAGCTTGGGGTTCTTTTGTTAGCCCAGGCAGAATATTTTTTCTTTTCCCTGGCCTTGGAGAGGCTGCAGCAGCAATCCTTCAGCAGCTTTTCAAGGTGAGCTGGACAGTTTGGTTTTGGTCTGAGATCAGCGAAAACAACCAGCAAGAGAAGAATTGGTCGGGACCAGCTGGGAAGGCGAGGAGGGCTCTGCTTCAGCCCCACGTCTCGGAAAAAGCCAAGCCAGTGAGAGGAAGCCCACCTGCTTCATCTGCTATGGACAGGGGACCAACACCAGAGATTCGCCAGGTTCCCATCTGCTTGCTTGAGCTGCTGCATGAACTTTTTGGGTTTTTTCCCTGAGACAGGAGCTGGTGCCATCTTTCTCCCCACCACAGTGTTGGCCCTTGTGGGTTTTTTCTTTCCCTGGCATTTTGGGTTTTTGTTCTGGTGTGGGGGGAAGGGGGAGTGAGTGGGTGACAGTTCAATGTTTAACATTTATTTACCATTTTTCCTGTGCTGTGTAGGCACTCTGTCCATAAACGGTTGGGGTTTTTTTCACTTTCTTCCACTAGTATTAATTTCTTATTGGTGGAAACGGATTGTAGGAACATTTTTTTTAGAGGAAACACTCATTCCCATGTGTTTTTCTCCTAAATTTGTCTCTAAACCAAGACACCTCTACATTCTCTAAAGCAGCACACAGCTTTTAGCTAGAGCCACAGTTATTCCAGGTGCCACGCTACCAGTGACATGAGATCAGGGGTGAATCCAACAGAGTCTTTTCTGTGTCATGATAATGACATGTCAGAATACATATGGAGTGGAACTACCATCAGTAGGGGAACTTTGAAGAAAATTGAATTTGTCTTTTTGTTTGCACAAGTATCTAGAATGAATCCTAACATTGCAGAGATAGGCAGGGCAAAACGAAGACACCACATCCCAAAGGGAGGGGGAACGGTTTGGGAAGAACCTTACGCTTGCAGGAGGGCACTCCGGCTGTCCACTGCGTGCTGTTCCCTTTCCAAACGCAGGTGACGATGCCCGGTCCCTCCAGCTGGTGCTCGGTGGAGCACTGGAACGTGACCACTGTCCCCACGTCTGTGCCGTTGCCATGGAGGACCTGGAGCGAGCCGAGCTGGGGTGGGAGGAGGCGGCTGCATTGCCCTGCAGAGCAAGCACACAGCCACACAATGCAGCACCACAGCCAAGAGTGACGGGCCACTGAGGTTTTATAGACACCAGACTATAAATCAGCTCCAGTTAATGGTCAAAACAAGTACCAGACCTTGGGGTGGCCGATGCTGGCTGCTCTGCCAAGCACCAACCCACAGGCAACTTCCCTCCATCAGTGCAGCACTCCTCCAGCACAAAGCAACTCATGTTGTGACACTATCTGCTCAGACTGGTACATGTTGAATACTGAAACACTAAAAACACTGTCATTTCTGAGTGGCATGGGCCCTACATATCCCTGTATTGCTAGATTCTGTTTAATTAAGTACTCAGGCTGGCATATTCCACGCTAGGAGTATTCACTATGCATCTTCCCTCATGCAAATTTCCAAGGTCTAGTGGATTGATCATGCAGTTCAGCCTACTTGGTAGCATCTTGGCATGATCCAACCAAAACTTTCTATCTTTACAGGCACTGCACCTCTGTTTGGCTTGGCTGAAAGGGTCCAAGGGGGTCAAAACCACAGGGAGGGGCATAGAAAGACATACACATACAACTTACCTCCCCTTTCAAATGACAAACTCTGCTTTACTTTACTTAAGTAAATAATTAATTTTTAATACATTTTTGTTCATTCAGCATTTCTGTTACTTTGTTGTTTATACGGCTGCTCTTTGAGCCATGGAGCTGTTCTCCCCTTGCCACCTAATGTCAGCCCCTAACTTCATACACTAAGTTTTATTGTCACAACATTTGTTGTTCACAGTCATTTTAAACAAAACTTCCCATGTCAGGCCATTAAGACAACATATAACATCTAGATAAATTCAGAAGTAACAAATACTTTTTCTGAGTCTGTACATGTGCATGACAGAATATGGAAACTCATTTTTTTAACATTTACAAAACACCAGCACTGCTTCTGCATCAGGGCTCCAGTTCCCTATTTTTCACCGGATTTCCAAATGACTTGAGAAAACTCAGAGGCATAGTGTGGCAAGCACTAGGATGACACACACAAAAATATTAAAAGGGAGGAAATATATTTTCCACATCTACTGGCAAAAAGAAATTACAGCCTCCATGAGAACATCCTGACATAACCACTTGTTAGCAAATCTATTTTACTATTAATGCTAAAACTCCCCCCATGTCATTAATTTTTTCAGCTCCTAGATCATACCACAGCAGGCAGGCGTCCCACCTGTCTGTCTCCAATTCATGCTCTTAAACCCCTTGCCCCTGGAAAACAAACCCAAAGGAATCTCAGCAAGAGACCAAACAGAAGTCCCAGTGACAATTACTGCACTAATCTACTGAGTAAATTTGTACCAAGCACTAGCTTTTAGAACCACAACTCTTTAATTCCATGCAGATTATTTGGTTGTTTTTCCACTTCTTTTAGTAACTTTTTATGGTAGCAATTGGCCTCAATGAGAGCAAATATTTTCTATATGACTTGTTTCTCTTCATCTCTTGTCCTTCCCACCACTATTAGCTACCTGTAATGTTTTTGCAGTTAGCCATGGCACTCAGTTTTCTGCTGGGTTAATTTTACCCTTACAGCTCCAAAGAATCATGTTTAAGTAAGAGGCTTACATCCTTACACTTACATAAGCACATATTCCATATAGATTTCTGTTTGAATACTCTTCAGGCATGTTTATCAGACTACATCTACTACAACCAAGAATTTCATTATTTTTTTACTAACATAATATATTTTTATTTTTGTTTTCAGCTGAGACTGGTGTCCAAGGCTGCACTGCTGCCTGGTAAAGCACTAACATTTGTTATGACCAGATTTACATTTTGATTTTTATTTCTTTTATAGATATCTAGAAAATGTCATGTTCAGGTCTTGGTTTGCATAACTGTTGGCACACAGAAATGTAAAAATGAAAAACTGTAAAATTTAATAAATACCCTAATTAGAGAGCTAGAGGCCCTCTGCTCTGGAGACAGGGTGGAAGCACTGGCATTGCTCAGCCTGGAGAAGAGAAGGCTCTGATGAGACTTTGGAGCATCTTCCAGTGCCTACAGGGGCTACAGGAGAGCTGGAGAGGGACTTTGGACAAAGGCCTGCAGGGACAGGACAAGGGGGAATGGCTGAAGAAGGGATTTAGATTTAGATGGGATATTGGGAAGAAATTCTAGGCTGGGAGGGTGGGGATGCCCTGGCACAGGGTCCCAGAGCAGCTGTGGCTGCCCCTGGATCCTTGGAAGTGTCCAAGGCCAGGCTGGACGGGGCTTGGAGCAGCCTGGGACAGTGGAAGGCATCCCTGTCCATGGCAAGGGGTGGAACTGGATGAGCTTTAAGGTTCCTTCCAACCCAAAAGCTCCTGCGATTCTGCAGTTCTGTGATTCAAGTTCTTGCAGCTATTTCTGCAGCTTTTTGTAAAGCAAGAGCTGATTTATACAAATGCAATTCTCATCTTGGCCTCATGCTGAGAGGATATCCACTGCTCAAAAATCTCCAAATCTGATGCTGGCAGTGCAGAACAGCACTGGCTACAACAAACAGGTTATTGTATATGACAAATAACTGTCCTCAAAGTAAAGACAGACACTAAAGCACAGCGTCCTCCATAAATTCTTAACTCACCCCAACCTCTGTGTTCAGAAATAGATACATACATAATTTCCAGGCAGTGAAAAACAGAGAGTAATGCAAGAATTAAAATAATCCAAAATATCTCTTCTCATGTACAGCCAGGATTATCTATATTGCATAATTGATTTGTCAAAAGGAGGAACCATATGGTTTCGCTGTCAGCAAGCTGTGGGTTTATGTTTTGCTGATAAGAAAAAAGAAATGAGAGAGCAACCTAGGCACATCTGCCTGGTAAACATTTCCTGTGCTCCTTCCACAGCAAAACAGCGACTAAAAATCAAATACGTAAAAAACACAAATTGCATAAGTATCGACCAATATGATCTAAACTACAGAAGTAATTACCTGGAAGCACGTTAGCAAGGCTGCCACTTGCTGTCTATGCAGAAAGAGAGTGATCCATGCCTTCACCTCATTATTCCCAGACACACATAAGTCACCCTTTTGCATTGCTTACTGTTGGCTATTTAATATCACTAAAACATGCTGGAATAACTAGATGCCAGAAAGCAAGAGAACACTTGGTTCTATCAACCCTGTAGAAAATAAACACACCAATATTATTCCTGCAAATCTCTTTTCCTACAGAAGCACACCTCGGAAATTGGTGTCCCTAAAATCACAGGCATGCTGTTGAGCATCCACAGCAATCTCACAGAAGAGCTCTGGAAAGAGCTCACTGTGTTAAAAAGCAAAAGAAAAGCAGCTAGAGGCGAAATATGAAATAAAGCAGATGTAGCAAAGCATCTTGTATAGAGTGAAACTGTCTGGCCCTGGCATTGGTCTCCTCGCCACCATGCCTTTGCTCCCGCACAGGGCTGGCCACGAGTCCTGCCAGGGCTGGGCTTTTAAACCAAAAAATGGCTACCCAGATCTGATCCTCCCACGAGAAAATCCAGATGCTGGCATGGCTTTTAAAGAAATTAGTGTTAAACATGACACCAGACCAATAGTAAAAGAGCAGGGTGAGATTCAGGCTCTTGAAGCTGCAGAGATTAACTGAGGTGCCCAGCTGTGCTGCAGTTCCTGGGAAGGTGCTGTGGAGATGCTGGAAAGCTCTTCTGCCTTCCAACACACAGGTATGGCTCTGTGAAGTTAATCCCTGGGGGAAGCTTTGGAGGTTCAGGTGTGACACAAACCACGTGCACCAAAACACAGTCCCTCTGCACACCCATCACTGCAAGGACCACCTTAGTGGTGGGGCCAGGCTTGGCCACCATTGCTCTGGGAGTTTCACACCCCAAATTCTGATGGAGACCTGCAAGAACTGAACAGCAGCCATAGGACTGTTCCTCTGGGTCAGTCGCATAGAAGAACATCTGGACAATTGCACAGAGTAAAACTTGCAGGTACCTAAGGAACACATCTGTCACAGCATGTTACCAGACAAAAGAAATGCAATGTTAATATGTAGTTCTGGCACCTGCCTCGTGTCACCATTTCCAAATGAAAATATTGCCCATAAAACATTCCAGGTTTCCATTGATAAAATTATCTTCTAAAGTGTGATGGAGGGATGATCACACAGATGATTCTCGCAGGCCACCCCTAAAGCTTTGTAAAAATACTTTTTCAGAAAAGCTTGTTCTCCTAGCTGCTGTGCCCACAAGGCAGTCAGGGATAAGCCCTGGCTCTGCTTGCCTCTAAAACCTGCCAGCACTGCTTCTTGCATAATGGGCATTGGTATTCCCTAGAAGGAGAATAGAAGTAGCTGGTTACACAATACCACAGTCTTCTACAGATGGTCGCCAGCCTCCCCCATGCACCTCTACATCCACAGCCTCTGAGAGGTTCAAATTCAAACCAAGATGCAAGTATTACCTCAGGATCTGTCATCCCATCTCTAGGGAGAACCAAGCAGAATCAGGGATATGAGAAACACAAAGCAAAGCAAATTAATCCATTGGCTCAACTCTGAATTTGAAATTTGCAGGTCAGGAATGTTTCAATATCATTCTCCTCCTTTTCAAGGAGTAACAAGGACTAGGAGCATCCCTGCACTTTCCCTCTGCCACCAGGTCCCTCTGTTCTCAGGTTTTGGTGGGCACATCCTTGCTGGTGTCCTTTGTTGGGTCAGTGAAGTCTGTATGTTTATAATTTCAACTTTCACAATTATTTTTTCACAGTACTTATGAATAATCTCTCATTCATTAAACCTTGTGCAAGACATTGTAACATTTCTGCAGAGGGTGCAAAGTGATACACTGGCTGGAAAGCCAGCCACTGGAGAAGCCAAAAGAAACACCACCTGTACTTCCATGGGGAAGGCACACGTCTGTTAGGAGCCATGGATAGAGGAAGGATGAAGGATAACCAGACAGGGCAGAGGTTGTGTGCTGCCCCATGGGAAGCCTCCTGCAGCATCCCTGTGTGTCCACCGCCCACCCTCAACATGCTCCCACTCTCCCCCACTGCTCTGGGTGCTGCAGGACACAGAGCTCAGCCTGGCTGTGTATTTGCCTTGCCTGGCTCTGGGTTATCTGCCTGCAACAACTCTGTGATCGGGTTTGTGCACACTGACGTGCACATGCTGGGGTACTGAACGTGGCCGATAAGAGCAGATGTGCCCAGACGATGTGGCCGGTGGCCCCTTGCTTATGCATGACATTTGCCAGACTGGGCACAACCTCTACAAATGGCAGAAATCTCCACTGGTGGGGGCACATTGCACTGACCCACCTTAACCAAAAAATTCTCAAGTAGGAAGGGTCCAGAGCTGGACAAAAACCACTTCAGTCATTAAAAAATCCACTCCCAACATGAAATTTTAGGTGGACCAGACCTGTTTGCTACTTAATGGTTATGCATTCATTTTTTTGCCAAAAAGCTTAAAACGTAGGAATTTCTTTTCCACAAAGAATTGATTTTACAGAATATAGAAACATTTTAACCTTTTCTCTTTGAAACCACCTGTTTTAAAACAGGTGATGGAATGTTAGATGGTTTGTTAGTTTTCATGGGGAATTTCCAATCATCCTGTTAAGCAAAACCAGCCTGAATGCTACAGACTTTACCTGCATTTCCTTCACCTGGCTGGCCCACTTTGGCTTCTCTAAGTCCTTCTTCCTTCCCAAGAGCAATCTGAAGCCACTCCTGTCTTTAGTTTGCTATGTTAAGTTGTGAAATGCACACCACAGAGCTGTGACCTGGTATCCACAACTGTCAGTAAGAATTTTTGTGAATAATTGATTTAGACATTAGTCTGAAAAAGTAAGCAATAGCATGCCTATTATGGTGATAGAAGTCATTTATGGGCTGAGAAACCAGCAGCTAGCTTTAAAATTCTTTTCTGTGGTCACTTTCAATTTTTCTTCTCTCCTTTATGGTTCTTTCCCTGATAGGGTTTGGCTTTCCTCTTCCTGGGTTTCCCACAGGAACGTGCAACCAGGAGCCTGGCCAGGGACACCAGAGCAACCTGCAGACTGCATGGTGTGAGAGCCATGCAGCATCCTGCCAGGAGCCACTCGAGCACAGCAATGACTAACAGCACAAGTCAATAAACACATCTGCTTTTGGCCTCCCTGGACACAGGAATTGGTGCAAGACAGCATGAAGATTGACGGGAATGCCAGTATAAGGACAGGAAAACAGTGCACTGTGTTTACTTTTTCCACTTAAAAAGTCAATGATTGCAGGTGAGTTATGCACAGAATGACAAGCAACTCGAGAGAGCAGAGCAGAGGACAGCAGCCCCATGCCCTCCCCTTCCTTTGTACATGGCTAGGAAACTCAGGCCTACACCTGAGAATTCAACTTCTGGGCTAGAACAGATTAAAAGGAATGAAAATCTTATTCCTAATCTAAATTTCTGCAGGTATTAACAATAATGGGCCAAACACCAGAGCTCTCTTGCCTGGGCAAAACTGTCCCTGGCTTTGTGGGCCACCGCTTTTTAGAGCAAAGCAGAACCCCTTTGTCCAGTCCAGATGCCTCTTTTGATGCAATCAGCTATAGCAAAGATCTTGGGAATAACTGTGTCTGTAAGCAGAAACCTTCATAGGTGTAATTCTGCTTTTACATGAAGGCACAAATTTCTGCCCTTCTGAGCAGGAAAAATCAAAAGCCAAAACTTGCCCTTTGCACCTCTCTGAGCCCCCGCAGCCCACACCATCCTCCCACACACTGTTCCCAGCCCAAACGTGCACTCAGGGAATTTTGTACACCGTCTCTTCACCCTACTCAACTTCTGTTTTCACCTCTCCTTAAATCCATTCCCAATCAAAGCTACTCTGCTTAGGAGTTTGGAATACATGAGCAGCATCATACCTGGCTTTATTTCATCCCAGAAACAATAACAGAATCCTCTCTCCCAGGTCTATTGAAGGAAAGGCAAGCAGTTAACCCATCCCTTTCCCTGACAGTGCTTCTACCAGCCGCCACCACTCCAATTTGGGCTGAGGTAGCCACAAGCACTGCCTCCCCAAGAAGCTACAGACTCTCCTAAGATGCTGCTGGGCCACAGGGGCTTTGCTCTGCTGCAAAGGCTCGTTTGTAACCCAGGTAGCAGCTCAGTCCCATCCCTGAGACCCTCAGCAGACATAGCAATTGATTTATTTTGGGGAACAGTAGCTCATTCTGCAACTTTTGCATTTCTCTCTGTCATCTGACAACCAAATGAGAGGCAGACATCCATGCAGACTGCAAAATCACCTCTCTGCCAATACTGATCCACTGAGCTAGTCAAAACTGCTCTTTAGAATAACATGCTTGCTCATCTGCAGCTGCATTTCAAAGACAGCATGTCAATAAAATGCCTAAATGAAAACTAGCAACTGTCCTACGTGTTAGCTTGTCCCCATCATAATATTGAAGGCAAGACTCGAGAGTGCACATAAAAAGTCAGTGGCAATCATGATTAATAAGCAAAATCATGCCAATTCCAGCATAGCTACAAATCTCTTTGCTGCAGAGTTGCAGAGATGCTTGGGGATGCTCTGCTTTTTAGCAGAAAGGTCCAAGGACCTCCTGGTTCTGCCACAGTGGGAACAGCAAAGTTGGCAGTGGGTTGGGCCTTTAAAATGGACCACACCACACCACTCAGAAAATGCTGGGTTAACTGCTGTCACTGGGGTGCTTCTGTTTTAAGAATGACTTATGATTTTTAAAATATTAATGTTTTGGATCCAAAGCATTCAGCTCAACTTACTCATTAGCTGAAATTCAGAAATCTACTCTTAATTTGTCTCTCTAATCTAGATAATTTCTGAGTAGCTAGGATGAAGCGCTGAAGAATATCACAGGGAACAATCTTCCGCCGTGGAGGACTCAGCAAACCAAATAACTCTTTTCCTTCTCTATTTTGTATTGTTCTAGAGTTTTAATGACAAACACAAAAATCCTTCAGGAGTATCAATGCCTGATGCAAATGCCTAACCACCCAGATTAACACCTTGCAGTACAGGAGATAAAGCCAATTAGCTGATATTCTGCAACTGTCACTTCTTTTACATTGCTTAATACAAAGTTTGACTTTGAGCTCATAGGAGAACAAGAAAGGAGAAATAACCCTGAAGAAATTACAAGCTCATATAGTCCAAGTTGTATCACCTTCTGCCCCATGGAAATGGAAATTTGGGATCTGTGTTTTCTTCCGCAGCCTAAAAACTGAACCACATATAAGGATCTCAGGGACGAGGTTCTATTCCATGCACCTGCTCTGCAGAGCAGCAGAGCTCCTGGCTTTAAAGGACAACGTTGCTTTTGCTGTGCTGGAAGAGCAACTGTATGTTCTTAGTAACATAATTTCTGTTTCTGCACTACCAGGGAAACTCACTTCAGAAAAATAAAGTTGCTCACAACAAAAGAACAGACATCTTAAATCACACCAAAGACACATCCATCCTGGTATCTGCATCCCACCATGGCCACCACCATCCAGGGTACAACTGAGCCAATACATGGTGATCCTTTTTCTATCCTCCAGCAAACTTCAACTTTTATCTGTTCTAAGCCAGAGACTGCATCCCTTTCTTCCAGTGGTGTCTGCTAGATAATTTCTTCCCCAACTAGGTCTGAACATAGCATTCACTGCAGCCTGCAGCATTTCCCATCTCATGAAACCTCTCCCTTTGCTGGTCTGGAAACTGGAGGCTACCAGCAGTACATCCACCTGACTCAATACATTCACAGCTCCAAATGGGTGTTGGTGAAGGTGGAATTGCACCATGGCAAACCTCCATGAAGTAGCAGAGAGGGGATGAGAGAGCAGACACCCAACTAAGGTCTGGCAAAGCCCCAATGTGCTCAAGCATCACTGCTGGTCCTACAGCCAATGCAGCAGCTCTGTGCAGCACAGCCAAGCACTCACCCAGAGTATTTCAGTTTAGCACCTTACTGAGAGCTCCTGCTCCATGGTTTTGGTGTAGCTGGCTTGGAAAAAATGGTCTTTGTTGTTCTGGCTGGAGACATGGTTGAGAGGAGCAGGTCTACAGATATCCAAGGGATTAACTGAGGGATTTCTAATTCAAACACCAAATATTTTTTGGTAGATCGGCATTTGTAGCTGTTTTGCCACAGATCTACACAGAGCAAGATTAACCTACCCAGAATAAGAAAAGCTGAGTGTAACACAGGACATGCCTCTTCCAAAACTTCCAAAACTTGTAGTGTAGGCAAATCCAGCCCCACAAGACTTTGACACAACATATAAAAGCAGCCAAATATATATGATTTTTAAAAAGAGAAAACTCAATAACTAGCAACACTATCAGGCTGGAGCAACAGGGTCTACATTTGGGTTTGAGTTAATTCTCTAAGCAGGTTTCCCAGAACTTGTTTCTCATTTTCAAAAGAACTGCTCTATTAAATTCAAATTAAACAGTTAAGCACATTCAGAGGATACAATTCAAAGCATTGCTATGCTAGTAGCCCAAATATGTTTGCCAATTTCTATAGGCACAACAAAATCAGATCACTAATAAAGTCTGTTAGAACCTCACGAGCCAATTAAATCGCAAGGATACGAGAGGGCAGGCTGCGCACGAGAAGGATGTCCCTGGATTTCAGGAGCTCTCAGCCTTGCTTGCACTGAAGCCAGGGAAAAGCCCATCTGCCCTGTGATCTGAAGTACAGAGGAAGAAACCCCAGCAAGCAGCAGGTCACTGCAGCTGCACCAAGCTCCAGCATCCTTCCATCTCACCTTGCTCCCAGACTCTAGAGGCGGCTGTGGCTGGGAACAAGCATCTCCTGCTGCCCTGGACGGACCATGGCTCTGCTTGCCCCAGACCCAGACACCCACCAAAGCCGCAGATCTGTGCAGTGAACATGTACCACCAGTCAAGGGTCAGACTCTCTGTCAACTCGCATTATCCCCAAATTATTGAACTCACTTAAGCCAAAGAGGTTTTGAAAGGATGTTAAGATCTATGCAATGAATGAGTAACAAAACTCAAGGGAAGAAAAAGATAAG
The DNA here is from genome assembly GCA_020086605.1 of Lanius collurio. NCBI lineage: Eukaryota > Metazoa > Chordata > Aves > Passeriformes > Laniidae > Lanius > Lanius collurio. The sequence continues at coordinate 2,232,760 of JACBWW010000068.1, forward strand.
AAGGAAAAAGCTTTGATTGGTTTCTCATTCCACCCCTCAATGTATTACCATATTCCTTTAAAACACTGATATCTTAATTTCCTTCCCAGGGACGTGCCCAGGGACTACGTCTCTGAAAACCAGCACCTTCCATCCTTGCCAGACACTCCCCTCTGCACTCATGCTCTCGTCCCCAGTGCCCGCAGCCATCCCAGCGAGTGAACCCCAAACTTCTATCATCGAACCGCAGCGGCTCCTCTCAGGGAGCAATAACCCCCCCCGGGGCTCCAGCAGCCCCCCGGGTGACCTGCTCGGACGGCTCCGGAGAGGGGCTGCTCCGCCTGACCCGCAGTCCAGGACTGGCCCCGCTCGGCTCCCCGAGTGCAGCCCCGACAGAGCTGTCCCAGGGTCGCCAGTCGGGACCCGCCGGGACCTCCCCGTGCTCGGGGCGGCTCCGGGACAACTCCAGGACACCCGTCCCGAGGCGCTGCGTGCCCGAGAACCTGAGGGTACGGATCATTGTCCCCTCCGCGCTCCGTGGCTGCAGGGACCGGCCGGAGGCGGCACAGAGTGGGACGGGAGGGGCCCCTGCCCGGCGCGGGAGTCCGGAGCTGAGTGGGAAGGTAACGCAGCCCCGGCTGAACATACAACACCTCTGTCCCAGGGTACCGCATCCTTCCCCGACCACCCCGCATCCCTACGCGGGAGGGATCCTGCACCGTGACCGGGGTCTGGCGCTACCCCGGCTGGCATCCTCCCTCCTCTCCCGTGCGACGCAGGACGGAACTTGTGCGAGGAACGATGCGGGACCACGCTCCTACCTGTGTATCCGCGGGGGCCGCCGCTGTCCCGCCCGAGCACGGGGGTGCGCGGCGCGTCCAGCCCGGGCGCGGTGGCTGCCGGCATGGCTCTGCCGAGCGCCGCCGAGCCCCGCCGCGCCGCGGGGCAGGTGCACCCGC
>JACBWW010000068.1:2233970-2428834 GCA_020086605.1 Lanius collurio
TACCTGTGTATCCGCGGGGGCCGCCGCTGTCCCGCCCGAGCACGGGGGTGCGCGGCGCGTCCAGCCCGGGCGCGGTGGCTGCCGGCATGGCTCTGCCGAGCGCCGCCGAGCCCCGCCGCGCCGCGGGGCAGGTGCACCCGCAGCCTCCTCCGCCCGCCCTCCGCCGGGGCTGGGCCGCGGGGAGCAGCACGGCTCAGCCCGCCCCGCAGGAGCCCCCGCCGGGCGCCCGCCCCGCGGCCCCTCCGCAACACCCGCGGGGCGGAGCAGGAGGGGCAGCGGAGGGAGAGGAGGGGCCACTCGGGTCTGGCACAGCCGGGCCGCCGCCGGAGCCTCGGAGTGCTGGAAAGCGCCGTGCCCTGACAGCGCTGGGATTCGGCCTGGCCCTTCCCCGGCCGGCGCGGCGCCCCACGAGCGGCCGGGCGGGGATGCGGCACCGCCCGCAGGGCAGGGCTGCCTGTCCCCCGCTGCCTGTCCCCCGCTGCCCGTCCTTCTCTACTACCTGCCGTCAGTCCCCGCTGTAGCCAGGCTGGCGCTCACAGCCTGCAGCCTCAGGTACCCAGACTGGTTCTCGTGGATCTGGTCTTGCAAACACAGTCTACTACTCTTCATGCGGTTATATTCCAGGAGCTGAAACGCATATATCCAACTTTATGGTCTACAAAGTTGTGTTTGTTTTCACTGGGATCTGCAGCTAAACCCACTGGATAGTTCCCAGATCCATCATCCTACCCAGAGCTGGGAGGCACACACCAACATGCACAGGCTACTCGGTAAAACCTAAGTGCCTTGCACACACTGCATGTGTCATTTTGTGCTAGTCACATCCTGGCCATGTCACCCCCTGCAACTTACTGCCCTGGCAGCATTACCACAGTGAATGTGGGTCTCAAAAGTGTTTGTTGAGGTCCTTGATTTGCCGATGCTGGCAGTGGATCCAAAAAGGTGATAGGGAAAGAAAGAGAACAGGGAGAGAGCATCTTAAAAACATTTTGCTGGGCTGTAGCATGGAGATGCTCATAATTTTTAAGGCCCCTGGTTTCACCTTCAGCATCAGGGGAAGCCATGCAGCCCCAGCCAGACACTTGCTGCTTTTGCTTAGGGATTGCTTGATTGGATTCAATCAAACAGTTGGATTTCACTAAGCTACCCTAAGGCATTGCCTTTCTTTTAATCCTAGTTATTAGTGCTGGCTCCAGGCAAGCCAAGGGCACAAGACTGCTGAAGTGACAATCCTCAGCAAAGCTGCCCGGGCGGCTGCAGGACTTACCTGGCCACAAGTAGGAACATGCTCCCAAGTCCCAGTCTGGCGGCCCAGCAGCTTTCCAGCCCTCCAGCAGCAGCAAGCTGATCCCCTTTCTCATCTTCTGGCCAGCCCTGCTGCCACCTGGTGCAGCTTAAGGCTGTGTCCTCTCGTCATCTTGTCGATTGCCTTGGAGAAGAGACCAACCTCCACCTGGCTGCACCCTCCTGCCAGGAAGGTGTAGAGCCTCCTCTGCTCCAGGATAAACAACCCCAGCTTCCTCAACCATTCCTCACAGGACTTGTGTTCCAGACCCTTCATCAGCCTTGTTGCCCTTCTCTGAACATGCTCCAGCATCTCAACATCTTTCCCAAATTGAGGGACCCAGAACTGGACACAGCACTCCAGGCAGGGGTGGAATGACATGGGCTTTAAGGTTACTGCCAACCCAAACCATTCTGTGATTCTGTGATAAATATGGGAATAAAGTACTGCTTCCCTCAGCAGAGAGGAGTAATGCTGGGAACTCCTCAGTGTGGAAGAAACCAACCTGGTCCATTGCCGAGGAACACTGCGCACAGGGACCTGGAGAATCTTTTCTGCCAAGGACACACTGTATGCCCACACCCAGCTCATTTTGGCTCCTCCAGTGACTCACCTGGGCTATCAGTGGCACAGAGCTCTGTGGTGCTCAAGTAAAGATGGCATATGGCTGATAACAAGTGACCTGCTTGCCTGCTGCAAACTCCAGTGTGTTTTCCTTTTTTCTAGTAGAGGTTAGGGAGGTGGTGGGTTCAGCTTGGGGCCACAGCTCAGGAACTACTTTTCATGTATTACTATTAAGTGCAGTACAATGCCACAGCATAGAAAAACACAGCAGCACACAGCTACATATATCCCATCAGCGCCTCAAAATACTAAGCTAATTTGAAGAGGGAATATTTTCGTTCCTTCTGTTATAGAAATGAGTAAATACAGTGTGACAGGCCAAGTGGCATCAATACACATTCTGTTTTTCAGTAGCTTGGAAAAACAAACATTCTGAGAACAACCATTTGTGTCTTCAATCCAAGATAAAATATTGCTGTGAGCACTCATGCAAGCTATCTCCTCCAGCATTGTTTGGGGCTGATCAGCATGGTTCCAGTTAAGCAGACATGGCCTTGCAAATTGATTTATTAATTTCCTTCTCCTAATGTCTACTTTTTACAAATGTCAGGATATTCATTCTATATCTGGTCGTTCTCTACCAGAGGTGAACTCTACATTTTATAAGCCTAAATTAAACATAGAAACAGAATGGTTAAGGGACCTTAAAGTCCATCCAGTTCCACCCCTGCCATGGCAGGGACACCTTCCACTATCCCAGGTTGCTCCAAAATCTGTCCAACCTGGCCTTGGACACTCCCAGAGACGGGGCAGCCACAGCTTCTCTGGACAACCTGTGCCAGGGCCTCCCCACCTTTCTAGTAAAGAATTTATTCCTAATATCCAGTCTAACACTTCCCTCCTTCAGCTTACGGGTGCTTCCCTTTGTCCTATCACTCTATGCCCTTGTGAATACCAGCATCAAGTAAATTTCCCTCATTTCAGAGAAACACCACTCACTTGGTGGAATATGCTCCGAATCTGTCCCGAACCACAGCGCCAGGATAAGGTTTCTGTGGTGAAGCTGGCACACATGCCAAGCCCTCAGGTCAAATAAATCCTGGGGATTTGATCTGCGTAACTCAGAAGAGGATTTGAGCCCATGTGATACCAGCGACTGCTTTAGGCCCTTGCACGAGATGCATATTCAATTTGTTTTTATCTCTTTAAAACAGGAAGCGATCTCTAAGGAACATAGAAAGCATTAGCATGCTGTTCCTGAGTGATGACTTCATTACACACTTACAGAAATGCATTATTATCCTAAGCCTAGTGCATACTTCAGAAATCAGGGAAGAATTGCTAACATGCCAAAAATTTGACACAAAACTGATCTCTCAGGCAAAAAAATTAGCAGCTATTGGAATAATATTGTAGTGTCAGGTTTTCTCTGTGCTAGGAGAAACGGGGGAAAATTCACTGTTGAAGGAGAACATTTACTATTTGCAAGCCAAGAGCAATGAAAACCTGCTGCCCCCTTGTCTCCAAATGACTCTAGGTAGAGTGGAATCCTGCTCAAGTCTGCTGTGCATCTAGGGACAGCAAAAGCTGTGCTGTAAATCCCTGATTATCTAAGGCTTGGCAGGAAGCAGAAATGCTTAAAGATCGAACAAAGCTATATGGTCAGATCCTCACCTGATTTAACAGACAGGTGTAACTAAATCCATCTATTTGTACCAACCAAGGAGCTTCCCAGTGTCTGTTCTAGCAAATAAAGATTTAGTTTATTTTATGGTGGATGCTCAGTGCTTTTCACAGTTCTGCATTTTCCCTGTGCAGTTTTAAATGGATTGTTGCAATTTTATTAAGCCATTTTTATTTTAACCTTTTGCCCTTTTCAATTCACGTAATGGATTTGTCACAGTCTCTAAGTGGTACATTCAAATATAATTGCACAGATGCTCTGCAACATTGTCAGTCTGCTCATTTAGCAAAGGGCAGTGATTGAAGGATATGCATATGCATGTCTAGCATCAACTTCAGAACAGCCTGCACTGATAACGGTTAATATTTCTTCTTCCAGCTGGTTTAAAGGACTGAATAAGGGAAATATTGCCCACCAGCAAAGTCGTGACACATCACTGTTGTTCAAGACAGTCAAAGTGGCACAAGATGCTGAAGAGGGAAAATAGTCAAATATTCTTTGCCCCAGACATAAACAGTCTGCGACAGAAATGTGAAAAAAGAAATTGCCTGCCCCAGCATCTGTCCTTGACCCACCTCATGTCCTGTGTGGTCAAAGAAAGGAGATTAAAGGAGGGGAAGAAAATGCGGTCAGAGCTGCCCAGCAAAGAACAAAGAAACAGTCCAGGCTCTTTAGCCACAGAAAGAGACACCTGGGAAAACCCAGGGGAGGTCTGTGCAACCTCAGGGTCCTGAGGAAGGTTAAAGGGGAGCTGTTCAGTGCTGTTCCCCAGGCCAGACCTAGGAAGGTGCCAGCACTACAGCTTCAAAAAAAAAGGGAAGAAACTTTCTAGCCAAGGTGGGGTTTAGCTATAGAATTCTTTGACACAGGATATTGTGGATAGTAAAAAAAAAATTTGCAGTGGAAAATATCATCAGCTAAGTTCTAGGACAAAAATCCTCTGAGGTGTTATTAAAGGCCAGGTACCATCTCTCTAGCTCAGGATATCTTTGAGTGTCAAGCAGCTGGCAGTCACACATCCATATGTGTTCCTTCACATCTGCTTTGGCCATGGCTGGAGACAGTTCTCTCACCTGGCTATGGCAGGTACAGGTGCTCACCTCCCAAATGCACCAGCTTCATCTCCACATCACCGTTAGAGAAGGGAAACTGGCATACAAACAGTCCCAATGTGCTCAAGCACAGTGATTACTTTGTTCCACCTGTAAAGATGTTTATAATGGACATAAAAACATCTTCCTCATTTTCACTGCTCTACTGTATTTTATCTGTCTAAGCAGCTCCAGCATCAAACAAGAAACTCACAGCTTTGTCATCTTTCTCTCTGAAGCAGCTGTAAGCATCTGCCAGTGACAAGGAATTCCACGAGCACAGAAAAAAGATCTGTGATGCACATTCCCTCCCCCGCATCACCTTTAGAAGCAGTTTTACATACAGGTATATGATTATGCTCACCTTGTGGAGACTCATGGGGTTCAGATTTAATTCTTACCTGTAAGGGTGGTGAGACCTTGGCACAGGTTCCCAGAGAAGCTGTGGCTGCCCCATCCCTGGTAGTGTTCAAGGCCAGGTTGGATAGGGCTTAGAACACCCTGGTCTAGTGGAAGGTGTCCCTGCCAATGGCAGGAGGTGGAACAAGATGATCTTAAGGTCCCTTCCAATCCAAACAATACTGTGATTCTATGATTTAGCAAAAGCCCTCCTCTGATCACAACCAGACATTGATATGGTGGCACTAGTTCTCCTAAAACCTCAGATTCATTCTCATTTTGAAAAGCAGTCAATGGACCCTGTGTAATCCATCAAAGACAACACAGAGGCTGGAGAATGAATAAACCAAATGAGCACACCGAAATCTAGCCTTTTTATAAAAGATTAAGGTAAACAACAAATAAATAATCCATCTGAATGAATCAGCCCCATTTGCCTCTGTGAAAATCTGGCCCAGATTCCCTGGTGCCAATGGTCCACAGCAGGCACAGCAGGTAAGGACTATCCAATTTCACATATTTCACAGTTCTCCTATTTCTCAGCAGATTTGTCCATGCCGACTTTGTCCCTGATGGACCCAGCACACAATATACCTGGTTCTTTAGACACCCATGAACAATTTGGGGCCAGAGATATTAAAAGGTCACACATCATTTTGCAAAAGCACAACTTCTGCCCTGATAATTTTACATTCCTTCTTCATCATTTTAAGTGGAGACATTAATTTCAAATGAAACGTCTTCATTGACTGGTTTGATTTCCTGTAGTCTTGGTGTTGACAGTGAGTCTTGTCCAAGCTCCAAAGATCACAGTGGTAGAGCTCAGGTATTGCTTGTACAGTACCAAAGGTTTAAATGTAGGTGGAGAAAATGTAGGTGGATCAACTGGATCCAGCTAATTTCTGGAACGCTGTGTCTCTCCAAGTCATAATTCTGTGTTTTTCCTCATCCTGATCACTGCACTGCTCACCACCTGCAAAATTAGCCACCCACCATCATGCATCCCACCTTGAGGAAATAAATAATTGGAGACTGGCCCTCTCTGTCACTGCCTTTTTCCCTTGTCCTTGCCCGCTCCTTGTATTTTGCCTTTGCCAGCTCTTCTTTCTGCTGGCATAACACCTCATTTTAGCAGAATAGGAAAATTAATAAAAAAGCACTCAGAATGAAAAATGTGTGGGAATGAGATTAAATACAGCTAATTGATTTATTAATGAAATCTTCCTGAAATAAATTCTGGGTTGTTCAAACCCTTAATCTGTGACTGGCAATTTAAAGAAGAAAAAAAAAGAAAAAAATCGCAGATGTTAGTTTAATTCAGGCAAGAGATGATGGGCACCTTGGAGAGAGACAGCAGCTCCCTTGAGAAGCAGAGGAAAGGCTTCTCCAGCTGGCCAAAGGAAAGGTTAATCCAACTGCTTACAGGAAGCACCAAGCAAGCTCTCACAGATTTGTGAGGTTTAGCTCCCAAACACAGCGGAATTCTGTGATCCTGCAGTGCCTGAGGGCCCACAGCACCACAGCTTGCTTTGATTCTGTCCCAGCCATGCTCAGAGCAGGGATGTTGTGGCTATGAGGCAGGAAGGGTCTGGTGCCTTGACCTGACAGGCAGAGTCACAAAGACCTGGTGTATTTTACTTCATGGTTGCAAGCAGCAAAGTGGAGAGAGAGGGTTTGTTGGTGCAGCTCCACAGGCCACATCCCTCATGCAGAGAGAAGGTTCTCAGCTTATTGCATGATTTTTGGCATCTTTTCTGAAATGTGATGATGTCAGGACACCGCAGTTATGGGTATTGTACTTTTAATCCCCACTTCATCAAAATTCAGTCTCCTGGTTTAACTTAACTGCTGCTGCCAGTTAAAAACTAAATTTTTTTCTCTAGTCTTATCATGGCCAATATATATAATTCAGCTCTATGCAGAGTTAGAAAGGGGCTATTAGAGGCTTAAATCTGGTTTGTGCACTAACACAAAGGCCTAGGTAGGATTCATGGGATGCTGAAGCCCTGTGCTAACCCTCTGCACAGAAGCAAGCTCAGCACAGAACAGATTTTATGACAAAGGAAAGTCTAAAGCTTACAGCTTTTATGACAAATAGTGTCAGTGATGCCTATTTCTTCAGCTTTGGGAGTTCCCACTTGCTTCCAAATGAGAGAAGATGAGGAAGGAGAATTAAACAAAGGTCCTAACCCTCCAGCCTTTGATCTGGACAAGATTAGATCCTACTGTAAGTTTAGGACAAGCCTTCAGAGACATGTAGTGATTTCTCAAAGGATTTGATTGTGATTTCACAGCAGCATTGTATTCTGGGACTCTGGTGCTGGTCAATCAATGCAGATCAAGAGAGACTCTCCTACCACAGCATTCTGTAGCATTCAACAGCCTGGGTCCGTTCTCTGAGAGTGCTTTGCTGTTGCATTACTGCATGATGTTTTGTTAATGTGTTCACTAAGCACATTTCCCTTAATTTGCTTAGAATCATAGAATGATACAATGTTAACACAAACATACAAACAAACAAATACCCCACCTCTAAACCAGAAATGTTGCTAAATGTGTAAATTTTCAAGGCAAGCACTCTATGTCATTATATTTTCAAGGAAGCTTGGGAGAAGAAATAACACACACTGGAAAGGATTCCTTTTCATGGTAAAAGCTACTCTTCGAGAAATCTTTTCTGTGTTGAATGCTGGGAGAGGGAGGGTAGGGAGGAGAGATGCAAGTCTCATGAAAATTTCCCAGTAGATAATCAAATACATGGCCTCTAATTTTTTATCATCATGGATTTCCAAAATTCCGAAATTGGTTTATTACACCAATGTAAAAAATAAACCAAACCCCAAACAAGGATAAGTCCTTTTCTGTAGATCCAAAAAATACTCGCTGATGCAGATCACTGATTTTCAACAATTCTAAAAATCTCTGGTTGTATGGAGCATTTCTTCCTCTCTACCAACATCAGAAAATGTAGAAAGCTGAAGAGGAAACAAAAGTTAAACCAAACCATTAAAAAATACGGTACTGTGACAGATTTTATTTCATTTTGATTGATACTACATGCTTACTACTACTAGAAACAGACATGCCTTTTTTTTTTGGTTTGTTTTGGACTTTTTATATATTTTTTTTAACCTACGTTAAATGTTGACCTAAACTTTGCTATGCCTTGGAAATCTGGCTCAGGAGTTAACTGCAGGAATTTTTATTTAAATAGATTAGCATTTACGTTTGAAAATAAGACAAAAACAAGTGAACAGGAAAATTAAATTACAAATTCAGTTCATACAAATATCTCTTATACTATGCACTAAATCCTGTTAATTAGCTGAGGTCTTTTAAAAATTCTTAAAATACTTATGAAACATTATTTACAAATTATATAAATAATATCTAGGCCACTTAAATTAACCAATACAAAAAAAAAAGTCACCTTTTTGTATGGTGTGTACTAAAAATGTTCTTGTTTATTGATCATAACCCAGTTTGCAGTATAAAATGTTTGTTCACTTACATCAAAATGGGTTCCGATAGAAGGAAGGAAGGTATTGGTTCCAAAAGAAAGCAATCAATATAACAAATGCTTAAAATCAATGAGGCTTCTTAATGTTCTGTTCTGCACCATTTGCAGTCATTTTTAGAAGTCCCTTCTACAGTATTTGTCATGTGAACAGGTAACCTCAAAATAGCAGAGACATAGTTTTAGCAACGGGAAAATACTCAGTACATCGCTCACACATCACAAAGACCTTACCAGGAAGGCGAGGCAGAGAATGGAATGTCAGTGGCCAGCACAAGCCTTTACAACATTTAACTTAAAAGGCAGCATTTATAGAACTAATCACAGACTATACACATCCTGCACTCAACAGCAATAAAAAGGACTGGAAAATATACATTTAGGAAAACTAAATACTGATGGTTTTCTATTACCTTTGTTAAAATTAATTCTTTACTCCTTGTCTTTTATTTTAAAACCAGCATTGACACCACCAACAACTATAACTACTTTTTCCTTTAACATAATATATGGCAGGTAACTACTGTACGTGAAAAATGTACAATAAAAGGTGAGAAACCACTGAATTTCCTATGCAGACACATGAAAATATAAAGCCATACAGATTCCAAAGTGCCATGAATACCAAATTCAAGTTATGGTTTATAGCATCTAGGAAAGAAACTAAATGAAACTTGCTCTATGGGTTGCCAAGCCCTTCAGCTGTATCCTCAGTCTCCCCTTTGGCAGCTTTGGTGAGAATTTCCATCCATTTCATCTGCAGCTCTTCATCTTCAGCACTGAAATAGAGAGTTTGATGGGACTGGCAAAGCTTAAAAACGTGCTTCACTTCAAACTTCTCACCAGAACCTGGTAAACTGACTTCGTAGCCAGGCAGAGGGATAGGACGTGGGCTTCGTCCATCCTAAAGGAGAGAGAACAAATGCAAAAATTAAGGAACAAATGCTGTTTGAAATGGGAGGAATGGGGGTACACTGCACGGAGCCAGCAGGCACACACTGCGGGAAGCACATGGATGCAGTCCCAGGTACAGGCACATTCGGCTCCTCGTTTAGCACTGCAGCGTAGAAAGCAGGGAAGGGGCAGTATCAACTGGTCAGCTTAAACCAGCAAAAAGCAATGACTTACTGGTGCTTTATTCTTATTTCACTGATTTCCTGTCACAGTAAATATGGCCAGGGATTTTAATATAATTTCACGTAACTTACGCATGTGTCTTTTAAAAAATTTCTTCTGCATTAGGTACAGGCAATGGGATCCAGCTAAGAAGATTTAGTGTTGTCCCTTTTGAACTTCATGGGATATTTTGTAGGATTGATTAAAAGGAAGCAATCAAGCAAAGCTGGATGCTGAGAGATACCAAGACAACTAAAGGGCAAGGGAAAAGTCTTTGAAAGAAAAGAGAACTTTTGATTTTCAGTCATTTATGATGCCTTTGAGATTTGTCAAGGAAGCAAATGCTCAAATTCTTGACTATCCTTTAAAGGCCAGATTGGCTCACAGATCTAAGGAGCAATACACCTCTCTAATATACAGTCACATCTTGAGCATCAAAACCAGCTCCTCTCCTAAGCTCTCAGGAAAGACATATTTTAGCAAGGCAGGGTGTACCATGGCCAAGCAACCTCTTCAACTGCTCCCAGCAAAGTGTTTCTAAAGATAAGTCCCCAAACTGAAGTCTGAATCACACAGGCATCAAACATCTGTACAAAGTTGTCACCTTCTGTAGCAGCTACTTGTGTTGCAGCCCCATACCAAAGCTAACAAAGCATCCCACAGAGAAGTGGCAAAGTCATTCTTTTGTCAGTCCACATCAAATGCAGATGACTTGGTAAATCTGGAAGAGGACCAAAACTCTGAGACCAATGGGAAAAAAATATGCCTACTTTTCTAATACTTTGTCTAAACTAATTCAATCAGTTGCTCACATCAATGCAAACATACATTAACTAAATGGGTAAGAAATATAGTCAAAAACATATCACAGTTTATTAAATCAATACAGGCTTCTTGATTTATTCTTCTATTGCTTGTTATTGTCATGCAAAAATGCCAGAGTCCAGCTGCTTGAAGACCAAGCACTATTCAATGAGATTCAAGGCAGGTTTAGGCCAAACACTAAAGTTACACTCAGTTCCCATCTGAGTGTAACTAGCTGTCCTAAATGCAGCACAGTTTCTATTCCCTGACACCACAGCCTATAAACAGGAAGGTCTTGCCCATGCAGAAGAACTGGCACGTAGAGAGCAGCTCCTGCACACGTGGCACTGCTCAAGCAAGCAAGCATGGGACTGATAAACACAAATGCACAAGAGCACATGCAAGCTCAACCATGCCTGTTTCACTGGTCTTGGTTTGGAAGAGTAGACATTCAGACTTGTCATATGGAAGATTGTAGGTTGCCCATGACAATGACAAATGATTTTGTTTGTAGCCATGAAGAGCACCATAAGAGCAAATTGATGTTTGAGTTGTATGTGTTGCACCTACCCAACATGTACAGACACAGGCAAATTAAGCAGTCTGCCTTTGGTCTTGCATCCTCTCTTTTCTTAATATGCTGCCTTTGGCACTTTGTCTGTACCTGCCCGATCCAAAAGGAAGGGATTGACATTATCTCTGAAAAGCTGTACTACTGCCAGGTAAAGGTAAAGCACTTGGCCTTGAGGAATACCCCACCCCCAATCCAGACTTCTCTTTGGGACCAGCAGCATCTGTGGATGTCCTCTGCCACTGAGCCCTTCCCTCCTGCCTGAAGCCCAGAAAATCCAGGGTCAAGTATGCACCCAGGAGGAGTTCCAGCCCTATATTGAGCATGTAAATAGGATTTACAGGCCTTACAAGAGAGATGAAATTCATGTTTTAGTTTTAGGAACCTATCAGATTTGGCTGATTGGACTGTATTTTTAAAAAAATATTTCTGCCTGCATCATAGTAGGACTGCATGATATTGGTGTTTCATTAAACCAAAATACCCAGTGTTGAAAGAGCTTCACCTTAGGAGTGATTACAATAATTTTCCTCAGATAGTGAGTGAGTGATAGATGAAAGTTGAGTGGGTGTGTAATACTGTCAGCAATCACAAGCACTGTGCACTCATCCTGACTCTCAGCAGCGCAACACGAATTGGTTATTTATCTAAGTCATTACAGCAGCATGTAATTATTGCTGTTACAGCCATTGCAACACCCAGGGTTTAAGATTTGGGAACAGATAACTCAGTTCCACCATGTAGGCAGTTCTATTTCAGGCACCCCTGTATACAGACATGCCTCTTGCACTGCCCAGCCCTTTGCAGCTCTCTTAGACGACAGTGACCCACCAATGGCACCATTGTCATTTTCCTCCTACATTTTCCCCCTCCTACCTCTGAATGGGCTTAGAAAATCTCTGGTTTTTAATACCCAAACTCCACTCTTTACCCACTCATGGTCTAACCCCAACCTTATGCAAGTCATTGAGAAACTCCTTTGATGCAAAGATCTTCAGGACCAAAAAAAGGGCAGGCAGAGTTTTGTGCAGGGCCAGGTAAAGCTTCTACTAAACAGGATCAACAGGCAAGCAAAAAAAAAAGTTCTTCTCAAAAACCCTGAGCTCAATTTCAGACTCAGCTACTCCCTTATTTTCAAAAAGTAAATTACATTTACATGATAAATGAAAGATTTTTCTTCTTTATAAAGAAAAATTTTCTCTTGGATCAAGCTTGATCTGATATATATGTGTGTATATATAGTAACTCTACTAGTTTTATAGTCCATATTTCTCCAAAAACCATTACTTTTCCAGCTAGCCTAGAAGCCTTGACTTTGTACATCTTGCTCAGATTAAGTTCATGTCAGAGCTTTGCAAGTAGCTGTGCATTTTACAAGGCCAACGGGGGCAGAAGCTCCAGCTGGAGCCCTTGAAAAGGCAAGACTAATTTATCCTAAAACTGCTTCTTACACTTGAAGTGGTCTTTGTTTATATGTAAACTCTTACAATTTCACTGAGATAAACACAACTAACAGTTGTACAAATTCTGACTCCATTTGAAAACAAATCAAATTGGTGTAATTCCCAAAACTAAACAAGCTGGGAATCCTCATGCATAAAGCCTTATGCAAGACTTGAACTGCAAACACTCAGGGGATTAATTAATTCTCCTGGAACAAGGGTCTAAAGCAAAAGAGCAGTTTTCTTGCTATTTTAAATCTCTGAGTCATGCTTCTACTGGCACTAGCATCCCTTCTTGGGAGCAAGGACCAGGGGTACAGAGAGAAAAGCTTTCACTGTATCCAAAGCTCCAGATTCAGCTTGGTTTGCTCTTTCTTCCCAAGAGGCAGCTATTCCTTCTGTTCTTCTTAACAATAATCCCCCACATTCAAACTTCTACAGTCATGATTTACTCTATTTAGTCTTTAATAATATTGTTGGCAATATTATTCCTAAAAGACACATCTCAGGCACTGAAATGCTTCTTTGCAGGTCTAAAGAGGTCTGTGAGATTCACGGAGGTGGTTGTGCAAAACAGAACTATGCCTGGGAAAAGAATATTTAAGCACATGAATGGCTCCCAACTAATTCCAGGCATTCAGACACCAGTAAAGAAGCTCTGGAAGAGATTTTCCTTGTGTATCATATGTAAACCAGAACTAACAAGAATATTGGATTAACATCAAGGAATAGGACTTGCTTCTTAACTTTTTCCTGCACTTGGATGCAAATTGAAGTATACAAATGGGAAGGCAGGCCCTTGAAAAAGGGACTCACTTTTGTTGTTCTATAGTCTCATTCCTGATAGCAAATCCCAGTTTTGGAACGTAAGATAAACAACCTTGTCCTGTTGCTTTCTTGACACTTTATTGGGAGATTTATCTCACACCTGAAATAGTTGAGGACACTAACCACTGAATTTAACTATCATAAAATTGACAATCAGTGTCAAAGGCACTTTTCCCCTAAAAAAAATAGGATCTTACTAATAATATCAGCAGAGGCTCAAGATCAAATTTGGCAGGACATGGACAAAGTACACAGCAACTGAAGCAGAGAAGCTCCTCCAGCTTCCATCTGTGGCTTTGCATGACTCTCAGGTGGGGCCTGCAGAATCAAGCACCATTGAGTTTGCACTGGATGCAGGTGATTTACGTCCATGGACTATTATTTGTGCTGTACCGCAAAAATTGGTTGGGCAAGTAGGAGAAATTCTAAATCATACTGTGTAAGGGACGTTGCTGCCTCTCAACTTCTCACCCCTGTCACCTCCTACATGACACATGTTGTTGTTTCTGTATGAGGTAGGCCAAAGAATTTAAACCTCTCTCCCTCTATTCTCACTCTCTTTGCCCAAGTGCGAGACAATCTGGCTTGGTTTGTGTGGATAAAGGGCTTGCACTGGCCCTTGGCTGAGGCACAGCTTGCGCATCAGTTGAAAATTTCCACAGGTGAAGCTGTTCTCTCTGCTTGGCTTTTAAAAACATTGGTCCTTTCCCCAGACCCTGGATCCAGAGAGAGCCAAAGACTGGATTTGTTGCCTTCATTTTAGTGCCTTCTCTGAGGTTGTTCGCTTTTTCAATGTGTAATTTCAGTTGTGCATCTCCTACTGACTAGGAGGGAAACCAGGCAGCTCGCTGCATGCAGGATGAATTGGAAGCTTACCCAGTGTTGGGCTGGAACCACAGATGGAGCCAGGGGGGCTGAAGCTCCAAATTCAAGTTTTAAGCCTCTTTAAGCACTATGTTTAAAACATTACACAAACTTGTTTAAAGCCAGAGGTGCTCCTGCTGACAAGCTGTGAAATGAACACAGCTCTAACGACAACATGTAGTATTTGTTGATCAGACACACGGTGAGCTTTACTCTGAAATGCTTTATAAAATCAAGGGGAAAATTTATTTCCATGACTGTTTCTAGCCAGAAACAGATGCTAATAAAAATAAAGCCTTCTTATCACTACAACTACAGCATTGTAATTGCTGGCTGAATTCAGATCCATTCCTTCTTCCATCCCACACGGGAGATAAAACAAAGCTGTGTATAAATGTGTCAAACGCCAAATGCAAAACTGGATATGGGGAATCTCATTTCAGCATTGTCATTCTTCAGTGATAAGGAAGCACGACTGATATTTCTATTTTGGATATAGATGTTTTTATCCCTTGACTTTCATCACATACAAATGCTAGTTAGTGTCAACGGCACTTTTAGAGACAAAAAACTCTTATCAATGTAAGTATTTAAAGTAAAGATACAACCCCATGATGCCATGACAATGAGCTTTACCATTTTTCAGGCTGAAGAGCACCTATATTTGCAAAAATTCCCCTATCCCATCAACCCAGAACTAGGTTATAAAAAAAAAAACCTTGAACCAGCAATTGCAATATTGCAATATCCAGCCTCCTTTGCAGTTCTATATATTTAACAGGAAAGTGCTTCCCCTAGTGACAGAGTAATAAAACCTTTGAATACATCTGTGCATACATCTGTCTGAAACCTCTAAAAAAGTCAAAGCACAACCTAATTCTCCTTGTCTTCTCTTCTTTTTTTTTTTTTGCTAAAAATTTGAATGGAGAAGCGATGCGCTTTAATATTTGCTCACAACTGTACCAGCAGTAAGTACATGTAACAAGGTAACCTGAATTCTCTGAGGCTTTGTGCCATATCCAGAATAGGAAATTCAGTTCTGTTGTTGAAATCAAGCCAAATCCTTTGGCCCATTTCTCAGCTCGACACATATAAACTTACGCTTTTCTTTTGCTGTGTGTTAACCCTTGTGAATGCCATCTTACCTGGCTGCTTCCTTGCAGATACAGAACAAGAGGTTCAGTCTTGGGGATGTTCACCCACATTTTGTACCAAGTCTTCCCTTTTTCAAGGAACTGGAGGTAGCTGCTGAAGAGGCTGTTTTCAGCTGCAAGAATGCTTTGCTTCTGGATGAAGGGAAAAAAAAAAAAAAAAGAAAACAGAGCTGTTTCCATTGATGTTTTAAGTGTGCAAAATACTTAGAATTAAATATAAAATACTCAAGTTGTGCAGAGTCAAATAACACTTGAGGGCAAATGTTGGATAGGCCACAACAAAATAAAACATTAATAATTATTATATACAATTAAGAAATAACATAATTCCATGTAACAGAGGCAAAGGCTGAACCACCATTCCCAGCAGACATGAAGTTAAACCCAACTTCCACCCAGTAAATTGAAAATGGTAATTAAGATGATGCAGCTCATTTCTTGCTTAGCAAAGTAGGCTGGGAGATTACTTCAAATTAATGCAAAGGGTTTATTAACAGATCCTCTTGTGCATGGATGGAGCCAAATCAGAGTGCAAAAAAAGATTGGAAGAAATTGTTGTGTCCTGAGAGAAAGTAAAGAAAATCAAAATTCCTGTTTGCATTAGGATTTGCACAGAAGTCTCCTGAAGATTTCTGGCAGCTGCTAGTAACATTTGTTAAGTGGCAATCGCCTCAGCTGCTACTAAGCCAGTTAAGAAAGTTTAATGTAAACAGAAGGGAAAGAAAAAGCCTGAGTCTGATCTTTTCTTTCTACACACTATTTTCTTTCTTGAATTTTACCTCATCCTTTGAAGATTTAACAAAAAAAACTAGAAGCCTGAGCAGAGGAGGAAAAAAATTACACTTTTCTTTGGGTTTTTAAAGCTTTTTGCTGTAATTCGCTTTCTGAATTAAAGCCATGGGTCACATTTCACTGGTTTGCCTCTCAGCTTTTCAGATTAACAGTGCTCTCTCTTCCCTGTGTAGGTGCAGGTTTTCACCTGAAACTTTTCCTACTGAAACAGTGCTGTAAAGTTTGTCATGAGACACCACAGACTGTATTGACATCCATGAAGAGGCTCATCATCTGTAGGCATAGAAGAGCATATATCACAGAATATCACAGACAGTTTGGGTCAGAAGGAACTGTAAGGATCATCTCATTCCAACCCCCTGCCACAGAGGGGAATATCTGATACCATATCTGAAGGTTTTGATGGAGTCGGGTTCCAGTTCCAGAACTTTCGCTGGGCTCTGAAGACCTGGCAGCCTAGGGCAGGGCAATGCAGACCTGCAACTTTACTCCACTCTATTGCTGAAATCTTGGATATGTTTGGGTATAAAGCTGACAAAGCCCCCAAGGAACAGAGTTCACTCTGGGACACCATGCTGGCGTAAGTTTGCCTGCTCAGGTACATTTAGTAGCCTGGAACAAAAAACAACATACTGGGAAGCAGAGCAGGGCAGGGTCTAAGAATCACAGAATCATAGAAACCCGAGTTGGAAGGGACCCACAAGCACAGGCTTGGTGCTGTGACCACTTCCTTGGGGAGTCTGTCCCTGTGTCCAACCAGTCAACTAAGAAAAAAATTCATTTCAATAATAGTTTGACAGGATGTGAAACAGAGAGTGCAAAAGTATCTACTTCATGGAATTAAAAGTGAAAAATCAGATCTTATTTTTTGAATAGTCACTGTACACAGCTCAAGACTGCACCATAATAAAATGAAGTCAAAGGTTTTCCTTCTTTTTTGTAACTTTGAAAGCTGAAGCTTAGCTACCAAACCTGTGTGATCAGCATCCTGTAATGAATGCTCACCATCTACAAATAGCATGCAGTCCGTAGGCATGTTCAATGCCAGTTATAGGTCAGAGGATTAAATACCACAGTGGGCTAGAAAAGGAAACCAATTTGCTTTGGTTTTAATAAATACACTAAAAAAAAGGAGAGAGCCTCACAAAGTTTCTTAGCCAAAAACTGTACCTCTGCAGCTAGTCTTTTCTTCTGTTCTCCAACTACTTCCACCCCAGGGCTGCATGGGCTTGCTGGAAGCTGCAGGAAACACTCTTTACACACTCGATTATGGCGACTGTTATCTGCAAGTGTCTTAAATTCAGAGCATTTTGCACAGATCACCTGTAACAGACAGATGGTGTTTAATTAGCCATGTTTAAAACACAACCCTTTATCAAAGAAATTGACTTGCAGAATGGTTGTTATTTAAGTAAAATTCTATGAAAGCTAATGTAAACTTAAGTTAGAGAGACCAATAAAATATTCACTATATTTATCTCCATTAATAATTAACTTGTTTGTGATCCCATGCCGTATACCAAATTAAAGAAAACTTATGTCTTTGGGGAAATATTGTATGACTAACATCATGCAAGGTTGCTCTTCTTGTTTTTCTTATAAGCTTTTATAGGTCAAAAAAAGCTTAAGTTGATGAAGCTGTTAATGCTTTTTAATGGTCTAGGAAGGACTGATTTTCAGAGTGAAACTGGCTGACATTCCTCATCAATCAAGGACATCCTGGACAACTGAGGAATCCTGAAAGTACCAACTATTTTAAGAATATAGTCCAAAATATAATCCATTAAAAATTATTTCTCTGTCTCAGCTTCCAAGAGCATGCAGTGGCACATTTTCAAGCACCAAGGAACCAGTGCTTGGAAAGAGTGCTGGATCTGCATGTCCTGAACCTGTTTTCATGCTAAAAAATTGACTCTAACACACCTGCTCCAGGGAGAGAAAGTGTCCCCAGGGTGTCAGCCTGATGGACATCCATTCTGAATTTCTGTACAATAATAACCACAAAGCCACAGCATACATATATGTTGTTGCATGGTTCACTGTAAGACTTAAATTACTCTATGAACTGGGCTGCCTTAATTCAGGAAGTGTTACCCAAACAAAAGCAAGAGGGCATTTTTAACTTCTTTAATTTGAACGCGATCGCCACACTACAAGGCATTGCACAACAAACAATGATTTAACAATAAATTATTAATTATGTAATTCTTATTATTTCTCTGTCCCTGAGGGAAAGCCATGATTTCATTTCTTTAGAAACAGTGACTGTGCAGTGCGATATTTTAAAGCCCCAGAAATGTATTTCATGATTTAGGCAATTATTAATAAAAACAAACCCAGAAGGTTTAAAATACCAACTCTAGGGTAAAAATGCCTCCTCCACAGCAATTTAATTTCAATTGCTGAGACTGAGGTTTCTTTAAATATCTTAACTATACATTTAGATCTCTCTGCAGCTGAAAATTTATCTCTATTTCAAATGACTAATATTATTTAAATAACATTACTCTGTCCCAGTTACATTAGTAACACTGAATGAGGTTTCAAGTTATCTTGCAGAAATCCCTCTCATCTTGGCTGTGGTTATGATTTACAGAAAAAAAAAAAGGGAATTCAGTTGTTGATAAACGGCACTAGGGGAAGTGGCTAAGGGCCTTCAGTAACCCAGCCTTGCCTCTGTGGGATGAATTTTCTTTGGTGCTTCAAGCAGGAGGAAACCACTTTTGCACAACCTTTCTCTAGGGAAAGAAACGCAGAATCATGGAGTATACTGAGTTGGAAGGGACCCACAAGAATCATCAAGTCCAATCCCTGGCCCCACACAGAACATCCCCAAGAGTTCGTATGCTTGAGAGTGTTGTCCAAATGCTCCTGGAGCTCTGGCAGGTTGGTGCTGTGACCACTTCCCTGGGGAGCTTGTTCCAGCGCCTGACCACTATCTGGGGGAAGAACCTCTTTCTAATATCCAACCTAAACCTCCCTGACACAACTTCAGGCCATTCCCTCAAGTCCTGGAAAGAGATCACAGAAAGAGATCAGAGTCTGCCCCTCCTGTCCCCCTCAGAAGGAAGTTGTTGACCCCAGTGAGTCTCCCCTTAGTCTCCTCCAGGCTGAAGAGACAAAGTGCCCTCAGCCGCTCCTCACACGGCTTCGCTTTGCCATCTTCATTGCCCTCCTCTGGATGCTCTCTAATAGCTTAATACCATTTGTAATATTGCATGTTCAACTGTTCATTTTAGAAGAGCTGCTGTCGGGCAAAGTGAGGCTGTCTTAGTTTGCAAACAAACTACAATCCCCGCCCCCAGATACACGCCCACCCCCAGGAAAAGCACCACCTTCCTTTCTACCCACTGAGGCACTGAATTTGCCTTTAAACCAGCACAAACAGGGACCGTTGCACCAATTTTGCTCTTTTCCCCTGATACCCACGGAATAAAGCAAGTGGAAAAACCTGCTCTGTCAACGACTTGCCATGAACCAGAATGTCTTTTAGTCCCTGCACTGAAAAAATAAAAAATTGTCTTCAATGGTCTCTGCAGAAGAAACTCAAGAGCTGAGCGTGCTGGGATACTTACTGCCCCACACTGCTTACAGTGGTGCCGCCTCTTCGTGATGGAGTTAAAGCTCTCACTGCAGCTCTTACAAGCCTGCTTCTCTTTGTCTCGCCTGGATTTGGAAGATTTCCTAGAGGACTCACTCTGAAATTAAAAGCACAAGTACGTGATTAAAAAATAATAATAAAATAATGGCAAAATTGTTCATAGAGTTCTACTGACAAAGATTCTCTTTTTGGGGTTCACACTACTTTAGGAAAAAATTTGAATAACACTGCTGCTTGCCTCAGCTGGATGGCTGACTCAACCATCAGGGATCTCTGGGGGGGAAATTATGTGGTCTCAGCCCCTCTCTGCCCACTCATCTCTTTATTGCCACGCAGCACTCTCCTCGCCCTGTGTATCAGTGAGGAGGCAGAGGAACAGCCAAGGTGGGCATCTCAAGAAAAGCTTCCCTTCTAGCACTTACATCTTCCTTTTTTAAGGTACATGTTGACTTTGTGAGTGCATTGTAAACTTCCCTCCCTTGGTGGGGAGCAGATGTGAAGATTTTGGGGAAAATGGCTTGACTGAAGAAGTGAATGGTGTTAAGAGTGGACTTTACACCACCCAACTTCAAATACTTAATTTAGGAGTTTCCTTAGGCTCCCTCCTAGCCCAAGACAAAGCATAAAGCTCCTCGGGAAGGCAGGGACACTCACACCAGGGACTTGCTCTATCTAGGTGGCCAGGAAAGGTTAGCCTCTAAATCCAAGCTGGTACCTAAAGTCAGTCAGCAAACCCTATTGTACAATTTTCTGGTAAACCGAATAGCATAAACTGGACTTCCCATGCCTGAAGGTGTTCAAGGCCAGGTTGGATACGGCTCTGAGCAACCCAGTCCAGTGGAAAGTGCCTCTGCTCATAGTGGGGTTGGAACAGGAAGATCTTTGGGGTCCCTTTCATCCCAAATGATTCCATGATTCTATGATTAACATGCCAATGTGCAGATCACAAAAATACAACTTCACATGGAGCCTCAAGTAGATTTTCTGTTTTGTTTTTTTTTCAAAATAAATAAATACTATTCCTCCTCCCTAGACAAGCTGGCTATTTTTAAGGGAGCAGCAACTTCCTGGAGGCAAGACTGGGGCACCCCCAGCCAGGCACCACTCACATGGAGACCCACAGGACTGGCTGCAACACATTCCTCTGGCACAGCTCTTTCATGAGAGAGGTTTGATAACTCTCTTCATTT
Source organism: Lanius collurio (assembly GCA_020086605.1). Classification (NCBI taxonomy): domain Eukaryota; kingdom Metazoa; phylum Chordata; class Aves; order Passeriformes; family Laniidae; genus Lanius; species Lanius collurio. Next base: position 2,254,873 of record JACBWW010000068.1, read on the forward strand.
TTGCTTGCTTGACATAATCATCTAGCAAACTACTGGGAGAATAAACTTTGCCTCTAAAGCAAAAGGATAGAGGTATTTTACATGATTTCTGGAAATCAACTGCTCGAGATCAGGTCCTTTGCAAGACAGACAGATCATGGCTCCTTGACAACCCTCCATCCCAGGAAAATCCTGCCATTCACCCTAAGGTCTCGTCTCAGTGGTGATGACTAACGTACAGAAGCCAGTAATAGAGGTTTTCAGGCCAATTAAAGAAAAGCTATCAAAATTTACAAGCTGACACCTCTGCCATCTTTCTGCCTCCTCAAATCTGCCTTAGCTTCCCTGCTTACAGAGGAAAGCATATTGTATTTCAGCAGAGCTACTGTGTTGGGGAGGATGAAATAAGGAAACCCTATAAATATGACTGCTTGGCAAAGAACCGACTGAGTACCGTGCACCCCACTATATATTTTCTACACTACTGGAACCACCCTGCCTTATAATGCTATTACACAACAAACCCACAACTAATTACCTCAATTGCACTGAATCTTTTCATTTTTGTTATCTTTTCTATGGCTGCAATAGCAAAGTTTCAAACTTGTATTCAAGCACATAGGATGTTTGACAATTCAGATTGGTGAAGCGCAGTCACAGATTTGTTCATTCAGGAAAATCACTATAAGCCCATAAAAACACATATTAATTGCTCATCAAAACAGAATGTCTGCAAATCCAAGTCCTCCCACATTGGAGCAGAAAGCACTTTTCTTGTAAAGAACCAGCTATAACCACTACGACACCGAATGAAACAATGCCTAGGATGAGTCATTGGCAAGTGTTTCCTTCCAAGCTCTATCAGACCCCTCCAAGTAAGGCAGATAATAAGGCTGGTTCCAAAAGCTTTGACTGATCAGCAGCAACCTCCAGAGTAACTTCTTTATTTGTATCACACATCAGCTATTTCTCACTCTGATTTTGATGTTAATGCAATTTAGTATTTTAGAAGCCTGATTATCCTTCCACAAGGGAGGGATGGATTGCCCTTAAGTTGTCAGATCAGAGCATTTCCTCACTGGTCAGCCTTATTTTTTTCTTGTCTTGATAGTGCAAATCTGCATATAGCATAACAAGGCATTTGATTCTTGTATTAACCACAATTACACTGGTGTTACTGGAATGGGAAGAGCAAAAACGAGGGCACCATTTAGCCCTGTGAGCTCTGGCTGGAAGATAATCTGCAATTAGATTATCAAATGCTATAACAAAATGGTTGGTGTTAACAAATGCTAAAACAAAACCAATTTTTGGCTTTCAGCAGCCACCTACACGTAGGCATCTACATAAGAAAAAAGCTGGAGTTCCTCTACTATGAATCAAGTGGGCTGCTTTGTGTGGAAAGTAATTAATTTGGTGGTACTTCATTAGGAATACCCATCACCTTCCACATGCATGCTCCACAACACAGATAAGACTCAAGTTGAATATTTCCTCTAACAGATCTTCTATTTGACTTCCTCCTCAGAGTGGAACAGTCTGGACAGTGTCCACTTCCAAAAATACATGGCCCATATATTGAACAAAAAAGGAAGGCAGAAAGTATAACAAATAAATTGGGCAAGATTTCTTAGGACAGTTCTGCATGAACTTCTATTTTACACCATTATACTTTAACTTGCACTGTAGCATAGAACAAGCACTTAATACTAACTTTACTAATCCAAAAAGGCCCTGTATAAAGATTTCTTTAAGCATTTCATGAATGCCAGCAATATTTCACAGTATTTCTCAATATTGTGAGAATACAGTGAGAACCCAAGAGTTTGAAACATTGTTATTGTAGCTGCAGAAAAGATAATAAAAATGAAAGAGTCTTTATTACTTGGCAAATTCCAGTGAGCTGTTAGAGAAGAAAGACTTTTTCAATATTATGTAATTTAACTGCTGAGACTGAAAAAGAATTTTAAAAAGATTGCTTTCCATTCCTGTGAAAACGAGGAGACCTCCCTGCACTGGCAGTGCCCTCATCCTACCCAGTGATGGCTCAGGTGACCTTGCCACATTCTCTTAACAGATCATCTGAACAGAGAGGCTTTTGTAGTAAACAAGGACATGCGTTGTAACTCACACTGTTCATTGCAGATAATTCTAACAGTCACTTTGCAACTGTGTCTTTTATTACACAAGCTACTTTATTTACTGCTGATGCTTGTTAAAAGGGGTGCTAACACAGAGCTTCCCTCACTTCAGCATCTTGATACTAATGAGCTTGAATAATTGTCATATTTCTCATCTTACTCCGTAATATGCAATTCTGTTTTGAAGCTGCTGATTCTGACAGGAAAAAACACTCACATAAAATCTGTTCAGAGCCAGGATCTACTTCCTTCAGACTAGGCTGTTTTGACCACTAGTTTGCCTTTACTCTACTGCATTTAACTCTCTACATCTTGACAGTTTCCTCCAATTTTAAAATTTTGGTGGAAAAATAGCATCTATCCCAGCAAGAAGTACAACTCATATGACTGCAGGAGGAAGGCTGTGCCTGGCCTTCTTAGGTGAGCAGATATCTGAACTTTGTGAATTATGCAGCCTCCATGTGCTTCTGAAATGCAATGAAGAATCACCAAAAAGCTGGTTGGTAGGAACAGCAAGAAAACTAGTGGGCTTAGGAGACTGCTGTTACCATTACTTATTACTTGCTATATAGTCAGAGAATCACACAGTCCCAGAACGGTTTGGGTTGGAAGTGACCTTAAAGCTCATCTCATCCACCACCCTGCCACAGGCAAGGACACCTTCCACTATCCCAGGTTGCTCCAAGCCATGTCCAGCCTGGCCTTGGACACTTCCAGGGATAGGGCAGCTTCTCTGTGCCAAGTATTTCATTCTGTCTGGGTCAGCAGGTAGAAATTCATCCCCAGTGTTATTCATGCAACTCATAGACACAGTCTGATGAGACTCTTACATGAGCAGATGCATGAGCTACAAAGCAGTTTCAATTCTTTTCCTTTTCATTATGCTCTTATAGGTGTATTTTCCATTTATAAATTAACTACTTGAAGCAACTCACTATAGGGTAGAACATCAGCAGATGCTTCTGGAAATGCTTACTATAGGTGAAAAATAATTTTAAGCTATATAGCAAATTTTGTACTTTGTTTCTCTACATGCCAACATTATACATGTAAGGTTACGTGTAAGACCTTTTCCACAGGCTCCCATTTCCTCCTACACACAGATGTTTGAGCCAAAATTGCACTAGCAGTGCAGAGCAGCAAGACAATTCAGCAAAGAGGTACCATGATGCTGTACACAAGTGGGCAATCCTTCCTGCAGTAGGATTTCACTGTCTGGTATGAAAATGTGAACACTGAAGAAAGTCCCAGAAGCCTCTTGAGCAGGCTGGGAAAGCACAGGGAGGAGCTCCCAGTTAGCTGGCCACCACTACCACCAAGTGGTCTGCATGTGAATCTGTTGAGCACACAATGTGCTTGTGCTCTTACTGAGCTGTTACTAAAGGGATGTCAGCACTAAAAATTCATCTTTTCTGAGCTGCAACTAACATTTTTATTCATTATTCACATTGATATTATCCCTCTTTAGCAAAATTAGAGCCCAGAATCAACACTACAAAATTTTGGATATTTTTAACTTTGTCTTTTTGATCAATTTCACTTTTATTTCTATGTCAGGAATCAAATTTTTCTTTAAATACATGATTTAAGGAAAATTACTTAACATGTCAAGATATGCTATGTAAATCACTGACACGACTATTTATAATCAACTAAAAGGTACAATATTTTATTTAATTACAAATAAAGTTTGCATTTCCCAAAGATACTTAAGACCAACCAAAATTTTTATGTGGGTTTGGTTTTTTTCAAAAACACTATAAAAAATATTTTTTTTTAATGTAGCTCACTCAATACAGCATCTGTAACTCAAGGCACAGGGCACTAATCACAAAACTGACTATGAATAAAGAAAAAAATTTTAAGCAAAAATATGAAGTGAGAACTAAAAATAATCACGAAGGAGCACACTAATCACACACACTTATAATTTGTTTCTTTATAGGCCAGGTTGCTGGCTCGTTTAACTGCTTTGCATTGGCACTCTGTGCATTCTACCTGAAGCTTGTGCACTCTTCCAAGCTTGGCCAGAGCTCTTGTGGAGCTGCTAAAGGGCTCCTTTGTTACTGAAATAGTAATGCTAATACATAATATCCTATAGCACATCTCTATAGGTAAGGGTATTTTTGGTGTTTGTTTGTTCTTGTTGAGGCTAATTTTCAGTAAATTCAACTGACCCTAGGCATTTCCTGAAAATCTTTTGTTCTAGAAGAGAGAGATAAAAATTAGACCTTATCAAGGACTCAAACCCTTGGGTTTGACTCAGCAGCAGTCATAGCTGTTGTACTGAGCAAAATTAAAAATACCTTTGAAAGTATATTTTGCTTTCATGGCAGCCAATTTTTTACAGGTCAGAGATGTACAAAAGTACTATCATCTCCTCCTCTGCACTAGCAGAAACATGGAAAGCATACTGTGGAAGAAATGTTACTCAAAATTTGGTTCTGGAGATGAAATCCTGAGTTACACAATGTGACAGCATTAATCAGATGGGTTTCCTGGCCTCATTTTGCCCTTTTCTCTCCAAGCAGTGTATCTCCCTATCACAATTTAAACACATGCACACAAAACCAACCAACCAACCAACCAACCAAACAAACAAACAAACAAACCAAAACCACCAGAAAACCCCACAAAAAACAAAAAAAAAGCCCACACAAACCTCTCCCTCTCAAAACCCAAGTGCTACAAATTGAAGGAACCAGCTCTGATGCACGTGTAGCATATATCAGTTACTAAACGAGTTATATTGCTTTAAGAAGTCTATTCATGCTTTGAGGAGAAACCCCCATGCATCCAGTACTGCTAATAAAGTAATGTTAGCTTTTTAACCCAGCCAAGAGTTTATTTCCTGGGTTTTGTGACATATCTGAGCAAGATTCAAATTCCCTGATGCTGCAAATGGCAAGTAGCTATGGGTATAACTTAGCCAGGAAGCTAATGACAGCACAGCTGCAGCCACAGACAGCAGGATATAAACCCTATAAAACTGATATTGAAGTACGATTTTTTGTTCCTGCTACAAAACAAATGTAACTCGCCTCCCAACGCTGCTCTGACTAAAGTATTAGCTTCAAATTACTCACCCCTCCTAATGCACCACCACCATCTGCTCCTGGCATTGATTCCACTGAGCTGGTGCTGGCTATCTGAGGAGAAACAGAATGACACAGAACAGTTTCAACATGGACATTCTTCCTTAAATATATTAAACACTGGAAAGAAAACAAAACAAAGGAAAACAAGGGGGAAGAAAAGAAAAAGAGTTTGCTTTCAGCCCCTCAACTTTTCGCACGTGAGTACACTTTAATTCATAAAATCAGATCACAGAATCATTGAATGAGCTGAGTTGAAAGGGACCTTAAAGCTCATCTTGTTCCAGCCCGCTGCCATGAGCAGGCACACCTTCCACAAGACCAGGTGCACACATCACACATGTGCTCGGCCACGCTCAAATATGGGGTGTTCTCTGATGTGGATGACCTTACAGATGGCACTGAATTGCGAGCCTGCCTTTGGGTGCAACCTGTGCCTGTCCCCCACATGCTGCAGAAAAGCAGTGTTGTGGTTTGAAGGAGACTGCTCTACCGGAGCCTGCCAGCCAAAACAGCAAAGGCTCTGTGAAGGTACTTGATTCTGAGAGGAATAAAATTTACTCCATTCAAACACTACCCAGTTAAGTTTTTCTTCATTGCAATACATTTCAATCCCTAAATAAATGTGAAGTGGCATCTCTATTTATTCAATCATAGAGAAATATATGTACTAAATACACACAGATGTATAGATATTCATATAGAGTTCATATATAATATTCATATATTATATATGAACATATATTCATATGTATGTCATAGTTATATATACATTCAATAAATATAAAGGGAAAATGACAAGCTTTGCACATTGATTACCAAAATCATAGGCTACATTCTTAAAAGAAAGGAAAACCACATTATCTGCAATTAATTTACAGGGAGTTTGCTAGTCACAGGGTTCTCAAACTATTAGATTCTTTATGATAAATTCTCCTCTTATTCCCATAGATCATATTTCCTTTACCAAGCAGACAACATCTCTTATTTTGAGATTATCCAAATGGCCAGTGCATTCTGGCACTCTGGCTTCATTTCATTTTAAAGCAAAAAGGTTTAATCTCTGTTTAAGTGGCCAAATTGAAGAGCTATTAATACTGATGCCTCATTGGATCTATTTATATTCTAATACAATCAATCAACTCTTTAGAACAAGGAAAGGAGCAAATGCATCCCCTGGGGCCAGGGCTGTGTCACCCTAGAGCACTTGCTCAGGGAATTTGATTGAATTAAGGAAAGCATCACTGCTCAGCTCTAACCAGCTATTTCTTCCTCTGCAAAAACCCAGCAACCCTAAGATTTTCACGTTATCTGTTCCTCAGTCCTTTGCAAAGGGGGTTCTTTCCACTGGAATCCTAATCAATCCAGGGTTTTACTCTGTCTAGTAGAAGGACATCTGTGTGCTGTGACGAGACTTGGAAAAAGAAAAATGTGGAGAAAAAACAGGGTTTGAAGAAGAGATTGAGAAAACCCCCAGCAAATTCAGGGAAAAGAGTAAAATTCTCCAGCTGCCTCTTCAGATCCCCATGTCTGCTTGTTTATTTGGAATAATGGGCTAAAAATCAAATACCCTCTACTCTTACCTGGAAAGTATTTTAAAAGGGCTTCTCCCTGTTACATTATCATTATCAATCACAGCATCTAAGATCTGGTAAGAATAGTTATTGACATGTTTGTCAGAACCACCCCACATCTATGGGGAGAGAAACAGCAGAGGTAAATAATAACTATTCAACATCTAACAATCACAATTTAACTAACAGAAGCATTCTCAATCTCAAATCTTCCACAGAGCTCAGCTCTCTGCAGCACTTTTCCTTGCCAACCTTCCAAGACTGCACAAACTGGGTCCTTCACCACACCAGAAGCCTCCAAGTCTTCTGAGATGAAGCAGTGGTGAAGGAGGCCCTTTTCCTTGGGAACATTTTTAGATGGCTTTAAAAACACCCTTCACATAGCCTGGAAATGCTGCAGGTGAAAATGGAGGAACTAAACCACAAAGGAACCTGAAAGCTTTCTAAAAAGACTTTTTAAAAAGACTACTGCTACCTTAACCCTGCCTGGCATTGATGGGCAATGACACTGAATACTCCTGGCCTGACAGGTGAGAGTTCACTAATTGCTGAAGACCTGCACAGGCATAATCTTAAGAGTCAGATCAAATTTTCAGATTTCTGCACCTCCCAGAAACCACAAGTCTTCTGTAGGCAGATTTCAGGCTGACACCAACTCAAAATGCTGCTATGAGCTTATGTGAGTCACCAGAGAAACACAAGCATGGTCAGAATTGCATGCACTGATCAGGAACTGCAACTAGTCCTAAGCACTGTAACATAGAGAATGTATGGCCAAGGATGGGAGAAAAACAATTTTACTCTTTTTACAGGCTAATTTCTAGTAGCTGCTACAGGTCCAGGCAGAAATCCATGAGTGCATATCTATTTCTTGACTCATGAAAGAAAAAAAAGGTCACTTTTTCCTCTAAAGTTGCTGCCCAGTATTCCACACGTGATACGTACGCTGGGTGCTACCCAGCGCAGTGTATTGCAGTAAAGAATGTTCTCAGTATTTGTCCAGTTTTCCTTACAGAAGTACCTTCAGCTCGTTTTAACTGGCAGCAATTTCTGTCACATTTAGCTGTGACATTGGTTTTCACAGTTGATTATCTAGAGAAGATCATCTCCTAAAAATGCAGGTTAGTATTCTGGCCTTAAAGAAATTACAGTACAGACTGCCTAATAGCACAGCCAGGGATAAACCAGACTCCTGCTCTGCTTGACTTTTATGAATAGTATAAATATGTGGCTACACCATGAACACAGAAGCAAAATCAAATTGAATTTACAAAGCAAGATAATAATAATGTTGACCAGATGCTGTGTCTTAATTACATAGAAAGAAGTGTGCTTATTAGTTTGTTTATTAGCAAAAGATTTTTTTTCATCAAAGCAACCTGGCTCTGAATGTAGCCGTGAGTTAAATGAAAAATATAGGCAAGAATTGAGTATTTTCTATTTTTTTTTTAAGTATTTTTAGCTGTTGAGTAGCTCAGGATAAGTAAACTGTGCCAGATTCTGAAAATGGCTCATTGCTGGCTGCTAACAGTAGCAGGATTCTAGACTATGGAGTGTTGAGAAGATCTTCACTGGCAATTTGATTATGCTGGGACGAAAGGCATATCCAACATCTCACCTGAGGTCCCTGGGAAATCAGGCAGATAAAAAATCCAGATTATTGAGTCACCAAATCAGTCCTGAATCTCCAAGGAGGGATGTCAAAAATGGTTAGGTACCAAAACAAAACCCAAGCTGTTTAGGAGGCATAAAAAGCTCCCAAAACTCAATCTCTGCAGATGGACCTTCTCTCCCTCTGCTCCAAGATCTACCATGTCTGAAGTCATAAAGTCACAGGCAGCACTGCATGATATTCCTAAATATTGTGCTCTCCCAGGCTCTATTCCTCTTTAGCTTGTAGCAAATGTCCATGTCTAAGTTTATCACCATCATTTTCAAGTTGAATGGAGAGATATTATCCTGATGTGAATACTTCTAAAATGGAATTCCAAGCAAACACAACACAGAGTGATACCTTACAGCTGCAGAGAAACAATAAACTTTCAAGACTATTTTGCATATTTAGTCAAAGAGTATTTTTTCTGAAATATATTTACTATTGATAAGGCAGCATTTTAAGATCCTTTTAAAATGCATAATTTTCCTTCCAAGTCTTTAAAATATTTTAAATAATAATTAAATATTTCTTTGATTCTTTGATATTAAATAATAAAACATCTCTTCTTCTTGATATCAAAGAAATAATCCCAAAATGCCTCTGATAAGATGGAGAAAAGTAATGAACAAAATCTCCCAGACACACAAACAACATTCCAAACAGCTAAGCACTCATAACATTGAGGAATTACACCTGTTCTGCTTAAAAAAGCCACCAGCCTGGAAAACATGACTGATGGGTCCCTGGCATTGAATTGCCCTGGGTAATTTATTCTGTATCTGCACAGCTGAGTAACTGTGACTGATACATATTCCAGAGCCAGAGAAATGGAGACGACTGCCCTGTAATGTCATATAAAAATCCAGAACAAGACTCCACTATTTCAAAGTTAGCTGTGCAAGCCTTAAATGTTGGAAAAACTGTTCTGGTAAAGGAGAATGAAGCACTAGCACTTACTGAGGAATCAGGAAGATGCTCCTCCTCTTGTGAAAAAGAGCTATTGAAAGCTCTGAATGTCTCACTGTTCTGTTTGTGCTTTTCTATTGTGGCTTGAATAACCTGAGACAAAAATGTCAGCAAAGATGAGAAGCATAACCAAAAACAATCTGTCATAAGAAGATGGGTAGGATTATCACATGGTGAAAACCACTTTCAACTTGTATAAATGAAAGGAAACCTAAAAACCTTAAGTGGTGGTGTTAACCCATTATTGTTTAAGTTAAAAACTAAGACTGCCATCAGACAGTGTCTCTACAAGTCAAACTGGAAGAATATGCAAGGTCTGATGCCTCAGTCTCTTCTCATACTGGGCTTGAGGAATGCAGGAAAGGGGAGCCCAGTTTGAGCTCCCAGATACTTTCTGGGTTCAGCTGGTCAGGACTGGGACCCTGACTTCTCCATGAGCAGCTCCACCAGACTGGCCCACCCAGCTTCCCTGCATAGCCACATTAATTCAGAACCCCAAAATGATAATTTCAGATGCTGCCTGCATGGTTATTGCCCTCCTTATCATTGGTGCATTGTACTAACATGGATCCATTCCCTCTTCTCCTCTTCTGTCCTGTTAAAACAAAAGAAAAATAGAGAAAACATCATATTCTACTTACAATATTTTCACTTAATTCAATTCACAGCTTCACAGCTTTATATCCATTAGATTTTTAGCTTTGCTATCCACTATTTTATAAACATTATTAATAATTATTGACAGCAATTCTTACCAAATGTCAAAAATACTTGAATTGTTGACACAGTGGATCCTACAAGCACTACTATAAATACTGTAAGCATTCAATAAAGGCAATCAACACACTTTGACTTAGGGCCAACATTCTCTTGCATATCTAAGTTACCCACCTCTGCTGCTCACCTTGTGATTTAAAGCTCTGTCACACTAGCAGGGCCCATAGATCAATTTCTCCATACATACTCACAAACCTTCAAAGACAGAACAAGTACCATACCTGGCTTGTAATTCCAATGATCTCTTTTTTCCTGTTATGGAAAATGTATGAGTCACATTTTGCTTGGATATTTCTTGGACCTGTAAAAAGCACATCAGCTTTTTACTCATTGAACCTTGTCTTTCCAACAGTTTTAATGACTTACAAATATAGTAATTCTCTGAAATGCTTAGTCAGAAGGGTTATTTGGAATCAAGAACAGAAGTAGAAAAACTAAGGGAGTGCTCCCATAGTTACCTGTCCTGCTACAAAATGTGTGGGTCTGTATCACCAACCAGACTCCTACAGCAGTAGGGGGAGAAGGTGGCTCCTGTGTCAGCCAGGGGACAAGGTAGGGCTCTCAATCCAAACATACCACACACAGTCACCATTATTCTGCTCCCCTTTGAATGTTTTTTATAAAAATTTTAAAACCCTAACTGTCAGAGACTGAAATGTTGTCATTTATAGTTTAAACACCTTCATGAAGGACTTTTGCATACTTATAGCAAAACTGTACAAAAGCTGCAGAGAAAACCACCAAAACCCGGAATGGAGCCCTATGATGCTCATTGATGAAGATAAGATAAAATGACTCAGGGGAGAAGAACACATTCACAGAGGGATCAAGCTTAGCACCTTCCCAGTGGAGACCACAGCCCTGGGGCTATTAGCCTCCAGGCTAGAGGAGACCCTCACACCAAAGGGTGGGGGCAGGAGAGGTTTTGGGTGTGAAGTGGAAAAGTCTCTGGTCTGAGCAGTGAACATCCATCCTCCAGGCTGCAGAGGAGCTCAGCTGTGGGCCCCTTCACCCTGGGAAAAGCCACATTCACATAAAGGACAGCAGAGTCATGGCCCATCAAAGGCTCCCACAAAGGGGTCCCCAGACTCAGCGCCAGAGCACTGCAACGTGATGCAACAGATCCACAGTGTTGCAAGGGATAGTGTCAAACTAGCCCTCCCCAGGGGAGGCATGTGGGCATTCCCACCTGCCCAAAACCTGTATTAATCCACTGGATTCTCTACTTTTCGGCATGGTGGTAGCAGCAGGGGACCCTCACCACCAAGAAGACCAGATGGAGGGGAGCAATGAGATATCATTGGGACCCCCAGAAGGGTCATCTGTTTCTACCTAACCCCTGTCACTCTTCCCCTGTTGTCCACCCAACCCACGCACACTTCTTTTCTATTTCCTTCTTTCCTTCTTTTCTTTCTTTCTCTTTGCCTCTTTTACTACTAAATAAAATGCACCAATTTTTTTGGCACCAAGATCTAAACTCATTTTGTTTTAATCAAGTTTTGGGGTATATTTCAAACCTCTCTGGGTTCTATCGTTTTATTCACAGATGCTTATTTTCTTTGGTCTTTTGTGTTAAACTGGTTTGTAACACCAACCAACCAAAAAAAACCAAAAAGAGATACAATCATAGAATTGTTATGGTTGGAAAAGACCTCTAAGATCATCAAGTCCAGCCATCAAAACAGCACCATCACCTTCACCACAAAACCATGTTCTCAAATGCCATATCCACATGTTTTTTGAACACTGCCAGAGATGGTGACTTCACCACTTCCCTGGGCAGCCTGTGCCAGGGCTGGACAACCATTTCAGTGAAGAAATATTCCCTAATATCCAGCCTAAGCCTCCCTTGGTGCAACTCGAGGTTTCTTCCTCTCATCCTGTCACCTGTAAGAAGAGGCCAGACCTCACCTGGCTACATCCACATTTCAGACAGTTGTAGAAAGCAAGAAGGTCTCGCTCCTTATCTCCGGACAGATTCCCCCCTAGCTCCCTCATCAGACTTGTGCTCCAGATCCTTCCCCAGCTCTGCTGTGCTTCTCTGGACACATTCCAGCACCTTAAGGTCTTCCTTGTAGTGGAAAAGCTGCACTGATCCAAAGTGATGCAAAGCTGGATTTTAGAATTTATTTTATTTTTACATTCATATAATGTTATGTGTTTGCATTCAGCAGGGATCTGAAGCTATCAAGTAGTGCTAAAAAAAGGGAAAAGAAGCAAACCTGCAGTCCTGCAATGTCCATCTTCTCCCGGACACTGAACTTCTGGCCAATCAGCCTCAGTTTAGGCACACAGTACAGAACCATGCTGTTAAACTGCAATAAGGCAAGAGTTTAACTTAGGTGGTTACACAGCCTGCATTGTGAAAGTTTAGGGCTGTGGTGTTTTACTCCAAGACATAGTGCTCAAGAAGAGATTTAAGGTGAAAGTAAGGCTGATGGATCATTACTGAAAGAAGTGGGCAGACAGAAACATGTCAGCCAGTCACTTCTCCCTTCTGCCCCTCCCTCTGAATTTGACTGCCTTGGAAGCATGAGAGCTCTTCTCCCAGTGCCAGCAAGAGCTGGCCATCTCCTCTAGCAAGGTGGTTTGGCTGGAAGCCACCTCCTGTGGCACTCTGCAAAAACCCAGCCTCTCAGGAGGGAGATGGAAAAAACCCCTTTGGGCATGACAAGGCATCAGTGAAGGCACAGCATGGAAGAAAGAACGAAATTCTTGAGGAAAAAGCTTTAAGGGAAAACTGCTGCTCAGGAGTAGCTGGGCTCAGCTGGTGAATGCTTTTTGTCTGAGCTTAGGAAGATGGAAAAGTACCACAGAACCATAAATTCAAAGGGTGGTTTGGGTTGAAAGAGACCTTAAAGCCTATCTTGTTCCACCTCTGCCATGAGAAGGGACCCCTTCCACTAACCAGTTTGCTCTAAGGCCCATCCAACTAGAGAATAACCCTGAAAATAAAAGAGCAACTAAAATACTCACCAGGAATAAATACCTATCCTGCGCTGTGCCATTCTTTGCTGAAAGTTTCTGAATGTGCCCTTCTTTAATGAGCTCGTTGGCTGGGTTAACAATATCCTCTTCACCACCCAGGCGCTCATAGACTTCCAAAAGCTTGTGCATCTTCTCCTGCAGGTAAAAACCCCCAGTAATTTATATTAAAAAAAAATAATCCATGTGGTCTATTGCCCACTGTGTAATTTCTGTGGTAAATTTATGTAAGTTGAATGAAAACAGTCTTTCACTTCTTTTATAGCTTTGCATTTATATTAAAATCTCTTTCATACTCTTCAGCACTATTCCCTACTCTGGAGTAGTTGTACTGGATTAGTTATACTTGGATTGTACCATTTAATGACATTTTGAGATCAGTTTACTTTATATTTTTCGACTATTATTATTCAACAATAAATATGTCTCATAGAATCATAAAGGTTGAAATAGATCTCTAAGATCATAAAGTTCAAATATTAATCTTTGGAACTCTAGAAGCAATGTCCAATACAATCAATAGCCAAGTTGGAGACCTGTACGTTACCAAATAATTTCCAAGTTTTAATTTATTAATCCAGTTTCCACCCCATGTTTCAGACTAAGATTTCTGCCACAATATGATAATTTTTCAACTTCTGAGAAGTGTCACCTCTTGTGTTTGTTGCTGATACCTACAATTGGAGGTAGGTGTTCATCAGGAAGCACGATCACATTCCACAGCTCTAAGCTAAGTCTAAAACCTCAGCTGTCTGGGGAATGCAGCAGTCCTATGCAGGGGCCTCCATGGCCAAAAGTACCTCTGAAACAGGCCAGCCAAAATGTTTGAAATACACTTTTTATGTCATAAAGGCATCCTTATATCTTGGTCAAAATTCTTTATGAAGGGATTACTATTTCCTTTTCAGCAAGCCACTGTTTCTACTTTACATTAAGTCATCAAAATATTAAAGTCCCTCTACACAGTATTCAAATGGATAAAGGTGACTCATTGACCCACTTGCAGCTGCCTTATTAAGCAGTGCAGAAGCTTTAGCAAGTCAAAATAAGAAAGGTATGTACATCTTGCTCCTGAATTACAGCCTTTGGAAAGGTGTAGCTTTCCAACCCCAAGCTGGACAGATGTTCTCCAAATGGCACTGTCAGCAAATGGTTAGGAATTGAGGAACAAGATCAATCTAATTATACCCAAATATAGGCACAAACACATCTCTAAATCAAATGTCTACCTACCTATAGATTAAGCTGGAATTCCAGGTCTTTACACTCTTTGTTTACCTCCATATGACTTGAGAATTCTCACAACAAACATACATCACACCATTTCCTGTCCTAATCAATTCTTCTGACCAACAATTAAAGAAATGAACAGCAGGAAAAAAAAAAACACCAAAAAAGAAATGAAAACTCAAACTATTAAAATGAACATACTGCAAACAAAATTGAAGGTGGGGGCTGCAAACTAAAACAAGTAAGTCATCTAATCCCCAAAAGGCAGCAGATTTTTTCCACCAAATGGGATGACGAGCAAGAGATTCCACTAATTTTACAAATAAACAAACAAAAAGCAAATAAACAACAGCGACATTATCAAACTATATATTTTTTAAAGGAGAAATTAGAACACTAAAAATAGATCCAAAACCTGAGGAATATTTGCACTTTTAGGGAAAGTCAGCTTTGAAAGCATTATTTATTTCCTCTACTGCATGACAACAGGAGCAAGCAGCCAACAAGTAAGTCAACCCTTCACTAACTTCTGGAGATTTTGCTACAGCACTCGCTTTCTTTTCAGTTTGGCTTGGACCTCATGCAGCAATATTATTACAGCAGCTTTTTCCAATGAGTTCTTGTGTACTGACAGAAAAAGCAACTGACACAGAAACCAATGAGCTGGTCGTTTCATATTCCTGATGTCTGCAGAGATACTGTACACAGCTCCCAGGAAAAGAGTTGTTAGAGGCCTCAAACCAGAAAATTTTCCACCAAAATATATCCTTATCAAGAGTACATGCTAGATGCAAATAGAAACAGATGGTTTCCTAACTGTTTTCAGACATACTGACAATACACAGACATCAGCTGGTTACTTCCCCACAGCAGCCACAGGAAATGCGGTCTCATGGTGTCCCCACCAGCTGGGAGAGGAAGTAATGGTCTGATAGGGAAGGGAATATAAACCTTGAATGCCAAAATGGCCAGAGGGTGCTAAACCAGATACACAGCATTTCAGGTGTCTCAGATGCTAAATGTCCTGAGACACCTGGGTGCACTAAAGGGACAACATTTGCAGCTATAAAGCCTGTTTACTTTTATGGTAATGCATTGGCTCTTCTATATGTAAAACACGTGCTAATGTCCAAAATCTCCACAGTCTGACTGCCCAGCTTTTCAAGCACAGCTTTCCAAATCTGCTGATGCATGCACAATGCACTTTCTGTGCACTTAAGATGAGCCAAAATCAAATGAAAGCAACCTTCATTCTGTTGAAGACCCGCAGGACTGAAAAACTAGTGTGAAAATCTGCAAGGACACCTTGTGAACGGACCTAATTGGAATACTTTCAACACTTTTCAAGGAAAAGCAAATAATGAGTTTTATGAAGAGTTCCTTTTCCAACTCATTGGGTCCTTAAGAATGAGGGAAGTGGAATTTAAGCCAAACAATGCACAGAAACTTCATTTACAATAAAAAGAACTCAGGCATCCAACACATGTTTAAAGCCTGACTGACAGTCAGATATTCCTCTCCTGTCTACCGTACTGAGCCTGTTGCAATGGGAGGCCCTCAGTTGAGCCAAGTGTTTAAGTCAGATCATGATTCCATTCTGGAAATGCTACTCACCATCTTCCGGATGGCTGCATTGGAATGGTTCGCTGCTGTCGATATCAACTCCAGTGACTCTGCAATAAAGGCATCAAGAGTTATGCATTCTCTAGATTATATCTTGCAATGGCACCTTGGGGGATGGGTTCACCTCTCTGACTACTGTTTTTCCTTCAAAACTGATGTTACATAAGCAATTATAGATAAAATCACTTCTACATATTCAGCTGATCTATGTTTCATCTTTCTCTTCTTAAAATCTAGATGAGCCAAAGCACAGTGACAAAAAACCCTCACCGTCTAGGAATCATCTATTAAAAGTAAAGTCTCACTTAAGTCTTCCCAAGCATATTTTTAAGACTATTCTCCTAAAATAGGGCTTGCCTGCTTACGGTACTATGGACTCTCTTTTGGTTGAGATTAAAAACTCCTTGTAATCAAGAGAAGTCCATTTCCCCTATCTCACCATGTAAACAGTCTAACTGACTTTCTTTCCAAGAAATGCACATTTAAATACAATACAAATTTAACACAATTCTTCCTTTCTTCCTCTGGCTATTGCAAGGATGTCCTCCTGTCTTTGTCCTTGGCCACACAATGGATTAAACAAAAATGTGAGATGTTCTACTACAGCGAATTTCAACATACTGTCACTGTTTATTTGCCAATCTGCTTTCATTCCTACAGTTGGCATTCCAACCCTTCTCAGCTCCAGAAGCATTCAAAATCCTTTCACTTGGCAATAATTTGATTAATTCAAATCTCCATTTCTATCATAGTCCTGGTTGTAAGTATCTGAACATGTGAAGAAAAAAACTGCCCAAGATTTCATTGAGCTTTTAGACAGAGAGGAGTTTACATGTACTTTCAGCATCTTTCCTGTCTGGAGATTCTTCTGGAAGTTTCTTTAAATAGTCCTTCAGGAGAAGCTCATAACGAGGAATCCTTTGCACTGGTTCAAGCATGTGATGCTGCAGAGTCAGGTTTCCACACACTTCCTGTTTCTGTAATGGAGAGAAAGCAAGAACAGGAGGGTTTGGTTTTGTTCCTGCCTTTGGTGTTTAACAGCAATGAAAAATGACCATTCACATACAGCTAGAGCAATGTATAGGAACTTCTCAAGCCATCATGGATTGACAGACTCATTAGGTTGGAAAAGACCCTTGAGATGATCAAGTCCAAACATAAATATAACACCACCAAGGCCACCGCTAAACTAAGCCCACAAGTACCAATCCGCATAGATTTTAAATCTCTCCAGGGATGGTGATTCCATCGCTGCCCTGGGCAGCCTGTGCCAGGGCTGGACAGCTGGACAACCCTTTCCATGAAGAAATTTTCCCTAATATCCAGTCTAAACCTTCCCTTGGCACAGCTTGAGGCCGTTCCCTCTTGTCCTATCCTTTGTTCCCTGGGAGCAGAGCCTGATCCCCCTGGCTGCCCCCTCCTGTCAGGGAGTTGTGCAGAGCCACAAGGTTTCCCCTGAGCCTCCTTTTCTCCAGGCTGAGCCCCTTTCCCAGCTTCCTCAGCCCCTTCCCAGCTCAGTTCCCTTCTCTGGACACGCTCCAGCCCCTCAAGGTCACTCTTGTTGCGAGGGGCCCAAAACTGACCTTGGGATCTGAGGTGGGGCTTCACCAGTACCCAGCACAGGGGATGGGCACTGCCCTGGTCCTGCTGCCCCACCATGGCTGGAACAGGGCTGGGTGCCCTGGTCCTTCTTGCCCACCTGGGCTCCTGTTCAGCTGCTGCCACCAGCACCCCCAGGGCCTTTCCTGATGGGCCCTTTCCAGCTCCTCTGGCTCAGCCTGGAGCTGCAGGAGCTGTTGTGACCCAAGGACAGGACCTGGCACTTGGCCTTGCTGAAGCTCAGACTGCTGGCCTTGGATCCAGCCTCTCCAGATACAACCATGGAGACTTGCTGCCCAACAGCAGATATCGGAGCTGACAAGTTTTATGTGAATCTTCATTCCATGTTCGTCTTTTTCTGCCAATATGCAACTCTCCTCTTTCAGAAGGCTCAGAAAAGCTCTTCCCATCTCTGGCCCTCTGCAGCATTGTTCTCCCAACTACATGAAATCAGAATCCCCCCAGGGATACATTGCTCGCCAGAGCTCACTGTATGAGCAGCACTGCTCATACACCAGCTTTGAAAGGCAGAGCTCTCTCAAATTCTACTTTTTTTTTTTCACTTGGCCAAAAAGGGAAGGAGGTTTGAGTCTGATTTCGCTAAGTATCACCCGATAAAGCACCGATGTGCTCTGTGTGCAACGGCACCGAGTATTGCACTGTACCTGTTTTCATAGGATCCTGTGAAGCAAAAGAATATTTCTATTTAAAAGAGGAGAGATGAGAATCTCAGTAAGAACCAGTAACTTGCTTTAAAGCACACAGGAAGTTTCTGCTACCGATGTAATCTGACTCCACAGCAGCATTTTAACCACAGATACACACAAGCTCTTCTACACAGCATTATTTTTACATCAGCCCACTAATGTTGTCTGTTCTAGTGTAAGCAGCCTCTCTACAGCCAAGTTCATTTCACTGTGCATTTCTCAGAGAAAGGAACTTGTTTCAAGTATCTGCAATTTCCTCATAAATATTCCAGCCCACACCACGCTGCTGACTCTCTCCATTCTCACCACAAGGCTGGAGATAATGGGATAAATGTCTGAGAGAAAAATACTAGCCGTCCTTCCAGAAATTCAAAGGACTAAACTTGCTTGCAAAAATATCTTGTCACAGTGTAAAAGGGAGAGTAATATCTCTGTGTAGTGAAGCTGAAGTGAATTTATTATCTCTCAGAGTTTTACAGCACCAGAAAATACAGCTGTGAAGGACAGAATTAGAGAATCCAGGGCACAGAACTTCACATTACTAGCACTTGGATTTTATTCCCAAATCCACACACTATAACCTTCTCCATGTCCCTTTATTTCTGCAATAGGATGAACCTGAACATGGGACAGCATTAGGGAAGCAGAGGAGGAAGTCATTTCAAGACCCACTTCAGCTGTTTTCACATGCAAATGTACCTTTTTGAAAAGGCAACAGTAGCAAAGCAAACTTCCAAACAGGAAGTTTCATGCCATGTGATGTTCAAAGTTTACTGAGTTTACAGTAGGATTCTTTACTAGATAAATGTTTATTCTGTATTCAATTTGCGAGCGAATCCAAAACACATAAATATACATAATATATCAAAATATAAATATACATTAAAATTATATAGAATTATTTATTATATGGAGTATATACATCACAGTATACTTCTGTGATGGCATAAAGAGAAAGTTGACAAACCAAGTCATGATAAACTCACTAGCTATTAAGTTCTGACCCCAGCAAGTAGATGTGAACTGAACAGTAAGTACTTTTATCTTCAAGGTCAGCTAATGTAAACTTGATAAATCACAGTCATCATCTTATTAATAATATATTATTTTTGTTTTCTGCTTTCCCTAATTTGACATAATTAGTAATAGTGAACGCCTTAAGTTGTATAGTGTATACATATACTATTCCATTAGGAGCTTAGGTAGACAGTGTATTCCTGAAGGATCACAGCACACTTCAGCTGGTATGTTGATAACTATCAGTGGCTTTTGATAGTGCAGAGATATGTCAGATGAGTGGACTACACATTCTGGGTCCAATTTCTGCCTCCTGCAGCTATGACTGTTGAGCAACAGAGCAAAAGGTGCTGTGCAGGTGTGACTAAACAGCCTACAGTGCAATTCTGTCATCAGCAGGCTTCTGAGCTGCACCTCCTGCCTGCATTGCCAGGCAAGAGTTGTGCTCAAGCAACAGGAGAGCTGCACATGGTCTGGAACGGGTGCAGATCGACAGGTAACACACTTCATTTGTGTTGGAAGCTTGGTGGTGGGAAGAGACAGGTGAATTTTAGGGTAGAGAATTGCCTGTGCTGTAGGGAAAACAGTCCCAAATGGATTTACCTTGCAGAAAGTCACGACTTGCCACAGGCTGAGGACAGCAAAACACAGCGCTGTTGCACATGCCCTTAGTGGGAGCAGGATGGGTGCAGGCAGAAAAAGCATAAGAAAAGGCCATGTGGAGAAGTAGCATGGCACAAAAGGACTTCCTCCAGTCCTTGCTTCTCCAAACTTCTTCTATCTGAGTCTCTGACACAACCCTAAACCTCCACACAGGGCGTCTCTTCTCCCAGCTTGCTAGGGGATTACTTGATTCCCGACAGCTGGCCCAGCCATAATCCTCCCATTTAGGGCAGGCAGCTGTGCTCCCTGCTCAAGCTTAACCCACTCCTTGCCAGTCCTCCCCTCCCAAAGGACGGTATCTGCTTTCCCAGGATTGGCACAGGGATGCTCATGAGCGTGCTTGGAGCCTGCATCCCTTCAGCTGGCCCACGAGCAGAGGGGGATAGAGCAGTTTTATGGATACCTCAGCATAACTGGAGCTCTTCCCCTCTCCCTGGGCAGCTTGTTGTGCAATTATGAGAAAACACATGAAAATCCATGTTAAGCATCCTCCTATGATCCCACGAGCTGTGTGCCACTTTGGAAGCCTCAGGAAAACCAGACAAATAGCAGATGCTGTCAGTGACGTATAAACTCAAGTCTACCCACCTCAAAATGAAAATGTATTAGTTAAAAAAAAAATTAAAATTAGAAATTAGGGAGACAAATCCAAAAGAGTCAGAATTACTGGGCCAAGAGTGAAGTTTCATTCTGTAACTTCTGATACTCCTCTTAAACCACAGAATCATGGAATGGTTTGGGTTGGAATGGACATTGAAGACTGTCCAGTCCAACTGATGGCCCAGGTTGCTCCAAGCCCCATCCAGCCTGGTCTTGAACACTTCCAGGGATGGGGCAGCCACAGCTTCTCTAGGCAGCCTGTGCCAGGGCCTTATACACCTCCCAGGGAAGAGTTACTTTCCAATATCCCATCTAACCCTGCCCTCTGTCAGTTTAAAGCCATATTTTAAAAAATTAAATTAAAAAAATAAAAGCTTGAGTGAAAAGAAGCTGTGTGTGAAATATTTGAACCAGCAAAAAAGAAGAAAGGAATGCCACTAAAATTGTGTCTTTTTAGTATTAGTGTGTTATTATCTTGACAATGTGTGTCATGAACTGGCAAACAAACACACTGAATTAAGTGAGGATCTCTCATTCCTGGTTCTGGCCAGCACAGAGTTAAATTTTTGCAGTCGACAGGAGTGGGTGTGGCCAGGACTCCAGCGTTATTGGATAACACCTCAGGTCATAGCCTGGCCGGAAGAGAGGAGAAGGCTCTTTAGGGTGGAGTAAGTGTGACACACGGAGCAGTTTGGGTGATGGTGGTCCTGGCCGGTGGGAGTGGTTTGGGTGACGTGGCTGCAAGTTGGATTGAGTTCTGCACTCTTTCTCTTTAGTACACTTTTATTATCAATATTTTTGTTCTTACTGTTCATTTTCTTATCTCACTGGCGGTTCCAGTAAATTCTTCTTACCTCAACCCATGATTTTTGCTTTCTGTGCCTCCAGCTCTCTTCTTCAGCTGCTGCAGGGGGAGGGGAAAAGGGCAGAAGGGGGAAGCAAGGGAGTGACAGTGTCCTTTTGGAAACTCTATATTAGAGAGCATCACTCCTAAACCATGACAATCTTCAAGTCCTATTATGCCAATTAACATACCTGTATATTCTGAACAACTTCTTTGAAGGGAGAGGACCGCTGCATACATGTGTTCACTATGTCCATTGCCCTGTCAAAGTTCTTTACATATTCTCCATACATTTTCAGAAAAGGAGCAAGTTTCTGTAGAATATCTCCTAGCCGTGGGTTGACGCTCCTATGGTAAAGACACAGGTAAGTACTGAAATCTCTTGAAATAAATGGTATCTTCACAGAGAAAACACAGCTGTAAGATTTCCACAGCTGTTTCCCACATGCACAAGCACCTAAACATGTGCAATCAAGACAGGCTATGTTTAGTTTAAGGTATTCTATATAATACCCTAGATGAAACTTGAAGCATGAATCCTGATGTACAAGGAACAATATTTCTGCCCTCACTGTCTTAAGTGAAGAGCAGACTGACTACACGTCATTAAAGGAACATCTATATACCTCTTCTGCCCATCACAAAATCTTGCAGGAAACTTCTATGTATTAAAAATAATCTTTTCCACCACAGCCAAACATCTGAAGTGGTTTTAATGCAGAGATAGTTCCGTGCAGCTGAATCCCTAGGGGCCAGCAACCCCAGGCTGGAGCAGCAGTAGCTCCACACATCTCTTGTCTCCTCTGAAGTCAGGGCTAGGCAGAGAGCCAGTCATTCTTCCCCACTCTGCCTGTGCAAGACCCTCTTTAGCCAGTTAACAAGCTTGCAGGACACTGTGCAGCCAATGTGTCCCCTCAAATCAGGTTTCCTAGATCTGACTTTCAATTTACCTTTCTACCTGCATTTCTGTCTTATCTACAACTTACAGAATCATAGAATCTTTAAGGGTGAAAAAGATCTCCAAAATCAGCAAGTCCCACCTTCAACTTATTATAGTAGCCAAATTTTAATTGTATTTGAAAATATGTATTTCAGCTATGGGGCCAAAACAAGCAATTTCATTCCTTCCTAGTACTGCAATTATAGGAGAGTGGGAATGCAGTAAGGAAAATAGTACTTTGAACTGAAAAAATGCTTACAATGGATTCTGGAAATTTTGAGTGCTCAGGTCTACTCCTTAAGTCAGAAATGTTTGAGAGACTTCATATTAACATATTAACTACTGTAACTACTGCATTAAACTATAAAAAATTCTGAATTAGACTAGGCCTTATGGTTGCTTTAGTTTCTTGAAAATGTATTTTTTACATAGTTATAATGACAGCTACCTACCATTCTTGTGTAATTCTTGTTTTGAGCTCAGGAAGAAGAAATTGTCCATGGAAACAATAGATGGAAGAAATATTTGAGAAGATGCCTGTTATCACTTCAGATGAAATCCCTGCTTCGGACAATTTAGTGCAAAAAACCTGCAGAAGGCAAGACAGTACCAACATTTCTTTACGAAAATCAGTCCTAGACATGCTGATTTTAGGTTGCAGTTTTCCAAAGCTGACTGCTTAGAACAGAGCTACAGGTTTTGACCCCGGTAGCCAGTCCTTAGAGTTTTCAGGAGGTTCACAAAACTTAAGACAACTGTCACCTAGGGTTAGATATATCACTACAGGCCATACAAAAAAACTAGGAAAATCTGAGCTGTAATTCAAAAAAGACTGAAATTACTGAGAAGATCAGATATCTCATATTTGGAAGTGCAAGCTGCAAAGAACATCCAGTCCCTAAAAAGCATTTAGTGCTATTTACAGAAAGCAAAATAAACCATGTGCTTGAGTTTTTCTCAGTAGGAAAAATTACACCGTACCAAACAAAAGGGAAAGACATTCTCTAGATTTCTACAGTCTAGAAACAGTCTCTGTTGATCTAATACAAACACTGCAAGTCTTCCATAGAGCTCCAAGAGTTGGAGGGTGAACAGTTCTGCAAGTTACAGCTTCTAACAATATTTCTAGCCAGGTCACAGTTTTCTATTTTTTTTTCTTCTACTCATTTTTAAAAAGCACTTGGCTAGTAATGTGTTTCATCCTCATTTTTATTTCTTTCCTGCACATTCATGGGTTTTTTCTTTGAGATAATTATAGAAATGCCTGCATTGTGTAGTGTCAACTCAAAGTCTGCAGGGAAGAAAAGTTCAGACTCATCACACCAGTTTTACTTCATCCCCATGCATAAACATGATGGACAACAATTACAAAACACAGTGGTAAAAAAATAGTTCGCTGTAAGCACAGGGCTGACACATGTGGCCTGATTTTAGTAAAACTTCAACTTCTTGCACATCAAAGAGCAATCATAGATTTCATAATTTCTTAGTGCCTTCATTGTCCCTGTGATTTCCTCCCCCATACACCCAGGGAGGAACCAAATGCTGGCAGTGTCTGTGTCTTGAGCTGCTGCTTTCCCATTCCCCTGTCTGTCATCCCAAGCCTCTGGTTCCTTCTCAGAGAACCTTCTTGCCTAGAGCTCGCCTCTGGGACCCATGGCACACAGCCTGGCAAGCAAACCTCATCTTCCACCTTACACTGATTTAGATTGTACTGAGCTATGACTTAGGCAATGGACAGGCAACATCAGTGCTACTCACTGAAAATAAAGGAGAGTTAATTCGAGATGGAATTACCTGGTCCAAGAGGTGGAGTCTTTTAACGTACGCTTCTTCTGTATGGAGCAGCTCATTGGCGATGTTGAATAGCTTTTGGGGCTCTGTACACTGAAAAAACAGTTACAAATTACACATTCCATCTGCACCTACACACATAAGTTCCACCAACTGTTCTCTTTTTCATTTTGTCAGTGGCCAAAATCCCTACCAGCGGAGGAGCCTGGAGTGAAAGAGGTTACCACATTTCAGAATCCGCTCCACATCCCTCAAAAGATGACCTTGCTCCACGGACATTTTTAATGCTGTTTTCTGAAAGAGCAATTAGTAATGCAATCAGTGGCTAGTCAGGACATCACTTGAGTTTTATAAAAATAACCAGAAACATCCTCTAAACCTGGAAATTTGTCTATTTGAAAAACATGGCAATAGACTGTAAACCAGCTGTTCTCCTTTTTGGACTCGAGTCCTGTAACTAAAACAAAAACTAGAAACCAGGCCATTTGGGCCAGATTCCTACCCTGGCCAACATAGTATTACTCTCTATGGCACATTTCTAAGATTTTTGTGCAGCTTTAAACACGGGCCAATTTCCTGGAAAGAATTTTCAGCAAGGTAACGCAAATCATTCAGGGAAGCCTTTCATTAGGCCCATTTTAAAAAACAGAATGAGAAAGGACTACTTAAAAATCCTAAATACAGTTATAAAGCACCAACTTTAGGCACAGTTTAGCCAAAATTTACGTAGACGTTTTGCTTGCTGAGTGCTTAAAAATACCTGAATTACTAGAATACGGACTTGAGCTTCCCAACACTCTTTTAGTTAGACCTTAAACATCGTGCCTACATCTAATGAAACCAGTCCAGAACAGAGCATTGGCTGGTTTGAGTTCAGGAATACAAACATGGAAAATGGGAAGCAAGGATGATCAAATGTAGGGAAACTATACGGGGCTGGATCCAGAAAAAAAGACAAATGCAACGAAGATAAGAGGTGTATTAATGATTCCTGGAATGCAGAACATCGACTGGCTGCAATTAATCACTATTTCTATGGGAAAACTGAAGGGCATCAAATAAAATCACCAAGGTGCTGCTTCAGAAGCTGTTTCCTCAAGCAACACAACACTGCTGGCAGTAACCTTCACACAGGTTCACAAAAGAACCAGAAATATCCATAGAGGAAAAATTCAGCTGAAGTCTATGAAACACATGGGCCAATTTCCAGTTCAGGAAGCACCTGGGCCTGTCACCAGCAGCAGGGCTCCATCCCAAATGCCTGTCCCTGGTGCACACATTTGGTTCAAGGACTTCTGGATATAGCCCTGTAGGCCACCATCAGATTGTTGGAAAATATCAAATAAAGGCTCTCTTTAAGCTTCTTCAACACTTTATTTTGTTTCCAAATAAAGTTGATGAGAAAAATTTAAACCCACACACACATGAATTCAAACAAATCAGACCCACAGTCATCCTCCATCAAATGAGTTGCCATTTGGCATGAAGTACTCATAGCTCCATGATGTAAGTCTTATTGAAGGAAAGTGAATAGCTTTTCTTTATTTGAAGAAACATCAGACTTCCTTTGAAGCAATCCCTCATTTTCCAGGCACAAATCTGGAGACAGGCAAACATGCTATGAGTGAAGTTTTGATATGGGCTTTGTATGCCCTGCCACTCAAATTATTCCAAGTCAATTCAAATATTAAGATCTTTCAACATGCTACACAACATCTGGGTCTGTTCAATATGTATTAATATTTAGGGGAAGAGAGGAAAAATCACAGCACAGTAAGTTTTGAAATTGTTTCAAGCAAATACATCTTATTACAGTTTACACTGAAGTGCACTGCTGGCCAGTCAAACCCAGTAACCACAAGGATCTCTCACTGAGAAAGAATTTATCTGCTGGTATTGCTGGGCACAAAGGAACACTCAGATGAAAGGCACTGATGTAACCAGCTAGCATGCTAGCCACCAAGAGTATCCTGTAAGTTGTTTGAATTCAGAATTGGAAAAATACTTATTTCCAGCCAAATACATTTGTACCCAGAAGTAAGTCTTTACATAGCATAGGCACTTTTTAACCTCCTGACCTTCACCATCCGTAATTCAGTTTATATTTCAAAAAAACTTGCTGACATCTGCTTAAGCACCACACAAGGGTTGAATAGACTCATCTTGAGCTCAGTTTTACAGAGTGACTCTATCTTCAGTTGCTCTCTCTGCTTGGCAGAGAGGCGCATTTTTCAGACAAATTTGCAACATATTTGCCTTTCAGTGGGCATAACATTTTAAATGAAATTGTAGATTAATTAAATGTGAGGCACTCCCATTCTTCTAACTTAATTTTTTGCCATGGCAGGACAGCTTTAGCAAAGCCTGAGCCATCATTCAGTTCACTAGGAATGAGATATTTCATGGTCCATGTTTCTAAAGGAAAAGTAAAATAAATTTGCAAATGAGATTATACTCTGCTTTGCACAGTGCCCTTGCTGGCTGACTGCTCGCCACAGCCACAGTATCTCCTGTACAGTTTTACACTAGAACCTTACACCTACAGCAGAGGCTGGATGGAACAGTTTAGCTGGTGGAGTGACAAGGAGGATGAGAAAATCAAAGAGGGAGGGGTTGACTTCACAACACAGGAACTTCACCCCAGTGCTCAAAGCAGGATGATCTCTTTGACTTCTTTGTGGAAGATTCAAAAATTCATTTTCAGCTGCAACTGTCCATAAAACATTTTAAATAAAAGGAAACAACATCCTGAAAACAAACAGAACCAGCTTCTCATGAAGGTCAGATTCACGCTTGGAATACATTTGCACTTCAAATACCCCAGTCACAGGCACAGATTGGCACACAGTGGTCTGCTTTGTGCAATTAAGTGGCCATAATCCAGTTGGGCGCCCAGGGGTGTGGCTGGGCCAGGAATTCTTAGAGGCAAAGACTGACCTGGCTATCCCAAAAAAAGCAAATTTGAAACAAAAATGTCAAGTACATAGAAAGCTTAACACAAGAAAACTTGGGCAACATCCTGCCACAACCATTTTTCATACAACAGGTGTGTACAACTATATTCAGCCAGCATGTCTCTCACAAAGGGCTCTCTGCAAATCTTGCAAGAGAACTGCTGGGATAGAGCTTAAATTATACATGGTTTTGCTTCAAAACCCCACCAGTCAGCCCTACAAAGAACACAAAAAGTCCCAGAAAGATTATAGACCATTTCATACTCAACAATGCTGAAAACAATATGGAAAATTTATCCTATGCTTGATTTTCTTTGTTGCACTGAGATCTCATTTTCCTTAAGATATTTAAACCAAATATGATGATGATGATGATGATGATGATGATGATGATGATGGCATATCTGAATTTTCTCAACCAGCACTATGACTAAAACATTGACCTATAGACTTTTTTTCCAGAATATACATGGAGATAATCTCACCCAAAGATATGGGTAGCAGGACTGCAGGCCAAATTTTACAACACAGTGGACAATGAAATTAGAAGTGAAATTCCAGTCACATACAGGCAGAATGGAAGCATGTGTCAGTGAATGCATGACACCCATATGGGACTCCATTGGTACTATTTACGCAGCAGGAAGCAAGACAGATGGAGAAAATAATTTTTTGGTGATTACAAACGACTATATATTACTCAATGAAGAAATACCTAAATAAAAAGCTATGAACCACTAATAGCCCTCCCAGAAGCATTACTCAGTTTCTCAGGCTTCTCAGCAGAAGTCTTGGGACTTTGGAGCATGACATTCCCTCAGTCTCACTTTCCTGTCACTTCTTTTCTTTGTAACCGTCAAGGTCTTTATAATCATCGAGGTTAATGTGCATCACTTCCTGACATTTTCTGAGACTTTATCAAAACTAATAAGCTCCCCTTGTTCATTTTCATTTTGATGGAAGATAACTGGAAATCCCAGTAGGTCACTCCTGAGATTTTAAAACATAATTTGTGCTAATAGCGAGCCCTATTACACTGCTGCACACTCCTAAAGGAAGTCACATCACTGCAGAGCTAAACCTAGACTAAATAAAACAATACCAGGCACATTCCAGGCAAGGTTACCTTCCCCAGCCATGGGCTGTGTGAAAGCTTGGGTGGAAGATGGAGAGATATCTGAAGTAGAAAAGAATAGTTATTCATGAACTTCACTTACCCTGATATCCTAGGAGTTACTGAGCCATCATTAAATCACTCTGCAGCTGTACTTATGCATCCTCCTCCAATTATAACAACTTGCATATTTAATGAGACCACTAATTACCTTCATGGTGCAGCTGCAAAGCCTGTTACTAGGGGTAGGAGGGGGAATGCAGGAAAAAGACACTATCTCCCAACTTAAAACTTTCTGAAGGACATGAGGTCTCCCCAGCTCCCAAGTCAGCAGCTGATGCCAACTGAACTCTCTTCCTTCAAGCAGGAAAATTATCAGTTGTGTCAAGAATGATGTGAAATTCCAGCCTAAGAATAACCATGGAACAAGTCAACTCTGAATCACATTAGCTCCGCTTGATGGAAGCTACGGCCCTTCACGCTAACCCTGAATCTGTAGAGTCCCAGATCTGCAACAGAATTGAAGGGGAGGGCAGGAAATGAACTCAAGTTGGGCCAGGAGAAGTTTGGATTCGATATCAGGAAAAAGTTTCTTCACTGAAGGGTCGGTCGGGCATTGGAATAGGCTGCCCAGGGAAGTGGTGGAGTCACCACCCCTGAAAGTGTTCAAAAAACAGGTAAATGTGGTGCTTAGGGACACAGTGTAGTGATGGACCCATCAGTGTTAGGGTAGTGGTTGGACTCAATGATCTTGTAGATCTTTTCCACCCTTAATGATTCTGTGATTTTATGTGGACACTTGACACAGAAAGTGGCTTCACCCAATATGTCCCCAGAAGAGGGCACAATCTTTACACAGAAAAAGAGGCAGCTGCTCTCTCAGCCTTCCTCCTCTATGTGACTGCAACGGCAAGGTGACTTAGTGTACCTTGGTCAGCCTCAAAACTGCCTTTTGGAAGGGGAAATCAACTCAAATTGCAGGGGAAAACCTGCAGTGCATCACATAAATGCACCTCAGGGGGAAGGGTAATAAAAAAAACCAAAACAAATGAGTTTTCTTGTGGAGATACCTCTCTCAAATTCACCAGGTGAGCTCCAAAGAATTACCATCTCATAACTTTGTGTTTTGTCATCCTTATTTCCAACTATGTGGACACTTAACATAAGGAACAAGACTTAAAACTAGCCGTCAAATCATCAGTATCTTACAAAATATTGGTATTTGTCAACAAAGCACTTCTTAATCTTGTTCAGCTTGGGGTTGTCACAGTTGATTTCATACAGCATTCCTAGTCCAAACTGTAAATTTAATTATCAGATTAAAGATTTTTTTTATGTAATGTAGTATTTTCCAGGAGTTGGACTTTGATGATCCTTATGGGTTCCTTCCAGCTCAGGATATTCTATGATTCAATGGCTTCTTGCTGGCCTGTTGCAACTAATAATATATCTTTTAAATAATATTTCAGTTGCACACATGCACATACATATATATTATGAATATAAAACAAAGAATATCACAGTGTGTGTATGTGCATATAAACACACTCTTGTCAAGCTCTGAGGTACAGAACTTTGGGCACACCACTTACCTGCCTGCCATTTCCATCATTCTTTTATAGCCACCAGCTGATTGACCGAGAAACTAAGAAATGCATTCTAATGTCCACATTTTCCAAGGGACAAGCTCTTGAGAGCCACAAATCATGATTTACTTGGTGATTTCAACAGAATCACCCTATTTGCACAATCTGAGGTGTGATGCTGCACTTCACTAGCTACAGTACTAGTGCACTTCCCTAGCTATTAGCTGCAGCTGCTCATCATATTCTTTAAAACACAAAAATCCCATATATTAACTTTGCTGTCATCATAGCTTGGGGGAAAAAAAACCTAACAAACCCAAACACCCCCAAATACAAACAAAATACCCACTAAACAGAAAGTGCAAAAAGTGGAACATTTTGCAGATATTTTACAATATTCCATTTTTTTTTTCTGGAAATATCTAATTCATTTTACTAGCACTATTTCTAAAAATAACTGTCTTGATAAAATTATAAGCAAAGGAATCTGTCATTAATCTTGCATAGCTGCTGCAAATACACAATGGCCTGGACTACATTAGTCTACAATCAAAGAAATATCTCTTTTCTAGCCACAGTTTTATGAGGAGTAATTTGACATTGAAACAACTTCTTTGAACTCAAGAAGTGGTCACACCAACAAAAGCACAGGTTTTTGTAAAAAAACACTCTAAATTTTGTGTGAGACGAGATTTTCATCATGCCTGTTCTACTCAGATGCAAAGTCCTGACCCTGCAAGATGCACTATTCAATTAGTGCTCTGAATAACACAAAGCCCCATGGAAAACAACATGCTCTAACAAGGTGAACCTAGATAAACCCAAACAACAAATACAAGGTGGAAGTCTTGACCTACAGAAGTATTCGAATTTTAACAGCTTGCTTCCGGCTGTGATGGATTCTCTTATATGAAACCTTTTAAAGCAAGATGGGAACATTTCTGAAAAAAATGTCTAGGTCAGGAACAAGTTAGGGCCTTAATAAATCAGGAAATAATACTGACTATCATGATCCTTTGATGAAAAACCAATCAAACAAATAATCCAAACAATGTATGAAAGGGATGCAAGAGACCTCTTGCCAGTGTCAGGAACTGGTTCCCGAGCACTTGATAGCAATGAACCAACTCCCTTACCTTGTTTACATCCAAATACTCTAACTTTGACACTTCTGCAATCTCTTGCTCCTCACTGCTTCCTTCATCAATGTCACTGTCCTCATCCTGTGTGGAGTCTCTCTTCTGCTCCGCAGAGGAAGGTTTGGTGCCCTTTCTGTCAGGTTCCGTCTCTCCCGGGTTCCCCACCATGT
The DNA here is from genome assembly GCA_020086605.1 of Lanius collurio. NCBI lineage: Eukaryota > Metazoa > Chordata > Aves > Passeriformes > Laniidae > Lanius > Lanius collurio. Next base: position 2,286,027 of record JACBWW010000068.1, read on the forward strand.
TGGGCTTCTTCTGCTCCGCCCCTTCTTCACTGGGGAATGTTTCCCCAGCCACACTGCAAGAAGGACTGTCAATGCCACTGTCTCTGTTGGGAATTTTACCATTCCCGTTCAGTTCTGCAGCTGTGTCTTTGTTGCCAAGCTCTTCTTGGGGCTCTTTGCTCGCAGACACGGCAGTACAGTCTTCATGGCTTTTGTTATCACCTATGCTCAGCTCTTTAATTTTCATTATGTCTGTGTTAGTTAGATCCATGCAGCATGGTATTTTGGGCTCAGCTTCATCCAGTTCAGTTTTGTCATTTGTGGAAGAGCCACTGGAAGCCACTGTGTCACAGTCACATGAGCTCGTCTGCTTGGATGAGTCCAGGCCAGGTTCCATCTTAAGAGCTAAATTTAGCTGGTTTCTTTGAAGAATATGTACAGGTTGCCTGTGGGTGAAGAGAAAGCACCACAGTCATATTAACTCAGCTTTTACAAGTGCCCTGAAAGAGAGGGTCTGATTGTCATTTGATTCAAGTTGTGTTTCTTGCATCCCATTGACAATCCCAGGAGGCAAGAGTGTGCACACATTGCAATAATAATGATCCCCCAACAACATCCAATCCAAAAAAAACATCACATCTACATTCTACTGAATGGCATCACCAGAATCTTGGACCTTTAGTGCTTTCCATGTCACCCTGAAGAACAGTCTGGTTTGAGGGCTTGGAGACAGAAGAATAGCCTTTTAAAAGAAGCAGCTGGTTCTGGGCTTGTTCAAACAGGAGCTTTCATTCTCTTCAACAGAACCAAGCCTTTGGGACAAGGTATTTTCTGCCAGAGAAGATGTACTGAAGCATGAGAAGGCACTACATTTCCTCTTTGAAAGACACCAGGTTCACCCAGGTGATAACACACTCCAAGGCACAGTATGGTGCCTGTCTCCATCTCCCTCTTTGTGGAAAAAAACCCAAGCAACCCATCCCTTAGCTCCATCAGGCGGATTTGTTCTTCAGGGAAAGTTTTCATGTGTTTGTAAAAAGAGCTGGCTTTACAGCAAAATACATATATTTTATCCAATTTAGGGTATTTCATACACAAAGTTTAACAGCTACCGTTTCACAGCACACTATGCCCTTCCCTGCCAAGAAGCAAGATCTGATAGACAGAAAACTCAATTTTTTCATATAACAATCAAGTTCCTATGATGCAATTCCCACATCAAGCCAGCTTACAGAAAGAAGACTGTGGGCTACTTGCCTCTTTTAGAATCTTACCAAATTTAGCAGATCTTAAGCTCCTCAAGCACAGATGTATATAACAAACTAAAATTCACAGTTTTTATTAAAAAGATACTTTGTCCTCAGTAAAGCTTTGCACTTCCAGTAGAAAACATCCCAAGAGGACTTTCTACGTGTTCATTACAGTTAATGCTTTCTAGTATTATATTCAAGAGTTAAAATTGCAGAAAAGAGAGATGAGCCCAAATCTCAAAAAGCCATATTTACCTAATACTTTCAAATTTCTCAATGAGCGTGTTGACTCCTGCTGATATTGGTATTTCTTCCTCTCCAGGTGCTAAGCTCCTTGATGACTTGGGATCAGCTGGCAAAGGCCGAGACGGTGCAGGAGGAATTCTTTCCTGCCCAGGTTTGAGATGGACAGGCTTAGGAGGTACTAATGAAAGAGAAGGGAAAAAACAGGAGGATAAATCTCCATCTTCTTTATCCTAAGTTGGGAACAAAATCCAAACCAAGAGGTGTGCATTCTTTCCCCATTTTTTATAAACAGTCCCGAAGAATTGCTTACACCAAAGCAAGCTGCTAAGGAAAAATGATGTTGTTTCTATTTTGTGTCTCTGCAGCTGGCTTAGCTGTGCTAACAAACCGAGCGGCTTGCAGCACCACCGCTTCCTCGTTACTAAACAGGATGCACAACTTACACTTCAGTTTGCAAGTTTGCTCACCATCTCAATCACACTAATGAGTTTCCCCTTCCGTGACTTCTCAAAATTCTGGTGCCCCACTGAATTTCTTATACTGGGGGGAAAAAAGGCAGAGGGATGAACCACATCCCAAAACAAACCATCAAAACCCAACCCCAGCATGCATTTCAGTGTCTTCTGTTTGCTTGGTCAAAAACACCACAGGCAGAACACAACAGCTTTTCTTCCTCTCGTTCTCCCTCCCCCCTGTCTTCTGTGGTGTAGTAGTCTTCACAAATTTCCTTCCTCTTTTGGTCCTATGCTGCATTGCATATGATATAAATAAAATAAGTATTGTAAGAACACTCATATTCCACTTCAGGACTCACAAGGAGGCCAAGGTACAAAGTTTAACACAGTATTTTAAAAAAATGGCATTAAAATGCAATGTCTTTTTAAAAAGTTTATTCAGATCTTCCATTGATTGCAGAGAAAATGATTTATCATACACAGGCAGTAACTCATGGTGACAGGTTCCCATGCTGTCATAGTTTCATACAGGGAAAGCAACTCCCATAGGCAGAAATTACACTGGAAGGCAAGAAAACTGATTGTGGGATTGTTCCCAAAGCACACACTGCTTGGAGTACCACTGCCAAGTGTGCCCTCCAATCTAGACCATCCAATGAGTTGACATGCTAAATGAGGAATTTCTAACTACATATTGACATGCTAAATGAGGAATTTCTAACTACATATTGTATTAAAAAATATTTTTGAAAACAGTTTCTATCAACTATTTCTGACTTTGATCACCCATTTGGCACATGTGATCAGCATTGAAATGGGGCTCGAGTTAGCAACTGTTCTGAACATAATTCCAGGGTTACTTGCTTTAGGAGGATACAACAGAGGCATATGCACCCAAAAAGTCAACTCTAATTGTCCCTTCCTTGCAGAAGGCTATGCATCTCTTCTAAGATCCACATCAGCTCAGATGTTTGCCTTGCTCCAGCAGATGGGCAGCTGCCATAGTAGTCTATAGACAGACATTGTCTGAGGTCAGTGATGAAGAGCTGTTAAAATATTTTGGAGTTATGAGTATAGGTCAGATTTTAAACTCCCTACATTACTGTGTTTATTTCAGCGTGAAAGAATAAAATCTAATTTTCTAAGGATCTGAGCTTAAAGAGGACACTTCCTATGAGAGGACAGATTTACCTAGTCTCCAAAACCATCTGAAATTCCTATCTTATAATAAAGGTGTTAAAGTCCAATTTTGAAAAAAACTCTACAAGCCTTATCTTATTCAGCAATAAAGGGAAGCTGGAAAGTAAAATCTTCTTGCATATAAATGGGATGGTAGATATCTGTGCTTTGTTCACCAGGTTTTCATGTGCACACCATGTGACCAGTGAGTGTCTGGCCATGTTTCTCCTTGTAAAAATAACAAACAACCTAAAAACAAGTATCCGCACAGTCATCTGGCTCATCTAGCCAAAGACAAGCTCTATGCTCCTTACAGCAGGTGCACAGTGCAGCAGGCAGACATGTCAGAACCTATCCCACATACCCCATCAGACCTTCAAAGTTGGCCCTGGTCCATAACACCCAAAGCTTTTACAACAATATCAAAGCATTTACACTGGGTGTCACTGCTGTCCATGTAAACATTTGATGTCTTTCCTGTTAGTGGATTCATCTGAATCACCTCAGACAACACACTCTGCAATGGACCAAAAGGAAGCAGGAAAACACTTTTATTAATTCTGAATTTTTACTTACTGAAGTAATGTTGAGAAATGGAGACATCAGCATGGAGGCAAACAACATTCATGGAACAAACACTAATTAAACTTGAGCTACCAAGACCTCTAGGTGAAAGCTCCATAGGGATACAGACCTTGTGAGATGTTTCAAGCATGAAGTAGTATTAATTTAATGTTTAATGTTTACTTCCAGAAGCAGAAAATGCCATGCTTTCTTTGTTGTTGTTTAAGGTTGAATTGCTTTTGTACAGATATTATAATTGGGAGGAGGTGGTGGTGCAACATCTCAGTGTGTACAACAACAAAATATCTTGTTTTTCAGATGACAATGACTATCTTATCACATGGACCCATATCTTCTAAACACTTCGGTTTATGAACTTAGTATCTTCTTGTGGCTTAGCTTCCTTTGTTCCAAACCCCTCTCAAACTCCTTGCTTTTTGCATCCCCAATTCCCTTGAGGCAAGCACCCATTACATACCTAAGTGTAACCAATTCTACAAAGCACAGGGTGGTGAGAGTAGGGCACTTGGAAAACTGGCATTACAAAGAGAGACTACATGTCATTTCACCGATGAAGAAACATGAAAACAATTTATACTCTTTCAAGAAATTTGCTGCAGTATTTTCTGTAGAATTCAAAAGCCTGGAGAGACCAGAAGAACATCTGGAGACCAGCTGGAACATGCTTCTTCCTGGCTCCTGTTCCATCATACTTTGGGATTGCCACCTATGTGACTATTAGCTGGCAGTTCTGTGGAAGTACCACAGCCCACACATGATTGATTTAGCTTCCATTTCATATTTTCAAAATACATTTGTTCCATTTAGGCATTTCCCATTGCCATACATAATTCTTAAAATAAATGGAAAACAGACCAGGTTTAAACAATAAGATATTATTACCTAAAATACTTAAAAAAAAATTATCAAAAATGTAAACAACATTGTTAAATCCAACTTACACTTGACAGCTGCATGAGGTATAACAACAGGACAAGAAATATAAAGCAACAAGTTAAGTAATTGGTTATTGCTGAATCAATTTCTTCTTGAAGGCTTCTCTAAGTGGTTATCTAACATTGGAAAAGGAAGATAATAAAACCAGATATACATTACAACATAAAAGTAACTATTTTGCTGTGACTCAAATTCAAACAATAATTTTAAAATATTACACTTTCTGTGCGATAGAAGCTTGTACAATTGCTAGAAGGACAAAGCCACTTGCCTTGGGGTTTCTGCAGAGGATGCATTTTGGCCAGTGCAGTTTTGGTTTTGAGTTTCCTTCCAGCCTGATGGAGACATTGTGCTGAGCTGATGTGCTGCAGTTCCCCACATGCTTCCAACACTGGATTGGAGTCAATGTTACATTTGATTTGAAAAGGAGAACACGGGCAACCTGAGGGAAGGAGGGAAAGAAGTCAGTATTTATTTTGTTCTATTGATCCTAAAGAAAACTTGTGCTAGTTCTGGAAGTATGTCACCCATTCAAGTTCCTGAGGAAGGGAAGGGGGGTAGGAGAGGGGTGAGACATTCACTCACAAGTTATTACAACCAATATATCCAGGCTTAATAATCCTGTTAGATTGCCTGACTGGTAAGACAGGCAGAATTTCAGCAATCCTGTCTTTAATAAATTCTTTACTTCTTTACAACAGACACCCAAAATAAAAGAGCAAATATAAAAGTTGAAAACCATTTCAAAAGGATTTCTCCAAACAGAGACACAAGTGCTGTAGCATGTAACATTTTCTTACTTGGTAAAATACGACTAAATTAGGGTGATTTAGAAATGTTTTCCACATGGTGGGATGGTACAAGGGCCATTTCTTTGGCTTTAATCACTCAAGTTGCATTTTATCCCTACTACTCCTCCTTATAGAAAATATTAACATGCCTGCAAAATGCTCCAGTCTAGAAGAGGGCCTTAAGATACAATCTAGTGTCAATGCAGAGAAAGAAGTAATTAATAATGATTGTTGGTCTTTAGTTTAACATTCTTGATTCACTTCTGTGGGGACTCAGAAAACAAACCATCATGGATCCTGCAGTATTTGATCTGGAATTTTTTTGGACTTGTGGCAAGCCTACATGAAACCTTAACGTCAGCTTTACTAGTGTGTCATGAGAAGGTTAAAAAAGGAGTTTAAAAAGGAATGTGGTTTAAAATTGTTGTATATGAACATAAGAATATATAGGCTTCTGGTAGTACTCAGAAATGAAAAACACATCAGATTTAGAAATTTGAACATAAATGCACTAAAAAAGGGGCAAAGAAAAGATGAGAAACATTCTTTCTGTATTACTGTTTTAAAATGGACTAGCTGAATTTACCAGAATCTCACTAGAGTGGAGGGTGGCCTGCATTGCGTAGAAAGGATTCATCTAAAGGTGAAAAAACAGTCTTTGCCTTTCTGTGATGTCTTCAAAAACATGGCTTTAGTTTCAAAAATGCAACCTATTTTCAGCCAGATTCCTAATAAGATCAAAAACTTGAAATGAAAAGCACTCTCATTCACATCAACTAAATTATCCTGGATTTATATTAATGGTATTAAATCAGGATGTGACCTAAAGCCCCAGGAGTCTGAGCCATGCAGACTGCAGATTTTATTGTCAAAAATAGATTCAGATGACACAAATCTACTTACTGATCTCTGCCACCCAGATATAAAATCCCTGAATTCCCCATATATGGCTGCTAGTTGTTGCTGGTTGAAGTTTCATTAGCATTTCTACCACAAAAATCTTCTTTTCAGCAGATTTGAGACCAGCTATTAAAACATCCTTCCAGCTAAAACCAGGAAATTATAAGTACTAGGTTCTATTCAAATATAATTTCACTTACCAGAAAAATGCTGTGAAAACAGAGAAAATTATTAGAGCAGATTAACAGATTATTGCAAATACATCATCACTAACAGAATTTACGCTGATGGCTTGGCTCTGGGTACCAAAACCTCCCTGTGACAGCAGCAGTGCTGCCACAGGCCAGCTTTTAAGGGGACAGACTAGGACTTCTTCTGTATGAACAGCATCTCAACACAGCCAGAAATTAAAACAGTGCACAAGAGAAAAGCCTGAATTTGACAAAATTAAAAGGGCAGCATGCAGAAAACAGAGCTCAGTGTTTCAGCAGGTATTCACCATCGTATGACTGGAATGCAATCTAGCAGTGTTGTATTTTCTCAAAAAATTGCTTCAGTGATCCAATTCCTCAGTGGACAAATCTCTGCACCTACCACAGCTCTAGGAAATATGAGAAGACCTCTCTAATCCATGCTATGTTGTCTGACTACACAAGCATGGCAGCAGTTTCAGCTCTGGCAAAGCACTGCAGTCCTGGTAGATGCCAGACATGTCCACAGTCCCCCACAGCAGCTGAAGGAGGAGAGCCACAGCTTCTCCTGCCCTCAAGCACCACATCCCCGGGGGATCCCCAGCTGATCATCTCAAAACGAGCCCAGCTACCCTATGCTGACTTGGGGTAAGGTACCAGTTACCCTAAGGACTCCCCTTTCTTCTTCAACCACTGCCACAAAAAAAGGACTATCCTGTTGGCATAGTTTTGTGAAGTTTCAAAAGGAATTTAAACCCAATTCCTTTTTCTTTCCTCCTGGGATTCATCACTGTGAATGCATGCCCAATCACCTTACTTTTTTTACTGAAAACAAGAGCTAGTGGCTCCTTCATTAGTTTCAAATGTGTGGCCCCACCAGACACCTCTTTTGTCTAGGCTAAAACCTCTAACAAGCTACTTACAGTACTGCAAAGTAGAGTGTTTTAACCCTTATTTTGTAAATTCACACATAAATTTTTTCTTCTACTGCGTAATCCTATCAATCATAGCACAAGATCCTCCACTGGTAATTACTCAACCAACACATCCATCTTGCCCAAAATTTGGCTCTAAATGCTTTAGGACTTGTGCTCAGAGGCATTTGCAGAGTAAGTACTTAATGAAGTCTTATGCTACTTCCCATTTAACAAGAGTATCCAAAGTATCCAGAGGGCACAAAGCAGAAAATAAAATTGATAAGTACCAGGAAAGAAGAGGAACTTGGAAAGCCACAAGTGCCTTAAACATCAAATGTAGTGCTGGCCCTAAATCAATAATAATATGCAGGGGTGAAGCACAGAAATGGCTTTCATTCTTTTTATTTAATTTAAGCCAGCGTGGTTTTCTCTCTTCATCTTTGATGTGGCCCTTAAGGACTGCTTTTGCACAGAAGTCAAATTCCTTACATGTTTTTTTAAGTGCTATAAAATGAGTTGTGAAAACAAGATTTACTGGATTATTTCACATGAAATTATCTGAAAGTAAAACCCAGTCTGCCAAGTGCATTACAAGTGCTACTGGGAATGGGAAATGAGAAGGACAACATAATTAAGATCCAGGCATAACTCAGGTAATCACTCCCAAGACATCTGGTACTGCCATATGTTTCCAGGAGTGGGAGCAGGGGATGGGCCCCCATTGCCTGCTCTCTGGCACCCACCAAACCTGCAGGACTCAACACAGAACTGCCTCCTCCTTGATTTTTGGTCCAGTGTTGGGTAAGGGAAACTCTCCCTAGACCAGTATCCTGGCTGCAGCCAGGACAGGGTTAATTATTGTAGTAGCCAGGAGGGGCATGGCCAGGATCTGCAGGTTATTCCATACTGAGAGAGTGGTGTAAGGATGAGAGGAAGAGGCCTCATTCAGTTCAGGTACCATGGTGGGTGGTTGGGGTTTTCCCAGTTTCCACTGGGTGAGTGCTCATGCGTGACTCGTTCACCTCTCTTATACCCTCTGTTATTAATATTGTTGCTGCTACCCTTTGTTTCTTATTTCATTGCTGTTTCTGGTAAGCTGTTCTTATCTCAACTCCCAATCTTTACCTTTTTTCCTCCAATTCTCCTCTCCATTCACCAAAGGGGAGGAAGAGGGGGAGGGTAGAATGAGCGAGTGGCACATGGTTTTTTAGTGTTTCAGTGGAACACTAAAATGGGGAATACCAGTCCTGTACCACAACAGCCATATTTGCCCAAAGTGAGGCACAAAGAGTTAGCAACAGATCTGCCCAGAGTGGGTTGGAAACAAATGTGATGTTAGCATTTGTTGTATTATGTATGGACCCACTGGTCACAATATTGTGGAGTGTGCCAGTGCCTCCCAGCCGCTCACAGCAGGCACTCCAAAAACCTCAGTATAAACTTCCAAACTCATAAAATCCTGCCCTAAGACCCAGGTTTGCCCTGTGCACTCCTTGTGATTCTAATATATTTAAACTTAAGTGCTTCATGTCTTGTTTGTACTACTCACATGAACAATAATGCTTATAACTCCTCAGTTCTAAACCAATTCAAACAAAGAGGACCCAGATTATTATTTTCAGAGGTAATTTTTTGCATTATTTTAATAAAATAATAGGTATTTTAGGCTTTGGATAAGGCAAAACTTAAACTAAACTTCTGAAATGCCTCAGTTGAGCTACAATTTGTATTTTCACTAAATTGAAAAAGTAACATCCATCTGACAGAATTCAAAGCCACCAGGAACATCATGGAACAGAGAACTTTCTTGAATGTCTCGTCTTATCCTCACTAACTGCACCCAGAAGAACGTCTGTATTTTTGAAATATTTCCCTTAGATGCTGTCACAAACTTGAAGGCTACAGTACATTTTTCTAGTAGACTGAGATAAAATACAAGGATTTTGGGTGCTCCACTAAGTTTAGTAGTGAAGAGACCAGTTGAGCCCAAGTGGTTAAACTCCAGATCTCAGGGTTTTCTACCAACACACAAGCCAGGTTGGGAACTTGTATTTGGCACTCAGTCCCTATGTAGCTATGTTCAAAAATAACCCCAGTTTAAAATAAAAAGTACCTTTTAGGTCTGTGATGGCAACAAGAACCCTAAATGTTATGACAATCTCTGGGTTTGGCACATCCTATATTAGCCAACCCACAGGACGTCTCCTCTGTTAGAGGAAGAGATTTTGCAGTATTCCCCTGAAACAAAGCAAGCCTACAGATCCTTGGACTGTTTCACACCTTGCCCTACACTGTACTAGCTCCCAGCCTTCTCTTGCTGCCTAGCAAAGGAGCGCAAAGGCTTTCCCACTCTGCTACCAAGTATCCCCTATTTCTTCCCCCTGCGCTTCTTTATTAACTCCAGCATTTTCCTCAAACCCACTTAAAGCTCACCTCTTCCTCCTGTCCATGGCCCAGCTGAGACCTCAGCAGGGGTGTAGTGCAGTGTGTCGTGGGGCTGAACAGCCCTGCTATAAAACCCAGCTCAGTGACACTGACAACAGTTAGCTTACATTTTTCTGGCATTCCATAACATTAAATTCAGCAAAAAAGAGTGACAGCAACGTCATCACCATAAGCTTTCAGAAACAAGATGCAATCAAGCAAACATTATGTTCCAAAACAAGCGAGAATCTGACTCCAATTCCCCACCAAAAGAGAGGTATATCACTTACTTGTACTTGAGCAGAACTTCACACATTTTTTCTTGTTTAAGCTCTAAGACAACCAAAAAGAAGGAAGAACAGAAGAACAGCTCCTGCTGCAGCTTTCATTTCATGGGTTAAACACCATGTTCACAGGAACTGACCTCCCCCAGCTCACTTCCGACCACCACTGCGGTTGGTGAGTCAAAGCATATAAACGTGGCAAATGCCCGTGGAAGAGCTGTGCTAAGCACAAGTTACAGGAGATTACTGCTGGGTTTGAGTTTCAAACCATCTGAAAGGCAACACAAAGGATGTGTATAGTTTAGAAGTCTGACTTTCTGAAATAGAAAAGAGAAAGCCAGACCATGGAATCATAGATTCTCGGAACGGTTTGGAGTAGAAGGCACCTTAGGCAAATATCATCTTCTTCCAACCCCCTTCCACTAGACCAGGTTGCTCAGAGTTCCATCCAACCTGGTCTTGGAAACTTCCAGGGATGGAACTGCCAGAGCTTCTCTGGGCAGCCTGTGCCAGGACTTCAGCAGCCTCGTAGAGAAGAATTTCTTCCTAACATCCAACTTAAACCTGAGCTCTTTTAGTTCAAAGCCATTCCCCCTTGTTCTATCACTACAAACCTTTGTAAAAAGTCCCTCTCCAGCTATCTTGTAGGCCTCCTTCATATTTTAATAGAGTTTTTTTGCTTAGATACAGTTTGATATTAATGCAAGAACAGTCAGTAACAGCAGTAACATGTCATGGAAACCAACGAAAACACAGTTCTCAGCATGCAAACTCTCAGTCTGCTTCACAGTCTGAAAAGGGAAATGAGGGACCATAAAAGTGACAATAAATGCAATTCCACCAGCAAGAGATGGACTTTGTTAAAAGATTTACATCAAATGTCTTGAAAATGTTCAAAGCTTCTTCCCCTATCCTGCTCTCCCATCAGAATCTCCATGGGAAACAATAAAGGACAAAGCAAAATCTAAAGTTTTTGAATAAACGCTGCATTTCAGGGCAGACTCCATCTCTAAGGATCCACAGAGGGGCTGCTGCTTTGGGTTCTTACAAAAAACCACAATGCTGGCAAACCATGCCAAATTGCTCAGTTTGAGCAGGGCTGCCAGAAATTTGGTATATTTGGTCCACCTCACACCACCACAGAAATACAGACACACAAAAAGTTTTTCACAGAAAGAACCACATAGCTAAAATTAAAAAAATTGTGCATGTAAAGCACAAGAAGGACCAACAGTTTTCCTAGACCTATAACGCTAGCATTTGGGATTTTGGGATTTGGTGTACTTTTATCCTGTTCTGACTAATTTTAAATGCCTTAGATGAGGATGCTTTTGCTAACAGATGTTCCTATAGCATCTCGAGTGTCACTACGGAACATCATTGACATTGTATCTTCCATAAACCTGCATCAAGATACCCCACCTTTATTCTCATTAGATTCTCCTCAGGTACACTCCTGCAAGGTAATCCTAATAAAGGCTATGCTTTACCAGCACTGGCACACCATCTGTATCACAACAGGCATATTCTGGAGAAAGGAGTTTCCAGCTCTGACTTCTGTTCTTCTCAAGCGGGTTTCTACACACAGTGAGTAAACACCTCTTTTACACCCTCATTTTAGTGCAGTCTCTGTCATTGCAATCTTGTTTTTATTGCCCTATGCAGAACAGCACCTAATCCAGCTACCTGTGCAGTGCTATTCCAACACTCCTCTGCCTCTGGAACATGTCACAATTGATCCTGCAGCCAGGGATAGCTCCACTACTGCTTTAAAGAAACCATTACAGAATTTTAATTATTCATTTAATCTGGTATACTTTCATTTAAAGAATTAGCTTTCCAACATACCTACATCAGCCCATCCCTCACAACAATAAAACACACTCCTTGTCCCACTCAATGCTCCCCAGACAGGGTACTACAGCACGGTCCTCATTTTCTACCCTGCATGTAAATGAAAAAAACCTCACACTCCAGACCCGCATTTGTCCAGCCAGAAGCACCGCTGGCACTCTTAGTTCTACATGAAGCAGGAATGCAGTGTCAGTGCAGGCTCTCTGACCCCCCACCATTGCAGGGGCAGCTTGGGCACTAGGGCCTTTCCCTTAGATATGGGTTAGCTGGCAAACTGCTATTAAAACTGGCAATAAAAGTGATTCTTAAATGTTTACTCTATATAATTACAGTGGTCAGGAGAAGATTTCTGAGTGACAGAAATGAGGAACTTCAACACCTAATTCTGTATTACAGCACTACTTAACACAGATGTGTAAACCAAATTCCTGCCAAGATCTTCATAGTTACCCAATGACAAGGTAAAGAAAAGGCAAAAATACAAGCATGTCTCAGAAATCCTGCTGCTCGAAAGTCATTACATACAACCTTACACTGGTACAAGGAAAAAAAAAAACAGACAAAAAAAATCAAGCAGGCATTCACTTCTAGTTTCAGGCTTTTTATATTGCTCTGAGTACAACTGGCCACCACATCCCCCCCAGCCAACACAAAACAAGGATCCTTCCAAGGCCAGTCAAATATGCCACATTTACACCAAAGTGGCAATGACAGCATCCGTTGAGATGTAATAGAGGATCAACTCAACTTGCTGCTGACAGAGAAAATTTAAACTCCCTTCCAGGACAAAAAAAACAGAATCTGTCATTAACTGTATGGAAGGTCATATTTCCCTAATAAAGAAGAAAAGTGGTATTTCTTATTTTATTTTGTAGCAGGCTGCCAACCAAATTCTTGCCAAAAATGAGTCAAGGGGGAAAACACATCAGCCAAATGGGAAGAAGGACCAGCTTCCAACCCTGGTGATTCCAGGGAAGCCTGAGGAGTGGAAGCAATAACCAGAAAACCATACTGAGAACAGAATGAACTCAGTCAAAAGGAAAATGAGAAAAAAACAAAGGAAAGCACCACAGAATATATTCTCCCCCAGGACTAACATCAGGCACAATAAAGCCCCGAAACAATTTTTTTTTCTTTTCCTGTATGAAACAGGATGCGGTACTACAGTTAGCAAGCACTTACCTTCAGCTTCTGACGTTATTGGTACACAGTTTAAAAAAACCTCTTGTGTTTTTACTGACTGTATTTTAACTGAGTCCTCTGTTAGCATCCACATGGACACTGAGGACACGTCTGCTGCACAGTGCCAGCCTCCCTTCAGCCACAGGAGTCAGCCCCAAAAAATAGGGTTGCACTGAAACCTCTTCGTAGGAAGGCACCCAGCTCATCCAGGCTGACAGTGCAGGGACAAGTCCATCATCACCTCCTGCAGAGAAGGAGGGACTGGGGGGAAGCAGCTCCTTGCTGTGCATCACTGTTATCAAAGCACTGGACGGATGCAAGTCCCAAGAGTGGAAAACTCCACATATAATTATTTCTTTGCTAATAACCTCTAAGTGTTTATAATTTAAACTCTGTTGAAGTATAGATGAGGACTGATGGATTTTGGGGGGCTTGGGGGACTTTTTTAAGTAGTCATATATGTTTTCCCATGTGGTTTAACACAAATATTGTAATTTCTAGGTCTGTGTGTGTAGTGCTGCTGAGTGTGATAACAAACTACACAGACAATGTCCTGAACAAATATCAAAGCTGTGTGCTTCTCCACAGTATCACAGAATCACAGAATGGTTAAGATTGGAAAAGATCTCTAAGATCAGCAGGTTGAACCATCAATCCCCTCACCCCCTGCATGCTCACCACAAAACCACATCCCCCAAGTGTCACCTCCACATGTTTTTGAACACTCCACCACTGTCCTGGGTAGCCTGTGCCAGTCTGGCCTTAGATTTCATCTCTCAGTTTACTTGGACACAGGTGCCCACCAGTAACTTGTGCATTAGGGTTTCTATCATACCTCAGAATTCGGGCATATCTTACAAATCTGGTCCCAAATTTTGGCATTATGATTTCAAGCCTCCGGTGACATTCCCACAGGGCACACAGGAAACAGATTTCCAGTTTGAAAAAACATGTTTAAGCTCTCCATCTAGTGCTGGAGACTGTTCACTGGTATGCAAATTCCTGCATTTAGCTATAGTCTCCTCAATATTTATACTTGGCCTGCTTTCCATATTGACATACAGAGAACAAACGGTAGGGGATAGTGAAAAATCAAACCCCATAAATGGAAGGCAGTTACAAACTGTTATGATTTAACAAAGTGTAACAAACAGGCTCTGAAAACCTCATCCTTCTGGAGGAAGTATTTAGCTGACTTTCCCCCCCAAATGGCACAGTTTAATTAGACTAAACTAAGCAGCACAGTAACTTTCTGTGACACCAAGATCAAAGGTAAAAGAGAAAAACCCCTGAGACTCTTCCATCCAGTAAGAAAAGCAGGCTAGATGACATAAAAAGACTGAGGCATAAAGAGTAACAAAGTAAAGGAGAAGGAGCCTGCGGCAGATGTCAGCCAGCCTGACACTGCAGGCGACAAAAGCCCTGCCAGAACACTGCTCACAGCACACATCAGGAGATTCAGCCATTACACGAGGCTGTCAAACACTGTTCCTCTACTAGAGAAAAAAAGGCAAAAAGGGATGAGCAGCCAGACTCATTTCTTTGGCTCATATAAGTCTTGTCCTACTTTTGTGTGTTGAAATGCAAAGTAACTTTTTTAACTTTCAGCAGTAGATTTCAAGACTTAATTCCTGCATTGGCCACAGTGCAGATACCAAGGTCCAGACATCAAAGTCCATCTTAAGTTGTTGGAGGTACCTAATTTAGAAGAGGAAAGGAGAATTGGATTTTCATTCATATATTTCATTACAATTAACATGAAACCCAGAACTCATGAATTAGTAAGACTGTGTTTTGCTTTGCTTTTCTCTTTTGCAAAAGTATTCATTGAAGATGGAAGATAATGGACCTTTCTCCCTAATTTTTTCCTGAGTTCAGGATTGAGTATTGGGCAGATAACATGCCCAGAGTAAAAATTAAGGTAAGCACTTGAAACAGACTAGAACACCTTCTAAGGAAGTTTTAGTTATTAGCCAAATATTTATCATCATAATTTTACCCTCATCCTTCTCCTTCTAGCCAGGTGAGCAGAAGCAATGGCATTTCTCTGACAAGAATAGGATAGCATAGGACAAGTCCCGCACACCACCACTGTGGGGGTCCTTCAGCACAGAAGCAGCAGCATTTCAACATCTTTTCCTCCTCCTGCCTCTTCCCCATTCAAACTGACTTTGTATCTCCCATTTCTGGTTATTAACTCAGTTTAGCTCTGGTCTCCAGATTTAGTCTGGCTGCTTCCTGCATGACACAGGGATGCTTATCCACAGACTACTCCTGGTCTCCCAGAAGGGAATACCCCATACAGAACTGATCCCTACACAGTGCCCTCAGAGATCAGCCAAAGGCAGCTGAGCATGAGGTGCAGTGTGTAGCTGCAACTATAAATGCATTTTCTCCATGGATTTCCCAGGTTGAAGCTATCATTTTGCCTGATGGCCTCAGAAGCCCTCACTGGATGCCAATGAAGGGATGCAGGCAGAATCTTTATTCAGCATTCCTGAGACTTTCCTCTTAGATGAGCACAGAGATGCTTTTTTTCTCTTTCCCTGACAAGTAAAAGGCTTTTCATTATGATGAAAGAGTCCTAATTTATAATTATGCTGATTGTGCAAATCAAAGATCTGTTTCAGGCTAATAATACACCTGTGACTTTACATCTATACTGCTTTAACACTGGAATTGCAACACCAGAGCAATCCATTACTGTAAAAACCTAAAGAGATTTATTCTACAAATTACTGCAGCCAAAGCCATCTCAATTTGTTTCCTTCAGGTTACCTGCAGTTGGGTGATTTACTGTCCCAAGAACAAAGAGAAAGATGTCAGATCTCCAATTTCCAGAACTGGCGAGTTGAGAGGAGAGGGGAGAACACAGAAAAGCATTACACTGCCCACCTTCCAGTGATTTAAAAGACACAAAATTGAGAAACAGCCTAATCTAGTCCTATGAGCAAATTCCAGCCTTCAGTCAAAACCATGTCAAAAAATGCTTCATGTGCTTCATTTCTTCTTTGACTAATAGCTTATTAATTGTTATTCCTAATGACAAAAGCAGCATGCAAGGATCTCTCTCTGCTCAATTGATGTCCCTGTGCAACTTCTCAATGCCACACATTGCAATGTGTAAGATCTCATTTAACTATCATGGTGAGTAAAAATTATCCTCCACTTAATATTTAATGACAATATAATTAACCTCCAAAAGTGTCCCAAACAACTGGCTTTCTCTTTATAAACCTGAATTGTTTTATTAGTTTTAGTAAACCAATAATTGGCCTTTGCTGATTTAAAAATGTGTTTAGGTAATAAATATAAGTAAGTAAAACTGAGCTCACATTCTTTGCTACGGAAGTGAGCTTTCCAGGACAGGACTAGCTTTTCTGTGCGACCACAATGTGCTGTCACTCCACACTGCAGAA
Source organism: Lanius collurio (assembly GCA_020086605.1). NCBI lineage: Eukaryota > Metazoa > Chordata > Aves > Passeriformes > Laniidae > Lanius > Lanius collurio. The sequence continues at coordinate 2,302,619 of JACBWW010000068.1, forward strand.
ATTAAGAAAAATTCAACTTTATGATTGAAAAGCACAGTGAGTATTTTTATGCTATTTTGACAGCAGAGCTGCATATTTCAAAATCCAGAACAATTTTACAATAACCACTAAAGGAAAACATTTCCACTCTCAGTGTGGCTCAGTAACACCCTATTTGAAGTTTAAAACTTTCACAGAAAGTGACCAAGCCACAGAGTCTTTGAGGTTGGAAGGGGCTTGGGAATATCATCCAGTCCAACCCTCTGCTCAACACAGGGCCACAAAAATCAGGCTGCTCAGGACCTGGTTTGACTAGTTCCAAGCATGGACATGCATATTACAGTATGACATCTATAATAATATTTTTGTCCCTTTAAAAACAAATATAACAAATGAACAGTGTAAATTATCAATAAATAGTGTTCTCAAAAAATAAACCTTTTATTGAGAAAAAGAACACAGAAAAAACATTTCTGACTCATGAGCTGAACATGGGCAGCAGCGGGAGAGAAGGAAAACGGGTCACTGTGGTGCGTCTGCTGTAGACTGTATGATCAAGTACCACGTGGGCTCACAAAAGCACAGCCACAGTTTGGAAGAGCCTTTAAGAGCCTGGACAGCACTGAGAGGCTAAAAGCAAAAGCATCACTAATCCCACGCCTCTTCCTCATATCTATACTTCCAGCAAAGCAATCCTACACAGTGACTGCAAATCTAGCACAAGGAAAACCTTGAAGGGGTCTAGCCAGTGTGAGTCTCTACTTTTTGGAGACTTGTAGCAGCCTGTGATGTTGACCAAAGGTCCACACTACACTGCACTGGTTTCTCAGCTGACTAGAGAACACAATCTTTACCTTTCTTTGCAGCGTCAGGCTCTGCACCCTGCTCCTCCAGAGACCAATACACCCAATTTATCCCAGAGCAGCTCCTGAGGTCAAACTCCATGTCTCTTCCAACTCTGGGCGGGACACACAAACATATTCTGTGCTTTGCAGATGGAGGAACCAAGAGCAAAGTGCATTCTTTCCCTTGCACGACCATCTCTTTGACTTAGATCAATGCTTCCTCACTCTGTGATCCATAGTCCCTCAGATCCAAAGTGAGAGCAAGAAAAAGAACATGGGAAAGGTTAAAAGTGTCCATGGGAACAAACGCACAGATAAATAAAGTTGAAGAGACTGAAAACCACTGAACCAGCTCCAGTATTTTGGACCCAGTCACGGGATAGCATAAAGCATTCTTTATTTCAGCCTGAGAAGCTCCAAAGAAATGAACACCAGATCAAAGGCCTGTAATATAGTGTACAGAGAAAAACTGGAGTAAAAAGGAATTAGTACTAGTTTTCCCAACTAGACTTCAGTTAATTCATTGTATCTATAGCAGCTATTTCATCTCTCCTGTTATCTATAATTGCACTTTTCATCCAATCTATAACCACTACAATGTGAAAACCAAGGACATTTTGTAAGAACCCAGGTTGTCATTTGGGACATCAGTTAAAAATTACAAACAATAAAATCCTTGTGAATGACTGCTAAATGTTCATTCTATAGAAAATACAACACACTTAATCTCAAAATTGCATTACAACTCTGCCAGCAATTATTTTAAAGAAATTTTAAAAGAAATTGGAAGCTCAAGCTGAACAGAAATAGGTAACAATTTCAGAATCAGAGCATTAACCAAAAATATGCATTCAAATTAATACTGTGAAAATAGTATACAATCTCTCTGGCTTAGGTGATAACTTTCAATTCTGAAGTAAACTTAGACAGAATGTGGTCTATCATTACATAAAATATAATTGGCAACTAGCATTTTCCAATATATACATGTAGCTAATACGGCTAATTATAAACTATGTTACTTGCACAGGATGTCTGAATATTTTTGTTTAAAATTATATTGCATAAAACAGCACATACTGCATGGAACTCACTGTTTAAATAATTACTGGTTTCCGTATAATTTCTGCATCATTATTCCATATTATTCTTTTATTAATAGAAAAATCTCAATCCATACAATGTATGCTTGTTGGCAAAGCTTCATTATTCAGAAAGGATGACTGGAGGGATTTAAAAATAAATGCTATTATAGAAATTTAGATGCTATTGAGAAAAATGCAAAGAATTCTCTGTAGGAGAAAAACAGTAACAGAAAAGATCATTACAAGATTATTTCAGCTAATAAATAACTCTTGTAATGAATTTACAATTTTGGGCTCTTACAATAATTGACACTGAAAGTGTAATTTAGTAATATCACAATCATATCAGATGCTTAGAATGGATTGTGGATAAATAATTTTTGTTTGGTTTGAGTTTTTCAGATCTATTATGGCATATTGGCTTCAGAGAGCTTTAACTGCTGCCAACATCATGTCACAAGGAGAGGAACAAGACACCTTTCAGAGCAATATCTTTAAATGTAAAGTGAGGATCCAAGTTAGGACCAATTAATAAAAATCAAAATAGTAATATATCTCCAAATTGCCTAGGACACTTCCTGCTACTTTGACAGCACATTGGTGTTGTCAAACACCTCTGAGCCCTCCATAGCACTTCGAAAAAAGAAAATAAACAAAAACTCCCAAGCACATGCATACATGAATTGCAATAAAGTCTGATTATGCCCTGGCAACCCTGTTCCACTCTAGGAATGGTTGATACACACCAGCTCATTGACTGTCATTGATCATAGCACTGACTGGCTGTACAGTCCTTAGCCACACTCACCTGTGGCACTGAGGTCAGCTTCTGCATATGATGGCCAAAACCCCCAAAACACTGTGATGATTGTCACCACACAAAGGTACTTCTTAAAAGGCTCCTTAAGCTATGTTATCCTAGCTCATAAATAAATTGAGGCCAATTCAGAGATACTTAGAGCTCAGGTATCATCCCCCCATATCCAAATCTGGCATTCATAAATGTATGCAGAGTCTGCACCAGCCACATTTCCCGCCTGCCCTGCTTGGGAGGGACAGCTCTTCTCAGAGAAATCAAACAGGATGGCTGCATTTTCTAAGTTAGGCCAAGCTCACAGCCTGTTGCACACATCCTGCCGTGCACAGCCCAGCACGCACAGCCCTGTTGTTCCCCCGCACTCACTCCAACGGGGCCACCCCACCACTGTGTTCCTGCCTCGCCCCTCAGCCTTCCTGCAGACACTCCATAGAAACCCAGTCAGAGGGACCAGCCCTGAGCTCCAGTTTCCATTGGCTAAAGCTATGTTCTCAGAATGGGAAAGCTCTGATCAGGTTCTGTGATGCACTGTGGCAAAGGAAAAATCAGACCTGTCAAGCAAAATAATTGCTTCAAGGTGGTTTTTAATTGAAAACTTCATTTGCACCAACAGTCGGGAAGAATCATGTTTTGTTCCCTGCAGGATGCACAGTTAGAGAATGACAGAATGATTTAGATTGGAGGGGACCTTGAAGACCATCTCCTTCTAACACCTGCCGTGGGAAAGGTCGCCTTCCACTAGACTAGGGTTGCTCAGAGCCCCATCCAATCTGGCCTTGTGAAAAAAACAACCAGAATAATAGAAACAAATTGAAAATTCCAGTTATTTAATTCTATTAAAAATACAAAAGCTATATAAAAGCCATAATATAGTATTAGCTTCTTTGACTATAGAACTTAAATTGTAATAACATTTATCAGCATAAAACTCCAATCCAATTAGCAATCTGTTGGAAATATACATGCTAATGTTAAATTGGGTTTTGGCACTTGAAAAAACATATTTAAACAAACAAATTGTGAAATCTGTTAAATTTGATTGTTTAATACCTGAAAGTGACAAAGGCTGACAGATCATGCAGTTTTAGTGTTCAAAGAGGATGCAAACAAGTCTTTTAAGAGTCACCACCATCTGGGCATCAGAGACAGCAGGCAGGAGTTCCTTCTCTCCCCAAGGACATACACACACTGTGAGCTCATCATTACCATTTTTATGTAGATCATACCATGACATTCAATGACATTTTACAGACAGATAAAGGACTAGAAAGCCCTGCCCTTAGGAACCAAAGTCTTCGAGGACAGGGCAAAGCCTGTATAACACATTTCAAACTGGAACTCTCCATGGCATTGAGAAGTGGTCTATGGGTCAGAGCCTGACAAAAAGTCAGTAAGACATAAATTTTATAACCATTTCCTCAGAAAAGACAACAAATTACCTGTATTTAATCTTCAAAATATCTGCATATTAGGAAGTCAGCTCCGACTAGTGCTGCATGACATGATGAAAGACACAAGTAATGGTTCTCAAAAGCCCATTTAGAGATTTATTGAACACCTCACCTCTTGCAAAGCAACAGCAATGCAACTAAGAACATAAACACAACAGAAAGTACAATTACAAAGTCAAAATCTGGTGCAACTACTAGATAGAAGATATTCCCCAGTCCATTACCAACATAAATCCCCTGACTATCAGTAATGTTCTGTCCTTCTCCAGTCTCAGTCCTCCATGACCTAAATATTCACTGATTAGTACTTCTGCGTATTTAACTCTTTGAAGGTCCAGTCCTGAAGCCCATTATATTTTTCCATCCAGGCTGCTTAGAAGAAACACAAGAGCACTGGGCAGCTCCTTTGGAAGGAAAACTCAATACCTGGTAGGACCAGCACAGGAGCTCCACTAGCGTTCCGTGTTTTGTATTTATTGTCCCTCACTCAGCTTCTCGTAGCAGTATTTCTGAAAAAGGACACTTAAACAAACCAGACCAAACACCCAATAACAGAAAGAAATGGTAAATCCTGGGACAGAGTATAACACAGGTGCAAGAAAAAGGTGGTAGGACTAATGGTGTGGCTTTATACTACACTTAACATCCTCCCACTGAAAGAGTCATCCTACCCTGCTCCCTCAACCACAGACACTACATTATTCCTGCTTAGAAGGTTTTGATGCAACTCAGAGTTGATTCAGGTGATCCCATGCACAAGGAAGTGGTATGAGACCTGTGCTCAGAGTGGAAGCCAGTAAGAGCACAAGCAGCAGAAAATGGAATTGATCTTGGAGGCATCTTCTACAGTGGTGCTGCAGGCAGGGATGCGGTTGTGACAGGTCCTGCACTCTGCATAACCCTGGGAATGGCATGCATTCCTGCAGCTCAATTGGCCAGCAAACAGAAACACTTCATCTCAATTATTATTATTACATAATGGCATGGAAAAAGTATCTCAAAACCTCTTGTTCTGCAACAACATACTTTTTCACTGGGATTCAGAAGTATAGAAAGAAGTATTCAAAAACTGGTACTTTTTATTCCTCTTAAAAGCAAAGTCACTTTTACAAAAAAAACCCCTCCTGTTTGATCTTTCCACCTTCTCAGACCATGGAATTTTTACCACTCATTCATTAAATATAACCTAAGTCAAACCAGTTTGCCTCTTACAACCAAAAGGGTCGAGACTTTGAGCTTTTTCAGTGAAGTGCTTTCTCCAGATCTCTACAATTTTTGTGGCAAGGGTTTTTTATTGCCATATCACATTTATAGGGGAAATTATACTTCAACTGATCCCATGCTTAAGTGAAAAGGCTGGTTTGGTTTCCTGTTGGATTCTGCATATGCAAAATCTTTTTTTTTGGCGGGAAGGGTGGAGTAGCAAGGCAAAAACAATAGCGCTATAAAAAACAGGATTCAATTTTAACACTGAATTGTGGATTTATCCACTATCATGAAGTCTTCATTTTTTTTCAATGGGATAATAATAATAAGTGGGATCCTGTAAGCTGGGAAGAATTTTTAAACTTTGGATGCAGTTCTTCATGGCTGTTTTTACACCCACATTCCCCATGTACTGGGAAGGAACAAGAAGCAGGATTACACTGCAAGCTAGTGCCAGTCTCTGACACACAGCAAAACTAGGTCGTTCCTAATAAAATACTGCAAATTAATTTAATCCTATTTTGTAAGACTGAAACTAAGACTTTCCTTTCCCCACTTAGAAATGAACAAAATCAATAAGAAAAAAAATACAGATGCCTTGATTTCAGGTGACTGTCATTGAGCTCTTAGAGCACTACTGCTGAGAGCAGGTGCAGTAAAAAGCGTCATTTCCATCACCAGGACCCTTAAGTACCAAGAATGCTGAAATGGCATCTATAGTATCTATCTGCCCTATCCCTACAGGATTTTCATATGTTAGAAGCATTTATTGTGGTTTGCATTTCCTTACAACACCAAGCTTGACTGCAATCCTAGAAATAAGAAGAGGGGTTTTTTGTTGTTTGTGGTTGGGGTTTTTTGGCATGGAAAGAAAGGGTGGGTTTAGGTTTGTCCTGTTTTTTAACTACTCCTAAATTCAGGACTTTCAAGTTTTTGCCTCTAGCATTATGATATGTATCTTAACTGTAAGAATCTTGAAAACAAAGAATGTAACCACAAAAATCTGTATAACTAACTCCAGCAGGCTCTTGCTCTTACTTGTTTTTCTCTTAACGGATTTATCTCATTATTTGAACCTCTGGCTTAAAAAAAGTCTCTTTTCTCAGATACTGGAGAAGAATTTCTGAAGGACTAGATTTTCTGCACTTTTTCTGTATTCAAAATTATAACATCAGGTAACTTTTAAGAAAAAGGAAAGTAGGCTACATCACGCAGATATGCAGTTCTTCAAAGAAGATAATCCTACCCAGCTGTAGAAAATTTCTGTTAAGCATCACTTGAAAATTTAGCTCCAGCATAAGACAGAATTCAACATTTTTCCAAATTAAAAGAAGTCATTATGTTATTCATTTGGTATCCAATAAATTGCTAGATTAATGGGTGTCAAGAGGAAACTGCGTGGTTCTTCATATTCTCATGTTGAGATGTAGGGTAATAATACAAAATGAAAGCCACTGTCATATTATACTCACTTTTCAACTGCCTCAATACTGAAACATTCACAGTTCTGCCACAAGGGCAAGTAAATCCATACATTCTCAGAAAATGTCATGGACATCTTTCCCTCCAATTTTACATAGGCACAAGTGACAAATGCAACAATTTTTACTTCCATTTACCCAAATTACAGTGGGATTTTTCCATCAAAAATATGGTGATAACAGAGAAGTGTACCATTTCCCTTCTCTACTGACACTGAACTGTCACCTCCACAGAACATCTAGCACTACTCGTTATTCCACTAAATTCACTCTCAATTACGTAGGTTGCTGCTACAAGTATGAAACAAACATCTTCTCTCCAACCCTAGAAATCTTGCCAGGAGGAGGCAGAAGACAGCACCAGGGAGAGATCTCCAGGTGAGATGTCTCCTCCCCAAAGTAAGTACTCTTCTAGAAGATTCCTAAGCTATATCACCCCAAAATATTAGCCACAGAACAAGCAGATGTCTAATTCCACACATGTGTCTGCAGCTGTGGCAGTGAAGACAAGAAATCAAGTGCTGTTCCTCCACAATTCCCCAACAAAGCATCTTTCTGCTTTCTGTGCTGCAGCCTTCCCTGCACACCCTCTCTAACCTGTGCAGTCTTTCATTCCCTTCTGAACAGTGCCAGGGATTCAGGAGAGCTCATAATACCCTGTATGGTCCAACTTCTCACAGTCTGGGTTCACCACTCCAAAATTCGTGAGTGCTGAAATTTGAATGCCTCAGATCAAGAAAGGAACTGAACACAAACCTTACTCCCTCCCAGGCAGCATAGTTTCACTATGTCCCAAGGAGTGCAAAGGAACAGCCAGCAACACATCTTGCAAAACCCTCTTCCTCCCTGAGAGGCACACGCAGCACCCCTTAGCAAAGAAGACTGGAAGAACTGTTTGTTTCTTGACCATGATCAGCTTGTTTTCTTGTCTCTGAGCTTGCCCCTAACTCCAGACACTCCTGAACAAAGATCCTCTTACACCTTAGCTTGGACATAACTTTCAGGAATCTCCAGGCTCTGGGTCCCACATGGGAACACCACAAGAACACAGGAAGCTTCAGGACCATGGAAGAGCACTGCAGAAGTTTCCAAATCAACAACACCAGAATTGTGGGAAAGCCGCAATTAACTCCCACTGGAGGTGCTCATGTCATTGTTTAGATCCCACCTTAATTGTACAGCAAACTGTATACATTGGACTGAGCTAAATCAAGAAAAATTACTTTAGGAGCTGGATATCATTAAAAGTCCCATAGCAACAGGAGCTGTAAGATACTCCCTCAAACACTTCAGGGAATGCCTAAATAACAAATACTTAAAAACAACAAAACAGAAAAAGCATGGAGGGAAGGTCTGATCCAGGTCCCCATGTCGTCATGGTGACTTCTCAGTCATTTATGTACTTCAGACACATTTAGAAAAAAGCTACATTTTTCACCCCTCCCAACCAAATAATGCAAGAAAGGGAAAAAAATCCTGCCAGCTTGTCCCAAGCCAATCAAATGGCAACTGAATCCTTTGATCAGGCAGCACACCCCTGAAATATTTTAATCAACACTATTCCTGCACTGTGAATCAGGTACTCAGACAACATGGAAACCGACATCAGCAGAAAATTCAAATTAATAATCCATTCAATCTATTCATCATACAAGATTCTGACCACTCTTGGACCAGACAGGTTTCTACTTTCAGATAATTGAAAAAAAACAATTACTTACAACATTTCATTCATCCCCCATTTGCAGACACTGTTCGCAAGCAATTGGTTTTCTTTTACTAAGTACTATGCGTTCCACACACTGCTGTTATCATACAGAGCAATCAAACAGCCTTAGCCAGCTCAAAAAGAATAAAATCGTCTCAACATCTACACACAAATGCTGCATAAATACTGATTTTAAAAAGCAAAAAATCAATACCCCTCATTATGGAGCTGTATGGAAAGAGCAAATGTTTTACCACCAGCACTAAATTGCTCACACTCAGGAAGCACTGCCCAACACTGCCAAACCCCCCCACTTCTACACCAGGAAAAGGCTAATGCATAACACAGTCGAAGAGCAGGCATCTAGTAAGACACCATTTTCCACACAGTACCTGAAAAAGCATTACAGACTCCACAAGAAAGCGCTATTTGGACAGATCACAGCATGCACTCTTACCGGCAGCTCGCCAGCCCAGCCTGGGCAGCCATATGCCCCTCGCCCGCCCACCTCCCAGCATTCAGGAAATTACCGCATTCGCTTCACAGACAGACCATTCTGATGACCCCCACCCTCCCCGTTAATCAATTAATGAAGCAAGGCTGTTTTTTCCTTACTAAGCAACGTATAGACACTAGGTCACTTGAAGGTTGCCCGTTCCTTCCTGCTGCAGGGCCTCCCAAAAAAAAATTGCCCAGCCAAATTCAGGCCTTTTTTTTTTTTTTTTTTATATTCATTCAAAGCTGTAGGAATACACTCAGTCCTTGACAATGCCGGCTTGCATGATGAAAGAGCAAAAGTAGTTTTGAGGCTGCAGAATGCCTTCTCCAGGTTACCATGGAAATAAATGTGGGAAGGGGAGGGGGCTTCTCTGATGGCAATTGCTGCTACTCGGTGGAGATGCTCTAAAGCCTGACTGCATGGGAGTATAGTCCAGGAGAAGAAAATGTGTTTTACTATTACTACTATAATTTTACCTGCACTTCCTTTCACTTGCACCAAATTTCACATAGTTGAAAACCATGAAACTTCCCTGAGATGCTGAGGGGATGCTGGTTGAAACAAGTACTGTGTAAGATCCCTTCAATGATGAGGTGAAGAAACTTTATTTACATATTGGAATTTACACAGATGGGAATTAATGCTCAATTGCAATTAAAACTTGGTTGACAAAGATCAATTTTCAGTATTTCAAACATCAAATTTCAATATTTCAGAGCTGAGGCTGTAGCAAGGAAGACTATTTTCAGGAAGGCTTGATAAGGAGCATCACCTTATCATTAAAACACAAGGTAGCATTTCTCTTACAAATAATTCTCACACATAGTACGAAACAGATCACCTCAATGATCTTGTTGTCCCTTGCAGAACTGAGAAAATAAATCAATTAAAGCAGGGTGAACACTGTTACACACTGGTCCACTGTGCTCCTCCAAGAGATCCTGACTCACACCACCGCCACCTTCCCCTTCCTTGGGCCTTGTCAGGGTCCCCATGGAAAGTAAACCAAAATAATCCATGGGAGGTGGAAGCCTGGCACCAAAAACCCAATGAGAACAGCCAATACAATTTCATCAAACTGCTTGTATTTTATACAGATTTAATTAGTATTTTTAGGTTGGATATTAAGAAAAATTCTTTCATTGAAACAGAATGGTTAAACATTAGAACAGGCTGACCAGAGCAGTGGTACAGTCACTGTCCCTGGAAGTGTTTAAAAAACGAGTAGACATGGCATTTGGTGACATAGTTTAGTGACCATCATAGGATTCAGTCAAAGGTTGGACTTGATGATCTTGGAGGTCTTTTCCAACCTCAGAAAGAGGAAAATGCTGCTCATTACAGTGACATTAACACAACATTCCAACCAAAGTGCAATATTCACTGTCCAATATTTGCCACAAAGCAAAGCAACTTCCACAATCATCAGTTTACCACTGACTATTACCAATGTATTTAAATTTTGCACATCAAAAAATTCTCCAAGTGTTGTCTCTGAACACGCAGAAAAAGTTTTTTAATGGTAGTTAATTAATAGACAGCTCTACCTTGACACACTAGCCAGACCTCCTCCGTCCGCAGCCTCTTCACAGAGGGCACCAAGAAGCCTGCGCCAACACAAAGACCACTTTGATTTGCAAGCACAGCACCTAAAGGTGATCCACTCCAAAACCCATCATATATTTACTTACCATTTCCAATGAGCTTGTTTAGAAAGCTAAGCCAAAAAGAGAGGAGGTAAGCAAGTTGTGGGCAATATAAAAGCACAGAGTAAAGCTGGGGTGGAGATACCGTGAGAATAATTACAAGCCAGCTGGGCACAAAGCTGGAAAAAACCTGTCAGGCTTTGGAGTTTCTGCAGAAAACCCCAGTGCTACAGCTGCTCCAGCCAGCCCCCACAGCAGCTGCCTTCTCCCTAGAGCTCCTTCATCTCTCCAGTCCCACATCAGAGAAAAGGAGACACCACCGAGGTCCCAGTAGTACCCCAAGAGAAGTGGCTGATATCTTCTACCCAAGTGGAGCCAGGGGAGAACTGGTGGGAGAAGTAACCTAGGCCAAGTCCATTTATGACTCCTCTGTCACTTGCAGAAATTTCTGCCCTACTCTGAATTGAGGGAAAAAAAAAGTAAGAAAACATGGGGTTTGCAACATGTCACAGAAGTAAGATGAACTAATACATTACATTTACTCATGTAGAATCCCAGGACAACACACTGCTGGCCCAGGAGTGGAGAAACCCCTCCTGGACCTGAGGGAAGGTCCATCTCCCAGTGAAGCAGAGAGTGAACAGTCCAACCAGTATATTTCCACCTGTTTTCCTCCTCAGCGAAATACAAGTTCAAACATTTCTTTACAAGGCCACAAATCAAAAACCCTAATACAAATAAAACACAAATCTGAACTTATGATATCACAATAAAAATCAGTTTTGCTGATCATGTGTGACCCAGATCACACAGTACAATTCTCCATGCTTTCCCAAGTCCCTACAGGTGGCCTCACCATCATGTCTTCCTAACCACCGAGAGCAAAGTTTTACCCACAGCAAAATCTCAATTCATATGCAACGTCAAAGAAGAACAGAATTAAATCTGCCAATGCAAACACAGCAAAGCGCTATAAAACACTAGCTGCTACACACAAGCAATGGGGAAGGGCTGAAAGGGCTTAAAAAATCCAAACAGCCAGAAACCAGAGTAGCCCAAAGCCATGGAGCAGCTCTGCAGGGCTCACCTGGAAGGGGCTTAGATGTTTCTGACCACATTCCCTCATACCATGCTGGCTTTCCAGTGTGCCCCCCTCCCAGCTCCAGTAGGCACCAAGCAGTGTACGATGGGGAATAGCCTGGAACAACTCAGAAGTCCACTGTTCAGCTGGCAACTACCATTCTGCTGCTTCTTCCCACTTGCCTCCTTCTCTCTAGGGACTAGTTTATCTGGCTAAGAAATTTTGGAAAAACAGAAAGGAAAAGGAAAAAAAATTGTATAGTTCTTTCCCCTTTAATTGACCACTCTGAAATGAGCCTGAGGAGCAAGAAGAGACAGAAAGCACAATAAATAAACCTCACTTACTCAGGAAACTAGATTAAAAGTCTCACCATCAACTACCAGGGAAGCTCAGCAAGACCAGGGAGAAACTCAGATTGATTATTCTTTTCTTTAAAAGGCAGCTGCCAGAGAGAGACAAAGGTAAACACTGAGGCTGAGCAGAAGGCCATGGAATTGCAGGGAGAGCATATTTTGATTATTAAAAGTCAAGAATATATTAATTTCTATATGTATATATACAAAAACTGCAGATATCCAGGTATGTCTGGAAAGGGCAGCCAGGAGATTTCTTTGAAGCCTCCCTGAACAAACAAAAAAGCATCTCAGTTTTGGACTTTCTAGTAGCTAAATAGCAACAGACTAACAAGCCATCGTTCCTGTGATTATGTGGCTAAAACCACAGTGCTCCAGGAGAGGAACATACTCATCTCCTAGTAACCAGGCAAGGTATTAGATGTGCAAAGCTGAGGGGGAAAAAACATAACTTAGTCTTCTATTGCAAAATAATAAATAGAGCAAAACTGACAAATGGCTGGCTATTATTACATCATCATCCTGTAATCTTGTTGAAGCTTTTTATCAGAACTGTGCACGTGCAAAGAAAGGAAGAGTTAATCTCACAGCTGGTGGTAGCTTTTAGATGACTGATAACCTCTTACTAGGAAGACCAGATATAAAATTAAAAAAAAAAACAAACAAAAAAACCCGAGGATATTGTTACGGGCAAACTATCATTTCAAATCACGTACCCAGCAAAACAGGGAACAAGTTGATATCTATTATTTGTCTACCCTGTATTTTATTCTCTGACAACTACATTCACCTGCCAATGAAACAAAGGAAAAGTCAGCTTGCCTAACTGCAATACTGATATCTGATGCAGACACTTGTGTTGCTGTATATTCATACTACCGGTAGTTGCATGCACCAAAAATAAATAAAAAAAAAATCTAAGAAGATGCAACAAATCAGTCATGCCACAGTGGAACAAGCAAAAGAGCCTTGTTTTTTTGAAGGGAGTAATATCTTTTAAATAACCAGCAAAAAGATGTACAATTACTAATCCTTCTGAGAGCTGCACAAGTGCATCATGCTATCTGGTCCCTGAATAACACCACAAGAAGGTGAAATGGTACACCAGTCCATGGAAATGGACACATATACAGGTACCTGTTGCATCTGGGAACACTCTGTGGTTTGCAATATGTATTTTCACAATTTTGTCCTCTGCAGAGCTGACTGGTTAGGAAGACAGAAAACTCAGGGTACATTGGTGAGCCACAGAGGTTTGCCATATATTTCAACCTAGTCCAAGTCAGCTGAAAGGAAACTGAAGGGATTTTCTTAAAAGATGACTTTTCACAATTCTCCTTAAGTTTTCAACATTTTAAACCCCAGCTCTGCTAACACCCAGCATTTCCTTCCCATATAGCAGCAGAAAAATTCCTTGTGTGCACTAATAAGGCATATAGGCGCTACCCTACAGATCATGGCTGCTTTGAAATATCAGTTAAAAAAAGCTATATGAAACAGTGTTCATTAATTATTATTTCCCCCTGCATGTGCAATCATGACAGGGGCACTGCAGCTTTAAAGCTTGATCATTCCAATCCACTAGGAGCTACCTTAGAGGCATTAACACAGCAAGGGGGTTTTATCATTGTTATGTTGCAAGAGAAACTTTTGAAAACCAAGTAACTTTTGAGAAAATGGAAGCAGCTCTGCTGTCATTCACCTCCGCTGCCAAAATATATTCCTTTAAGAACTCAGCATCTTTTCTCTTTTAGGCTTAAACAAACTAAACAGAATTTTTGCCCTGGTCATACAATTTTTATTTTTGTATTTCTTTTTTTAAACTTATTTCAGAAACTCCCCCTTAAGACCTGCAGTAAAAATAAAGAAAGATGTTTAAATCCCTTGCATGGTATAAATGGTGGCAAAAGAAGGTTAAACACCCAAATAATTTCAGCTATTTAAATTGGGTAATTCTTCTCCTAAAATAAACAAAAAAACATTCCTCAATAAAGCTAGATGAACGGATCTTTAGAGATCCACCCCTTTCATACAACATATTCAGTAAGTGTATTAAATTTCACTTTACTAATAATAGGCTATAATTACTCTTGTCATTATCAACAACAGACAGGCAGCGCTGAGCATTCCTTTAAGCTCAAATGCTTCTGGGTTTCAATCTCAGGCTGCATGTCCCCAGAGTGCAGAATCAGAGAACACCCAGAATCGAGCCCGCATTAAATGGGGAACAGGGGGAGCTGGAAGTTCAACTCAATGAAATCTATCAGATATGAAAGGTATGAAGTGCCTTTTCCTGCTTCCATTTTATTTTCATGGTCAGAAAATGCTTTGAAAGTAAGTAGAACTTATTTTTATGATGTCACTAATGGGAGCTATGTATTTATTCTAAAACATTTAGAAAAGATGAACAAAACTCAAAAGTTGAAACCATAAACTATGACATGCACATTTATTCACAGCTAACTTTGCAATTTCAAATTTGGTCTTTATTGGGACAAAACCTCATGGTCTCATTTCCTTCAGTTTCCAGTGAACTTCATTATTAAAACACAGGGTTTTAAATAGACCATGACTTCACCCAAAAAACAAATGTAGTCTTTGTGCAAGGGGGAACCACACTTGTGTGCTCTGAATGGTGCATAACACCCACAGCTTCAGCAAGAGCCAGGCCAATTCTTTTTAATTTTTATATGCAATTCCTAATTTTAATATATGTATATATGCATCCCTACATTATACATATATATGTACACATATACACCTTGACAACCACTCCCTTTAATAACATCAAAATTAAAAAGATGTATTCTGCTGGTGTTACAGTAATTGTTCATGATTAATTTTACATATCATCTCTTTAAGAAAAATATGAATACAAATCTACTCACAAATAACATCACAGAATAATTTTCTTCCCAAAATCCCTATCACTGCTGCCATAGCAGACAGTGCACAAGAGCAGCACACTGTGCTCAGATTCATGACATCCTGAAGTCATCAGTGAGGAGAGTGAACCTCTGCAATTAGCTGAATGCGTGCATACGTATAACGTAGGCAACTTGCCTTTTGCATTTCCAGGAGTTTCACAGTTTTTTTGGAAGCTCAGGGCTGTGAAACACCAGGGCTTGTTCTTGGTGAGAGCACTATGATAGCAGCTTGTTGGACCAGCAGCTAGTTTAATTTTTTTATTCCTACAATGGCATCTAAAAATGCCAAAGGAAAGCAGAACCCATCGAGATAGGCACTGTACAAATATTTAGTAAAAACAGGCTTTGTTCACAGTTCAAACAAAGAATGCTTGAAAATGAAGGAAAATAAAAAAACAAAAGGAAAGTGTTGCCAGGGTTTCACAATGGGAACAGAACTGCAGCAAGGACTCCTGGCCAGTGTCCTAACCAGCTCCTGTAACAGGGCTAACTCCTTTCAGCACCAGTTAGTGAGCTAATCGTATTGTTTCAAACAAAAAGTAAATAGGAGCCTTTGTTTTCCCACTCCACAAAGTAAATAACTGAAGTACATGTATTCTTGGTGCACACAGCTCCTCCACATGGGAGAGGTAGGGGAATTCTTGTGGGAATCCCCTACTGAAACACTGGCAGAACATCACTGGCACTACAGAAAGTGAATCTGTACATTAGTCACAGCCCAGTGCAAACAGAATGTGTAATTCTGCAGGAAAAAAAGTGAAGCAGCACACAGAGACCGACACCATGCAGAGAAGTTAGTATCATGATATCCTTTCAGGCAAGTAATAGTGAAAAGAACAGAGTATTATCCCATATGGATTCAGTTGCACTGAGTAGTAAGTGTATTTGAAAGAAGTCAGATTTAAACCAGTTCTTCCAAGCAAAACTTCAAGTTTTTCAAAGAATATACTTCCTCTTCATGCCATGCTGAAACAGGATCATCCCACTGCTGCCGTACAAGATGTAATAGGTCAAAGATTTTGTCTTCTACAAGTAGAAGAGCCTTAAACTGATTTTCACAAGTCCATTAAAAATTGTTTTTAAAGATACTTGATAGCACATGGAAAGAGGCAGGTGTGCTCATATAGGGATTTATATCAAAGTAACACTATCCAGAACAGAAATCATATTTCTGTAAGGATCTATCTATAATGTAAATATGGAACATCCAAAACAAGGACCAATTCCCATCCAAATTCCATAATACAGCAGCCTTAGCCAAAGAAAGTGGAAGGTTTCATTGAATTAACATCTGTTTTTCATGACTAAAGGTGACAGAACCCTGCAATAGAATCATAGAATCAATAAGGTTGGAAAAGACCTGGAAGATCAGTAAGTCTAACCACCAATGCAGCACCACCATGTTCACCATTAAACCATGTCCTCAAGTGCCACATCAACATTTTTTTAGGACTTCCATTGATGGTGACTCCACCAATGCCCTGGGTAATCTGTCCAATGCTTCACTTTCACTTTCACTTTCCCCTAATATTCAATCTAAATCTTCCCTGGTGAGGAAGAGGTCATTTCCTGTGGTCCTGTCCCTTGTTCCATGGGAGCAGATCATGAATCTCCTCTGGCTGCACCCTCCTGTCAGGGAGTTCTGGAGATATACAAAGTCTCTCCTGAGCCTCCTTTTCTTCAGGCTGAGCTCCCCAGCTCCCTCAGCCACTCCTGGTCCTCCAGACCCTTAAGGTCTTATTATGAGGGACTCAAAACTGAACCCAGGATTCAAAGCACAGCCTCATCAGTGCCCAGCACAGGGGAAAAAATAGGAGACTTCCCCTCCACACTTCTTTTGGGTTCAGTGCAGCATCTCATGCTGGAGCAGGCAGAATGCTACACTGCTTTCCTCAATTTAAACATCCAGTTGGTCCACCAGAGGTCTTCTTTCTCTTACTTAATTTCCAAATTAATTCAGAAACACCAAAAATCATGTTAAGGTAAATTACTTTGCAGAAATTTTCACAGTAACATAGAGCCTGTGATTATGTCAGCAATTTTCATATGGACTATTGCTCTACTTCTGATTTAAGAAAAAAGCTTTAACATTCAAAGCTTTATTCTGCAACTTTTGCAATTAGCTGTACATATGTATGCTTTCATGAAAAACAAAGCAAAAGGTTTTTTGCTTAATTTTCCCTTTCAATTTATCTTTTGCTGTAAAGAGAAAGGTTACAATTCACTCAATTGCTCATTTCTCTTCCAGGCCTAAGAGGTACAAATGCCCTAATTTCCTTGCCAGGATCCAGCAGCAGCACACTTGCCTGGCAAATCCAAGTATCTGGCTCCACACCAAGGGAAAAGCTAAAGCTTTATAGATACAAATTAAAAAAAAAAAAACCTAGCCAACAAAATCCTACTAACTTCAGTATTGCATCGATCAAAAATCAGTGCCTGTACAAAGATCTGTAAAATTCAAATCAACTCAAGCCTGTAGTTTTCAGAGTCCTCATCTTGGATTTTGGAATGTGTTCAACCATAATTAATCAGGCTTAATAACAGTCTTATTATACAAAAGGTGTTTTAAACCCCCCCCCCAAAAATCCCAAAGCACTTCATGAAGTAACATTTCCATTCACATGAAACAATACATCAGTTACACACATTCAAACACCTCCCAGCTGAGATTTTGCAGGTTTTTGCTAAAGGGACTCAGACAAAAAACTATAAATCAGGAGACTCAGTTCTTAGAATTTTGCCAGCTGCTATTTTGGGCGCTGAGCATGGCAATTTGGAGAGAACTGCTCTGTGACCAGAGTCTGTCCTGAGCTGCTCTGGACCCAGAACAAGCTCAGTACCTGCTGAAGAAGGATTTACTTTTGTCCTTTGATTTTTCAAACAGCCATGAGACTACATCCTGGCTTGAGGAACAAGGTTGCAATGCACTTGTCTTGCCCTAACTTGCCAATTTTATGGCACCCAGGATTTCTGATTTGAATGTTCTTTAAAGCACAGCCTCTCACACGGGTTTAAATGTTCGGCACAAGACAGCCCAAGGAGCCCTTTGCTGCAGCTTGCTGCCAAGAGGTTCGGGTTTGGGCTGGTTATCATTTGTTCCCTCCGTACTAATGACATTATTTAGACAAACATTTGGCAATGCACTCTTGGCTCAAAACCCCCAAGTTTTCTCAAGGAAACGTCCTTTCATATTCATAAATGAATATGAAAAATAAGGATCTCTGTATGAAAAAGGTGGAAAAATATTGTACTGGTTATGAAAAAAAGCAAAACTTGGACCTGTTGGACTACAGGAAAAAATGCAGGGCATAAGTGAAGAAAGAAAAGGCAGAACACCACTTTCAAGACATTCCCAAGTTTCCCACAGTGAGAAAATGTGCGCAAATGGAGTCAAACAAACCACTCATGCCCTCAGTTAATGCCAACAGCACTAAAACACAGCCACACCAAACTACCCCGTGACTGGTGCCCCACTCCACTCTTCCCAGACCTGTAAAACACGATTTTCCAAACAAGTAATTTCAAGTTCATATTAAGGTAAACATTTTGTTGCCCTTGGAACATTGCAGTCTTCTGCCTGCCTTCAAGAGCTGTTGAGATCTTTAATCCAAAAGAAAGTTATTTTTATACATCTTTTGCCCTCTTCAGTAGTACACCTTGAGAAGACTCTGGATCTTTTTTCTTACAGTGAAACAAGTTGATTTTAAGACGGACAATTTTCTGGGCACTTGTAGTAAACCTTGCACAGTGGACAGACCCCCAGGATTGCTGGGACTGGCCCTGCAAACACATCATGATGCAGCTCCTCCAGAGTCCCACAAGGACCCAGGAACTGCATCTGAGGCAGCAATAATCTGCTGTCACTTATTAGTGTTGAGCTTCAACAGATGTTTAAACAGGACTGAGGTTTATCATCAACAAATCTGTCATGCTCACTCTGCTTTGCCTCTAATTAGGGATGCATAAACCTCCCTTGTTCAATTTCAAATCTCTTTTCTACACAGTTTAAAGGCTCAGTTTGTCTCAGTTACTGCTTTATGGTTTTGGTCTAATTCTTTTATGGGGTTTTAAGACAAAACTGAAGTGGAACAAAAGAGTTGACCACGAACATTATAAGAAAAGTTGTGAAAAAAGAGTGAAAGTGAAAAATAAAAGATTTGGGGAACAGATAGTAAAAGAAGAGGGAGGGCAGCAAAGAACATGACAAATGCATACCATGGCCTGTAAACTATTTAATCCCAGATTGGCTTTTGTGCCATCACATGCAGAATTCCTCTGTTTTAATATACGAGAGGTGGAGTAAGTGAAAAGGGAAGAGATGTGAAGATGTGGGGGTTTTATCTCATGCACAAGATAAACAACAAAGGAAAACCCAGATTTAAACTCCAATGGGCAGGAATTATTGATTTCAATTTTGTCAACCCTCCAAACACAAACTTTGATGTCCCTCCAGGCATTTAACAGCTTGCCATAGTTTGACACAATTAAGTGCCAAGCACACGAAAATCAGTTATTTTCATAAGGGGCAAAAATAAGAAAATATTGAGGAAAACTAGATAGCTGCAAGGCGAAACAGGTTCAAACTTAAATGGTTGCAGTACAAGGAGAGAGTTTTATTACTAACAGAATTAAAAGTGAAAAGATATAACAAGAAATTAAAACAAACAAATCCAACCCCCTTTTTCTCAGCACTTTTCTCTTTTTCTTAACTAGCTCAAAAGATAACACATGAGATTCTAGTCAGTGTTACAGTTCTTGAAAAGTCTCTTATGCTTAAGGAAAAAAGGGTTTCTTCTTGCTTCACGTGGTTTCTTTTCAACTTACGGAAGTGCGGGAAGAATGAAAAAATAACAAAAGGCAGAGAAGTCTTCAGGGTGGGCCATGTCCCAGAAATTTGTAGCTCCCTAAAATCAGCATTCCTGGACAAGCAACCCAATCCTTCCAATTGCTCCGTCTGATCTAAATTCCTGAACAAGGCTCTACTAATGAAAAAGACCCATCCACAATTTTCCCAATGCTAGGACAGATTTAAAACACAGGTGGACTTGCCAACAAATAAACTGCAATGCCATTGACTGATCATAAGTTTTATCAGGGTAACTCTGCTGTTATATCAAGAACGTACATAGATCCATGGGATACACACACCTCTAAACAGAATAGCTAAGTAGATGATTCCCAGCCAAGAAGTATTATTCCACGTCTCTTCTGCAGATTTTTTTGTCCATTTCTTGTTGCCCATAGATAGAGTAATAGGTTATCTTACATGACAATAGATACAGTAAAATGGATTTGCCAGAGGTTTTTGCTTTTTTTAAAATTATTTTTTACTAAAAAAATAAACCAAACAAAAATACTAGCATTGAATTTGAGATCTCAGAACTTCCCCATAACACTCCAATTTCTTCAGGCTTTACTGCTCATCAGAAAAGGTCATTTCAAAGATCAAAACACAGCACTGAATGCTCAGGATTGTAAGGACATCTCACAGTTTGCAATCTCCTGGCTCCAGCTGCAAAGTCACAGCCAGGGCACACCTTGCTTGCTCCTGGCTGGTGGGTTTGCAGAGACTGCCATGGGTGCTGCCACTGCACCCTTGCTTGCACCTTGGATGCTGAGTATGCCTAAGTGCAAAGCATTTTAGAGAATTACATCAAATGCATTTGGCATTTCCCAACCATCCAAAAAACCCCAAACAAGTAAGACTCAGTCACAGATTTAGGTTTTCCACTGGGTGAAGAAACAGAGTTCATGTGCTAGCTATTTCAACTGCATTATTTCAAAGACAGTATCAATAAAATGTTAGATTAATCTTATAGCTTTTGATTAAAAACATCAGTGAGCCACATTACCTCCAAAATGATGGTGTAATTAATCTTACTGCTTAGGCAGGGTAGGAATAGGTTCAGCAGAGGGTAAAGAAAGAGACGTGAACAGAACAAAAGAACTAACAAATCCAACAAATTTAGTTATTTGGCAGGAGGCGGATTATTTCATATAAAATTATGCCTTTTACTCACAAGCCATCCACTGACCCTTGTCACACATCTATAATCTTCCTAAATACCACACAGTTTGAACTGGAACAGCAAAACATGATCCCTCTCTAATTCACACTCTCTGAGTAGGAGGTGTACAAAAGTACTACTGAGGTAGATTAGGTACAGCCATGGAGCTGTAGAGGTCATCAAAACAACATCACCCAGAGCCTTTTAGAACATATTATTTTATTGACTTAAAAATAATGCTACAGCAAAAATTTCTGGCTGACTTTTCTCCTCTGTTTCCTGTACTCACCACAACACATACAGAACACTTGAGCTAGCATTGGGTTTTTAACCCACTGCCTTATCACACACCATGATGCTACAGGGAATTCAGCTCCACACTGGGACAAAATAGAACCACCCTCACTTGGTTTTCTATCATGGATAGGGATGTGCTCAAGAACATTTTGTTTTGACAAAGCTGAGTCCAAACTATTTACGTATTTCTAATCGCTGTCACTATTGTGGTAAAACTTGCGAAGGCACCAGGGCTCCACCACATGAATGGATATCAAAATCACTCGCCTTCTTATGAGTTTAAGAGGGTAAGAGCACACTCTTCTGAGGGTCTTTGCTCCCACCACTAACCTCTCATTAAACAAGAGTATAGAATCATGGAAGGGCCCTCAAGGTTCATCTCATCCCATACTCTGTCATGGGCAGGGATACCTTCCACTATCCCAGGTTGCTCCAAGCCCCATCCAACCAGCCTTGAACACTCCCAGGGACAATCATTTGTAGTAACAGTTCACCAGAAGATGAGGGTGACTGTGGTTTTATTTGTTGCATGGTTTTGTTCAAAGGCTTTATAAAAAAGTCTCTTCTCATTTACTTTTTTCTTATGAGACATGTGAAAAGTCCAAGCAGAATATATAAATATTCCCAATACACACACCTCAACTTTACAAGTACCATATGAAAACATTTTGGAAATAAGATGTTCTGAATTTTTTTCTAAATCAACATAGGAATACAGAGTTTTTCATGCAGGAGCACTCATGTTTTCATCCTTAAGCATCAAGTGTCATCTGGTGGATTGACACAGAACTGCACCAAACAACCACTCACAAAACATTTTACTAGGGAGGAAAAAAAAATGAACTAAGCAGAAAGAATATTTACCAAAGGCCTCAGAGATTAAAAAATAAAAGTCCAAACCTCTGCCAGGTGCAGGTATTTCAAAGAGGACCAGCCATAAGATTCTTATAACACATCCAGGGATTTGATGAACTTACCTCACTGAAATTCGGGAAACACAAATTATTTATGACTTACTGACCAAAAGCTACTAATAATCTGTATGCCTTCAACAAAGACATTGAAAAAATCTCAGTCAGATATTTATTTACCTTTTTAATCTAATCTGAGATCCATAAGTAACTACCTGAATCTGGAACTGGAGCTTTAAAGGCACAGTCCTCTTGGGTGAAATGTCAAGCTTTTTTCCCTAATGAAGAAAAACCAAAAAAAATTAGAAAAGAAAAGAATCAGATGCCTTAATCAAGGCCAACAAGGATGCTGCAAACCTTTAAGTAAAAAAGCAAATATTTAACTAGAAATCAAACTTCCTATTTCTTTCAGTGCCTGAAACACACATTCTGTGCTCCTCTCTCAAGCAACATTAATCCACTCTAATGTCATGATTTTAAAAAACAGACATCTCATTTCTTATCCTTGAAGAGAAGTAAGAGCCTGAGCCAAGAAGAAAAAGAGAGATTGCAAGAAACTCCTACTAATTAAGCTCCTGGAGACAAATAATAACAAAATTTAAAAAAACAAACCAAACAAAAAGCAAACAAACAAACAAAAAAAAAAAACCAAAAAAAAAACCAAAAAAAAAAAAAAACCACAACGGAGCCTGTGCCAGGATCACCACAAAAAGATTCTTTTCTATCAGTTTTAATTCTTCAATTTGAAAAGTAATCCACCTCCAATGAATGTGTTACTTTAAAGACATTGATTTTGAAATATATTTAGCAATCTTGATAAGCAAACAATGAGGCACATACCCACAGGAAACACTCCAGTTTGTAGGTAGAAGACAAGTGCTAATCAACTAACAAAGCAGAAAAATCAGCAGCATCTTCCTGGCCTTTCAAACAATTTCATCGCCTATTGTGGAAGGTAATGGCTGATGGCACTAAAGCACGTTTTAATTGTGTGAAATTATGACAAAAGCCAATTGCCAGAGAGGGCAGCCCAGCCTCCACAGCATGGCTCTGTTTATCAAGGTCCTAGAAAGATTTGGGCTCGATGGGATTTTAAAGATTGTCTCGTTTCAACAGGATGCTGCTGCCACGGGCAGGGACATCTTCCACTATCCCAGGTTGCTCCAAGCCCTGTCCAGCCTGGCCTTGGGCACTTCCAGGGATGGGGCAGCCACAGCTTCTCTGGGCAACCTGTGCCAGGGTCTCACCACTCTCACAAACAAGAATTTCTTCCCAAAATCTAATCTAATCCTGCCCTCTGGCAGTGGGAAGCCATTCCCCCTTGTCCTGTCCCTCCAGGCCCTTTTCCAAAGTCCCACTCTAAATCTCTTAGAGACATTTTAGGCACTGGAAGGGGCTCTAAGGTCTCCTGAGAGCCTTCTCTTCTCCAGATTGAACACCCTCAGCTCTCACAGCCTGGCTCCAGCCCCAGCTAGTACAATCATAGGACTGCACGCTTTTAACTCCTCTTGTTTGTTTCCCATACTGTATTCATGTGCATGGAAGAATTTAAGCTGGGTCACAGTGAAGCCAATCTATTGGCTGGAGTGGTTGGAATTCCTTTGCACTACCCTGCAAGTGCTTTCTTGCTGACCTGTGATCCCTCTCCAGGTTCTGGGCATCTCTTGCTATCACTGCCATCAAACCAGGAGTGGGATGGATTGAGGTTGTCTTACCTTAGTTTTTGGGTCTAGTGGCTGAGTTGTGTGTTAGACTGGGTTGTTCTGTGTTATGAAGTCAGACTCCATCAACTTCATTGTTATCCAAAGTCAATTTGATGAGTAAAGGACACCTTACAGACACAGAATTAATTTGCTCTCTGACACTTCTTTCCTGTGTGGGATCAAAGAAAAGAGTGACCAAGGTTCAGTGGGAGCCTTGAGGCATGGCCCCACAAAACTGGCTGGCTGTCAAACTCCGTTGTGCACGTTTTCCAGGGGCTGACAAGGGATGTGTCCCAGTTTAGTGCTAGCCAGAGAGCTCCTTTGAAGGTATCTCCCAACTCACTTCATGGTACCATGTTTTGGTAGCTCAGCATAGTCTCAGAGCATATGACCTGTTCTCTGTTAAGAGGAGAGGCCTTCAGAGAGTGCGTCAAGCACACAACAGCAGCTGACAGGCATGTGGTCCTTCGGGGCCTACCATGAGCTGACCTAATGTATAAGCCCTTCAGACTCACACCCAGGGGCAGCTGATGGTCCTCAGCACCACCTTCCTTCCACAGATCCAGTTCTATAAGCTGCAGTAGCTAGTGATGTAGACATGGCAAATACAAGCTATTTTTCCTTTCTTTGGTATTTTTCACCTCAAAGTAAATGTTTTACATAAGCAAAATCTACCACTAAATATTAAAAACTAAGAATATATTCTAAGCCAAACAATGTCAACTATAACTGCTTCCCACTCCTGAATCAGAAACAGAAATACTCCAAGAATTGTTTATACTACTCCCTTACAAGGCAAATCCAGTCTTCCCCCCAACCTGACACAAGAGAGAAGGCAACCACAAAGTCCAGTCTATCCAGGAGAAGGTGAGAGCAGACTTCTAATCAGGAGTTTCTAACAGGCAGCACCCACTGAGAAAGGGTTTGTAAGAGACTGCTTATCTCTGCATCCCAAGTCACAGTTGCCACTAATAAATGCCGATGCTACAGATGGAGACCAGATCTATCAGGCTGCAAGGAAGACCATGTGTCTATGCACTCTGGATCAAGCTGAAACCTTAAAGGTTATCCAAAACACCACCAGTTCTTCATGCAAAGAGTGTCTTGCTGGTAACACACTAGCCTAGATCCAGCCCAAGCTTTTGGGCAGCCTTAAAGCTGAACCAAGTCCAACAGGATTTTCCAGACAGCTCAATCCTCTTTTTTACAGATTCCAAATAAAGTTCTCAGCTGACCAAGTTGAAGTATGGAAGAGACAAAGAGCTTCAGGAGATCAGAGGAAACAAAGCCAATCCTCTTCTTGACTGTCTCAATTGCTGTCAGAGGTCCAACTGAGCCAACAAATACCAAAAAGCATTACCTCAAAAGCTCAGTTCATAGGTGGCTGATTCAGTCAAAGTGTAAGCACTGTATACTAACATCTAAAAGTTCGGTTGTTTTGATTATACCGCGTGAGTCAGTACTTAAAACAGGACAAGTTTCTGATTCACCTGATTAGAAACCATCAAGCAGCCAAGTGCAAAACCTAACTGCAGATATAGCCAGAACACTGGAGTAGCACCTTACCTCTCAGTAACTTTCTAGTTCCATGCCCAGTTTTGGGTGAAATCTAAAAATACTCTAGGTAACTAAAAAAAAATAAATCAATATACTGCAATATACCATGCATTTACCCCTGCTCCAAGGTAAAGATATGGTCTTGCTACCAGTCCCAGCAGAATAAAAAGCTCCAAACTCTGCATATATAATAAGAGGAGCCCTGCTCCACAAACTGCAGGGCAGCAATGGTGCCAAAACTGTGTTACAGCTCGAGGCACCAGAATGTCTTACCACAGTGCCAAGTAAAGCCACTTCAGTGAGGAGTCCTCATGCCCCATTAGGGATTGCAAACCCTGTGTTTAGGAGCATGGAAAGAAGCTGAGAGATTTATGAGCATTAGCAGGACTGTATCTTGATTTTTCCTACAACACCCACTTTTTCCAGTTAAGCAGATCTGTGGTCTTCTGAGGACTCAATCAAGTGCCACTTTATTAAATACAAAAAGATGTAACTCCACCATGACAGCAGCTTCTAGCTAAAGGAATCTTTTCCTGACATACATCTTACAGATTCCTTAAACACACATCTTTCTAGTTTTGCCTTTAGTGTTGGTGCCAAGACTGCTGGCTGCCAGCACAGTAGCAACTCAAGTTTGCAATGGGGGAGAGGGGCAGGGGAGCATTCTTGACAGTATTAGCAATTAGGAGTTTCCTGTAACACCAGCAGAGCACTGGTGATCAGCTCAGAAATGCAGAAAATTATTTTCTTCTCTCAGACTTGATCAGCTATTGTAAGATGCCAAGACAGCCTCTTTTACCACTGTGACTGCCTGCAGGATGCCCAGAACTGCTGCAGAACCAACAGTTTAGACTGTTCCCCAATTAATAAGACCATTGCAAAATTCCTTTGTTTGGCAGAATCCAAATTCCCCCACTTTTCAGCATCTCATTTTTCCCCTGCCCTCATGTAACCACCTGAGCCACTGATCAGAAAACATATTTACCTCAAGAATGACAGATACCTTTGACTGCTGCATTTTTCCCTAATCTCCCAAACTGAAAGAAATCTAGTCCTTCCAGATGGATCCATGTACTTCACAAGCTGAAGCACAAAAGGAACTTCTTCAGTCAATTTCCACTGTAACATATGAATCCCTATCTGACAAAGAGGAAAATGAAGGGGGGAAAAAAATTTGTTCCTGGTCTTATTTTCCCATTGGAACAGAGGAGTGTAATAGGTGGTAAACTTTTCTTTTTTTTCTGTCATTTCCTGCTTTTAGGGACAAAAGTCTTTCATGCCACATAAACATTAAAACTCCGATCAAGCCCATAATTAGAGAGTAGAGAAGATAATAGAAAAACTATTTAAAATAGCCTGGGCTTTTTCCCTAATGATACTGACCTGTTGAAGACAATCCTTAACTGTTAAGCACACCTGACCTTAAAGTCAAATTACTTTACAATCTGCATCCTCATACACTTTTAAAGATAATCTAAGGAGATTACCCAGCATTTGAATATGGAGAACACTCATTACATGACTTGTAGGGAACTCTACATCTGGTTTAGATCTCTGATCATACTTGGGACCTAAATCTGGGAAAAATAAATACCCATTTTCTTACAAAGCTGGATCTAACTGCAGGGGAATATACTGAACATCCACGAACCCAGAAGAATATTGTTTTTCCCCCTAACAAGACACTGGTCAATATTTTCCTCTGCTGTGCTCAGTCTGCTTAGTATTGCAGGCTGACTACAGCACTAAAAACACAAGTATCAGTGCTTGTTTCTGAAGTGCCATCCCAAAAAAATCGTGTGTCCTGGTTCCAGCCAGGAAGGGGTTAATTTTTGCTGTAGAACCCAGAGGTTATTCCATACCACTTCACATCATTTTCCAGGATGGGGAAAGGGGTCCCTTCCAAGAGACATAGCATGGTGTGGTCAGGTATTGTCAGGGGTCCTGCATGGTGATGAGCACTCAGGCGTGAATCCTTGGCCACTTCCCTGTTAGTTCTGTATTATGATTGTTGCCTTTACTGTTAATTTTCTTACCTCATTGCTGTTTTCAGTAAATTGATCTTATCTCAACTCATGATCTTTATCTGTTTTGCCTCCAATTCTCCTATCCAGCTGCCATGGGGGAGAGAGCGAGTGGAGCATGGTTTGGAGAGTCTTGATGGGAACGCTAAATTGGGGAGAACCATACCCAAACCATGACACCATGAAACTAAGCATGGCAGGATAAAGAGCAGAACATGCGTCGCTGTTTACAATAATCCTGACTACATACATAAAATTATGGTGTGCCCACATTTACAAACACTGCAAGCTCACTTTTAATAGTGGGTTAGCCTACCTGAACTCAGAAGATAATACTCCTTTTCTAGGGGAAAATCCATGCAAGGATCCAATAACGTATAATGCGAACTAAAGCTGAGCTCATATTGCCAAGGATCTGTCATCTGCCTCCACTGGGATGAAGCTATTCCAGCATGTATATAACACACGATGTTATTTTTGAAGGTCTTCTTAAAAACTCAAAAACCCCCAAACAAACAACCCAAAAAAAAAAAAAAAAAAAAAAGACAGACAAACAAAAACCTAAACAAAAAAACCAAACAAAACCAGCCACAATATCTCTCCTTCCCCCCAAAAAACCATGAAACCCTCCAACATAAACAAGAAAACCACCCCCAAAACAGTAATTGTAACAAAGATTTTGGTATCTTGCCAGCCAGAGGACCCTTAGCCATGCTGGCCAGACCTCAGATGAGCTTACATGGACAGCCCCGAAAAGGCAGGTGCTAACTATCTGCAAGTTGCTTTAGCAGAAGAGAGCTTAAAGAGTTAATTTGGAGACTAGCACAGGGAAACTAATCAAATCTAAAGCAAATAGCTCTTTTCACATGATCAATATGACAGAAGTTGAGGGAAGGAAGAAACTGAAGGCATTTGCATTAACTTTCCGGAATAGTTAGTGCACTGTATTCAGAAGCAGGTCTGCCTGATGAAGTGTGAGTCTGTCAGCTTAGACCTAACATTTAGAAGAAAATTGTCAACACTGAAAAACAGACTGGAAGGAAGTCATACTCCCGATTTCTCTCAAAAATCAATTAGTATTAAAAAAAGAATCTCAAACCTACAAGACAAAATCCAAGCCATAAAACCACATTAGATTTAATATCAGCAATTAACAAAACCTGAAAATGCATTTAATTCCATTTTAGCTCTTGTATTCAGACTACACAGAGAACAGATGTAATGGATGGGACTGGCAGAGAGCAGCAATGCTGACCTATCTAGGTCAACTTCAAGTAAGAAACCAGAGATGTCGATACCTTTACTGAATATGCTACATATTTCTGCCAAACAGAACCAAACACTGTCACTGTCTAGCCTCTACAAACATTTCTAAGCTATCTGTAAACTGCTGTAGAAATCCACAGCTGAGCTATACATCTAATCCTGCATAAATCAGCCTTTATCATGACTGCCATTAAATAAATGTAAAAATAACGATGTAGAAAAAATGCAGACTTCCAGTTTTTGTGGGTTTTTTGTTTAAATAAACTAGCTCAAATCCTGCAATTGTGACACAATTGTGACACCTAGCTCTTAAAAATACATTTAATGTATTTCAAAAGGAAGAGAAAAAAAAATTGGACACTATAGTTTAATCAATACCAGCAAGCTGAAATGAAGACTCTACATCACATCTTGAATAGGCCAGCTGGGTGCAGGGAGTCAGCTGAAGAGTCAGCTAAAGATAATGCAACACATTTTCATCACTGAAAACCAAACCCACTCCAAGTCAAAGCCGAAACAAGGAAGTGTAACAATCTAGATCCAGTTTCTGCATATTCATAGAATTATAGAATCACAGACGGTTTTCACTGGAAGGGACCTTAAAGACCACCACATTCCAACCCCCTGCCATGGGTAGGGACACTTTCCACTAGACCAGGTTGCTAACATAGAAAAGACAAACTTATTTGATAAATGTGGTCCTTACGAAGAAAAATCCTGTTAATTACATTTCTTTTATTATTTACACATACATTCAATAGACACATTTCCACAAGTCTATTACCCAGCTGTAACAGCACCTAAAAATATATATAATTAAGAAGCATCATTTTAAGCAGAACTCTGATTAGAAATCCAGCAGTAACTTGAATGTCACCACCATGCTTCCAGTTCGAGCTCCCTTTTGGATAAGCATTTTTCCAACAGATTGCCTTTCTCTGGGAATCTCTGGGCATGCAACCTGTCTGATCAGCTCTAGTCCTGTACTGGTTACCCACTGACATTAGAAGACACCCAAGAAGCAGTATCCAGGCAAAGCACTGCCTACTCTCTTCATGCAAGGCTTTATCTTGCTCCAGCCTGTGTAAAACCCTGGAAGTGTGACCTCCCTCCAATATATCTATCTGGCAGCTTTCTTTGGGCTGTGTCTTTTAACATCAAAGTTGCTGAAAAGCATACTCTGCTTCTAAGTGAAATAAATGAGTCATCATCACTACACCAGACTGAAAAATAAGGATTTGTATTTAAAGGTCTGTCACAAGCCTCCTCAGCAAGGGCACACCATTGCAATCCTCAGCATCATCTTAAAAAATCCTTAAACCACCATCTGATTTTCAACTCTTAAAAAAATAAACAAACAAAACCAAAATGGAAGTTACAGAATCACGTTTGGACTACTCCTCCTTTTATAACTGTGCTCTACTTGAAAACTCTTACCCACATTTTAAAAAGAAAAAACAATTTTATTTGACAAAAACATCTTTTAAGACCTTTACTGCAAATTATGATTCTGTAGTATTTTTAGAAACTAAGGCACATGTCATTTAAACATCTTTAATGCATTTCAAAAGATAGATCAATATATTGATTTACTAACCAAATGGATATTAAGTAAAGTCTCATCTTATTTTCCCCACTACCTGGTGAAACAAAAAATCAGCATTTAGAGCCAAGAGCCTCCTCAGTAGGTGCCTGAAGGACTCGCTGTGGGATGCATGGTTCTAAGGAATGACAACGATGATGGGTTTTGTCATCATATCACCACACCCAGAATTCTTCAAGCTACATCAAGAGATTACATGCTCAAAAGTTTCATTTAATACATAAGATCACTTCTTCCATCACAAGATAGAGGACTATAAATTCGGTGGGGGCTAGGGATTAAATCAAATAAAATTAAAAAATCAGGGAAACAGCAGCACAATTACAGAGTTATCCTAACTCCACAAACACAATCTATCTAAACCTCAGTGTTTTGGATGTAAAACTAGAAGATTAAGAGGGCTGAAAGCAATGCAAAAAAATGTGCATTTTTGCAATCTGGTCTCCAGAAGGATCTGAAGATCAAGGCTAAGTTCAACTCAAACTGTAGTAACTCAGGGTTTATTAATTTTTATTAGTCAGCCAAGCAGATGTGACAGCAGAAACATATTGGGAAAAGATGTCATCAGGAATATCCTGGAGCTTCCACAAAACAGGAATATGTCAGAGGGAAAAAGCCAAAAACAGTGAGAAATGTAAAAAAAAAAAAAAAAAAAAAAAGTGGTAGGTTGATGCTGAGCCACATCAGTGGATCAGTGGTACTTGAGGGTTCCTCAGGCACTGTGAAGTGGGACAAACAGGTGACCAGGACTTAACAGGAGTTTGATGTTCATCCAATAAAGCTGATAGAATAGATCAGGAAACAGGAGACAGGATAATCTAATGTGTTTTGCAAATTTGGAATATACTCTTAGCATCCGATACCTTTGTGGTAGGAGACCCAAGCAATGTAGGTGCAAAAGCAGATGTAGGCAGATCAAAAAGCGAAGTTTTAAACCTGTGTACTCAAGATTTAAAACTTTTAAGAGCATTTAACTAAGCCTCTCCCAGATTTCAGGCACCACCTATAGCTCCTGGGATTCTGACCCTCCATAGAAGAGAGAGGAAACCACCACTCCGTTGAGGCTCTGCTGTCATCAAAAATCATTCAGCAAGATCCTGCTCAATTCTCCATGATGAAACCTAATCCAACAAGGAGGGATGAGAGAAAAGGGAGCAATAAAACAGTGCACACTGTGCAGTTGGAGGCAACTCACCTGTGAGTTCCTTACAGCTTTGGATGAATCGGCTCAAACCTAAAACCCAACACTTCACAAAGAGGAGTGGGTATATTGTCATGATACAACATTTTAACTCTTCAAACATACAAGTAAAACTGTGGCACAACTCTGTATGCAGTTTCTGAACAACTAGAAATTCTGTTATCAGCCATAAGAAAATTTCAATTTCTGTGGAGGCCATGAATTCTGTGAGTTGATGAACCCTCCAGCTTTGAGACACAATCCAATTTTTAAACAATTGGGTGTGGGGGAAGAAAAGAAATAGTAAAACCACTCCTTGCTGTCAGCTATTCCATAACCATTTGCTACAAAGGTTTTCAGTCTGTGGCCAGAACCCCAAAGCATGGACAAGTAACACAGCATCTCTCCCGTCCTCAAAATTTGCTTCGGCAGTTTCTTTGTCCTAAGAAGAGGATTAGCAGTTTTTAAAATAACTTTTGGGACTTGCATGGTCTGGGAAATACCAAAAAACCACCAGACTATTCTTTCAAAGGAATAAGAAAAGCATCCATTCTGCATTCCAAGTGAAGCAATTTTTTTGACTGCACAACCATCAAGATCAAGCAGCCGTAACTCAAATCAAAGACCCAGTTCCAGCAACTCCACACATTATGGATGAGTCAGGATTATTTAAAATTATTATTTTAGTTTTACTATTTTGAGGAAATCTTACTCTCCCCTAGCTGTGAACACTTGCACTTCCACCAGTAAATTAGGAATGGCAATGCAAGGCATGTATTTGCATAAGATGAAAAAAATTTTAAGAAATGCTCTTCTGAACTGCGCAATAATTAGTGGGGTATTTCTCCCCCCAACATGGATATCTGGCTCTGCATTTCTACAGCCAAGAAATAGGCTGCAAGAATTTCAATAGCAATTAGTAAAACAGATCTGGGAGAGCTCAGCAGGCAGCACTGTTTGTTCCTCCATGGGAAACTTCACTCTGCATGAATGACTCCCACAGCCAGTGAGAGCGATTCACAGAGGTGGAACACCTGGCTCTAACAGGAAATTGGAATGGCTGAGATTTTCCTCTAGGCAAAATTCATCTGCCCCCAGTCAGGGGCTTTGCAGATATTCAACAAACAAAGTAAAAAAACGGGAAAAAAATTTAAATAGAAAAACCATATATGTTACTTCAGTACAAACCCCTAAGAGTTCCAAGATGCAGCTGTACACTACTAGAGCCTGGGGGCTGGACCTTAGTGTCAGTTTTGGTAGGCTGAGCCACAGCTCCAGTACAACCATGTCAACCAACAGGGCAATTTTGCCTGTGGGGGCACAATCCCTTTTTCCATCAAATTTAAGAAGGAATACAATCTTCAGGTTGCACTGGGTTATGTGTTCAGCTATCCTACGTGGGTGCACACCCCCTGCTCACCTGGCAGCTCACTAGCAACAGCATGGAGCTGCCGTGGTTCACCCAAGGGCCAGACAGCTACCAAATCCCTGGGGCTCCAAACACATCTCCAAAGACGAGGCTGAGGTTGGCTTGTGTGAGGAAGCTCCATCCTCTGCCGAGAGTCTCCATGAGGAACCTTGAATATCTCTCCCCCAAAGGGTGTGAGAACTAACTACACTGTCATCCCCTGTCTTTCCCAGAAACACTGCAGCCAGCACAGAGCATGATGCTGGATTGTAACAGCAAAATCCAGGAACAAAACCAAACCCACGGGAAGCTGAGATCTCATGGTATTTTCATTCACTTGTCTGCAGAGAGATCACTCCTTCCTTTACCATACTTATTCAGCTCTCTTAGTGTTACCCCAGAGAACTTTTCCCTTGTTTCTGCACTGCCCACAGGTTAATCTCCCATAGTGTTTTGTACAGGTTTCCTCTTTTAAAAATTTCAGATTATTTACAAATTTTTACTTTATAACCCTCTTTCTTCTAAATCTCTTCCTATGCCCCTATCAGGTTTTTTTGTACTGTACTCACTTTTTGCTTCTTTTCTATCTCAGTCTTCTATTCTACTACTTCATTCCCTTCAGTTTTTACACAAACATTTGTATTTGGCATTTTAAAGCTGTGGGTGAAATTCAAATCACAAGCCCCCATCAGACACATAGGGCCAGTGGCAGAAAACAGAGTATCTTTGTATATCTCATTCTGGAAGTGACAACCAAATTACATTTAGGAGGTGATTCCTATCAATCATGGTAAACCCATGTTTGGAGTCTTCTCTGGTCTGTCTTTCCCAGTTCCTTGCCCCAGTGTTTGGTACATTATCTTTCAGCCCTGTTCCAACCTCAAGGCCCAAAATGATTGCTGAAGTAGCAAGAATCCCATGAATGTAAACATTTGCTCAGGGTTAAGTTACCAAGAGAGAATTTCTGCTCAGATCCTGCAAGTCCAAAAAGAAAGAACAAAAAGAGGCCAAGAGTTTAAGAAAACTAGACCCCAGAGTTAAATTCCTTCATTATAGTCAGACACCTGCTTGTTTTTCAGAAGTATAAAATAAAGAGGAGAAACCTCTGACATCCAAGTGATATTTAGATATCACTCTGTCTTCCAAAAAATACTGGGACTACTTCAGACTTTTAGAAATTAGATTCTTTAATATCTAGGTATTAATATCTAGGCTGGTATCCTCCAAAAATTCATCCACCCAGATTGCCAAGATGCCATATACAGATGTGTATGCTGCTTGCATACACTGCATCCAAATGCTCCATCCCAAGGATAGAGGTTGTCCTTCCAATAAAAGGCTGACATCTAACCTGTGTCAACTTTGGACCCTGTGTTAGTGTTTTAGCCATTCGCAGTAATTAACCAGCTCAATGAGTACTCGAAATTAACTGTAAAGGTAGCTGCACTTAAAGTAGTGGTTCTGTATACTTCAGCAGAGATTATTCAAAATGCTTGAGGAGAGAAAAATGGTAAATACAATGTATAATTTATGCATTCAATAGTCCAGCATAAAAATGCTCTCTCCTTGAATATTCATTAAACAAAATAATTTCTAAGAAGTAGAATCAAATTAGATGAATAAAGAAGAAATAAAGAACTAGAACAATCTTTCAAAAGGGGACATTTCAGTATTTTAAAATGCAATTCCAGTAAGTTAATTGCTTGTGTCCATACTGAAATGCATGATGACCTACAACATTTCACAGCTCCTCACCTCTCACAGCCATGGCCAGAGGTCTGCTCTGTCCCTGTTAATACTATGAAGGTTCTGTCATCCCAAAAGGTTCATTTTTCCTGTGACTAATAACAGATTTGAAGAGCATTAATTCTAGGTGATTCTATTCACTGCTCAATGACTGCTTCTGACCCAACCTCAGGAGTGTCCTCTGAACAGCTATCGATACTTCCAACCCATTTAAATGTACTATAGAGGCCTACAAAATTTAAAAAACTAGAAATGGTTATTCTTGCCTTTAGTACCTCTGAGCTCTCTAGAAAGACACCAGCATTTAAGACAGAAAAGTTGGTAACGCTTGACATATTTCTTCAAGACACAAAATATCTTTCTCAGGGTATCGCTGCCCAACATGAGTACAGAGAGGGACCAACAATGGTCGTTCTGACCAGCCTCTTGGGGATGCCGTGTGACAGTAAAGCCAGATTTACTAGCCCCACAACTAACACACATTACATCATTCAGGTAGCACCAAGTGTCTTAACAAAGGAGAAATATCCCATATTAACACTCCTGCAACTTTTTTATGCTGATGGTTAACTGTGAAAGAGCCGTTGGTTTTTAGAGTTCATAACCACAAAATTAATTATACTAAGTGGGAGAGAAGAAAGACGGAGGGACAAAAACATTGTGCCCCTATCTGAAAGGTTACTCAAACAGCCTGGCTTCCAGGAAGGAATTTCATCCCTCTGTTAATGGAAGGACCATAGATGAGGAATTGATGAACTCATTTTTGCTGAGCCCCTCAAGGATCCTGCAGGGAGTCCTGCATGAGATGACTGAGATTATGCTATGTTAACAACCTCCTCTTCTCAGCCTTCCACCTCAACTCTTCACCTAGCCCTCTCACAGCAGTTAAATCACTGGTTTTCTGTCCCACACAAGGGTCTTAATCATGGGCAAAAAAATCAAGAAAACTCCAACCCAGAACATGAGGAAGCAGGTAAAACCAATAAACTCTTTCACAGAAAGACAAATTAGCAACAAAAGTCAGTAAAACCAGAAGAAAAGGCAGGGAGAACAGGATTTTGTGAGGTAGTGGTCAGAGGCAATGTGCATTCAATAATGCCACTTAAACTCAGTGAGTTAACCCTGAGAAGCCAGGCCACGACTGCAGATCTGGATACTTCTCGTAGAAGGACATGGTGACTACTGCCAGAAAATGTAACAGCCACACCAGGGAGGGAGCAGAGATGAGCATGAGGCTGTCACTCCAGTTAGTATCACCATGCACCAGCACATCTTCACTGCACAGGCTGGCACAGCACTCCTCCAGTACCCAGGTAAAGAAAACACTCAGTATTGTAGTCTCAGGAACTCCTAACAATGGGCAGCAGAGATAAAATGAACAGCCACAAAATGTGAAATAAAACCCAAGGGCTGTGAAATAAAACCCTAAAGCCCATAAAGTTTTAAGATACTGCAAAGTGTAAAATGCAAATCTAGTTATACTAACCCTTGCTTTTAGGAGGTCACTGGGAATGGGAGGGGGGAGAGTAGAGGGAGGAGAAAAAAAAATTCCCCTGGAAGCACTTTCCAGTGTACCTCACTATTGTTCCACCAACAAAGACATCTCAAATTTCACCACCCATAACCTCCAAACCAGCCACAGTTCCGTGCTGTGACTTGACTGCTTCCCAAATGCTCCAGAGAGTGCAACACTGAGCTGCAGACATCTATTTTCAATTTCAGATGGATTTGCACCCAAGAGGTCTGGGGTCCTGTGCTTGGGGGTGCCAGGCTCAGTTCTCCATGGTGAGTCCAAAGTGGTCGGCAGAGAGCAAAAAAAATGAGAGCCCTGAGAGCTGGTGCTGGGCATGCAGCATGGCTCAAGAGCTGTCACATCATGGAAAGGAGTTCGACAGTAGTGCCTCCTATTTTCCCCTCTCTCATTCATGCCCAAGTCTATCTTAGCTCAGGCTCATATGCTCTGTTTCCACATCTGAGAAATATATGAAGTCACATTATTTTTTACTTAAAAGAAACTTTCCACTAGTTCAGAGAATTTGGAGCAAGAGACATATTTTCAAAGAGTATCAATATTCATCATTATGTAAGAATCACAAGTCATAGTCAGTCACTCAAGTGAAACATCAAAATTCACATTAAATTTTGATAATGGCAACACAAATGGATACCACAGTAGTTATTACTGCTTTTAATCTGGCACTGTTCACTCTACTCAAACAAGTTAACATGTACATAATCAATGGCTCAAATGTCTAACAAAATACCTGTATCCAAGGAGCTAGAAATATTCATTACTTAGGTTTTACCAATTACCTCTTTTAGTTTCAAACCCAATTTTTGGCAAATTAAAAATTTAAATTTAAAAACTAAAATGTAAATTTTAAAAAAACGGCTTGAAGAAGAAAATCTTACTCAAAAGCATTT
Organism: Lanius collurio; assembly: GCA_020086605.1. Taxonomy (NCBI): domain Eukaryota; kingdom Metazoa; phylum Chordata; class Aves; order Passeriformes; family Laniidae; genus Lanius; species Lanius collurio. The sequence goes on from JACBWW010000068.1 coordinate 2,339,824, forward strand.
CACAGGTTCATAGCTTTAGTAGAAAATGCCCAAGAGGTGCATAGTCAGAGGACTCAAAGCATCAATCACATCATTGCTGCATGTACACTCCTTGCCCTTTCAGTTCTCACACAGACCACTGGGTCACACTCACTGACCAAAGAAGGACCATTATTGATCCCTAAGATCCCCAAAAAAACAGTCCAGACAATCTGGAAGAAACCCCATGCATCCTTAATTGAGCTCCATCAGCAGGTACAGACAAGCTTCAGTCAGGAACATTCAGCGTTCTTTGAGCTTACAGACACATGGGAAGACAATGCTGTTCCCAAAACCTCCTGCAGAAGTTAGCTGTCTATTTTTCATTGGAAACCAGTAGGAAACAGACTTTAGATCATATTTCAGAGGGCAGCACTGCCCACGTCACTCCATCTCACATAGCTTGTTTGAGAACAAAGCTTTCTCAAAACCAAACACATTGAACCTGATCAGGGAGCTCAGAGTTTAAAACCATTGGAATACTTTGGAAAACCCAGCCACAAAAATTGCCTTGAAAACACTGCAGTACTGATGAAATATCATCACCTGGGATTCTGACTTCCCAAGTCTGTCCCTCCTGGTGTTTCAAGGTTTCAACATCCCATTTCTACCACTAGTGACCTAAGACAATCTTCCTCGTTCTGGCTCACACTAGAGAAGCTCATCCCACACAAAAAGCCGTGAGGACAATCACCACTATGGTTCTACTATTTTTATTGTTTTGAATATAATATTCTCTCCTGCACCTCTGAGATACTCAAAGACAAATACACTCTGCAGTCCTGATCTCATCCTACATTATTACCTCAGCCAATGTTGGGAGTTGGGGAGACACCCACAAGAATTGGATTGGTCAGTATTTCTGTGGCATTAATAAAACATACCAGATTTCCTTATGGAAAGAGCAACCTAGTATCAATCCCACCTTTTTTCCCTGCCTGTGTGGAAGACGCCTGACAGGCCTTGTCAGGCATCTGCATATTTAGCAAGAGGCAAAGGTCCTCTGGAAAGAGAAAGTCCCATCTTCACTTTCAGCAAGAGTTCTAGACATACATTTAAATGCAAGAAGCTGCACTAAATGAGACCAAATAACAACAATTCCAGCTCCATTTAAGAATGATTCCAGACAGGACTATGCAAGCAGGGCACATCAGATCAGAGCCACAAGAGCAAGCAAGCTCTACAGATTTCCCTTAGACCTCCACACTCTGAGTGCCCTGACTCTGAAAACAGGGATGAAGCTCACTGAAGAGCACCAACCACACTCAAGAAAAATCACAAACATATGGATACACTGGGTTACGTATTGCACTGATCTACAAGCAACTAACATGGGAACCCTGGCTCCTTCACTAACAGAGCTACTAACATAGGTATTTCAGCTACAACACATGTGGGAGGACCAGCCTCTAAAAATTATTGTACTGAAGATTGGTACCCAAAGAGTTCAGTTGGTGCCAGAAGTCATGTTGCCTGAATATCTCTGGATTCAAGGCAGATGGGCATCTTTAGCAGCTCTGCAATTCACCATAATTTTTTCCTAGGTTGATCCAGCCTTTACCTACCCAAGAAGCAGGGCAGAAAACTTACAGGTTTTAAAAATAAAAATTTATTTCTTCAAAAGAAGGAGTTCCTTCAAACACAATCTCATTTTTATCATTTTTCTCTAAGTTTATTAAGGTAAGAACACATACAATATAAAGAACTGGGTCACAAGTGAGCTGAATCAGGAAAAATCCAGCTTGCTTATTTCAGGGCATATTATAAACACAGCTCTGCTAGTCTAAAATATTCTCCTAGCATTGTGAAAAACAGCTCTCTATGAAAAACAAACTTCTTCTAAAGAATGCAAGAATACTTCTACCAATGTATTGGTCACCATACATAACCCCTTTCCATCCTGCATACTTCTCAACAAAACCAATTCTGGTCATTAACAATTGCCAATAGTCTCTTCCGCTTCTTGGTGCCGCTGCGTATCAGGCACTGCAAGTTTCTTTTATGTTGCAGAGCTATTTTCCTTTGTGTTAAAATTCCCTAAAGCTTGCAATGGAACTAAGGTAGAGCATATCCCTGTAACACACTTGAACCACTCTTAATATTTGGAGTGGAAAATGTGACATAGGTACTGAGGTATAAAAAACAGCTACAATGCATGTGGCCAGTTGAAGAGCCCAATCCCACAGCCAGTTTGCTGAACATAGAGGGGTTTAGGACCCTTTTTTTTCCCTTCCCTTTTTTTTTTTTTTTTTCAGGAGAGTGCTAGTCTTAGAGAGACAGACAGCTAAATGTAACAGACTATTATGGTTCAGAGATTTCCAGTGTGCAACTGGAAATGGTTTATGTTTAGCGTACCAACAGTTCCAGAAGGTATTTGAAAAGGAGAGAGAGGAAAAAAACCTCAGCATTTCTTAAGTACCTAAATATGTACTGGCAGGAAATAAATTAATCTATACACTTAATAGCAATTTTACTGAAATGAGTGTTTAACAGAACTGATTTTGTGTAGTTTTAGGAGAACTAAAAATATATTTACACAACTCGGTGCTGCATTTACTCAAACATGGATTCCCTGGCCATTGTGAGCCGCACAGGGACGCCAGGTCCAGGGTGTGTTTGCGGGGGCAGCTCGGGGTGAGCCTGCAGCCGCGCCTGGGGGGCCGTGGGGAACGCAGCCAGCGCCGCTGCGGGTCGGGCCTGGGGAGGGCGGGTCGGCCCCGCGGGCGATGGGTTTGCATCAGAACCACGCCAGCGGCTCGCGGGGCCAGGGAACGAAAAGAAAAAAAAATCAATTAAAGAAAGAAAGTTAGTTGAGCGCGCCCCCGGGTCCGTGCACGCTGCTGCGCTCCGCTGGGCCCCCGCCTCCCCGCGGCGGGGCGGCCCGACCCCGAGGCTGCCCGCCGAGGGCGCAAGCGGAGCGGGGCCCTTGCGCCGGCAGAGCCAGCGGGACCGCGCGGGGCAGCGCCCGCCGGCAGGCGAGGGAAGAGGAGGGAGGCGGGGGGCCCCGCACACCTGGAGCGGGGCCGGCCCGGGAACCAGCCTCCCCCCGCTCGCGCCGCAGAGACCCCGCGGCCCGCCGGGATCCCTACGCCGCCCCGCTCTCGGCCCGGCTCCCCGCGGCCGCCGCAGCCTCCACCAAGAACTTGCGGGCCAGAGCGGGGCTTCCTTGGAATCGCGACCGGGGCGAGGGGGGCTGGGGGCAGCCTTACCCTCCGGTTCCATCTGCTCCCGCCGCCGCGCTCCGGCGCTCCTCGAGCCGCTGCGCTCTGAGCTGGGCCGGGCGGTTACAAAGGCGGCCGCCGGGCGAGGGGGGTGGGTTTCCTCTCCCTCCCACTGCAGCTGCATCGCGCCATGAGGCGCCGCCAGCGGGACGCGGCGCCCCTGAAGGCGGTGGAGGAGGAGGCGGGATGCGCCCGCGCCCCCGCCCCGGCCCGGCCCAGGCGGCAGCAGGACACGCCGGAGGGGCCGCCCCAGCTGCCGGGAACCAGGTGCTGCTCCCGGCTCGGGGGCGGCGGTGGGGAAAGCGCGCACCCGCTGGGGCTGGCCCCTCCCTAGGGCCAGGAGCAGGGGCCAAGGGGAGGGGGACAACACCCTTTCCTGCCCCCTTCCCGCCCGGCCCTGGGGAAGCAGCGCCTGCCGCTTGCGTGGCCCCTGGGCAGCGCTGCGAGGAGTTCCCGCTGAGCCAGACCCGTCCCGGGCTAACCGAGGACCACATCCCACTCCCCCCAACTGAACCGGTGGGCTCTGGGATGCAGCTGCAGGGAGCAAAGGGCGCTCAAGCCCCTCACCACTCGCATGTCACGGGGAAGGTGTTTATGGGTCCCTTCGGTATGAAAGTGGACGAACTCAGGGCGAAGCTCAAAATCACGTCACAAGCCATATAAGGGGAAACCTAAGGGCTACAGGCTCTACACCGGCTGATGCTCTTGGAGCCAAAAGCTTCTGGGTGCAGCTGCTGGGGGCGGCTGCGGGACACATGCCGAGGCCCAGGAGAGACCTCGGGCTGTGCATGGCTTCTCTGACTGATCTGTTCTTCCCATGTATGTGTCAGAGAGTAATTCAGATAAGCATTTTGACTGAGGAGACCAAACCCTGCCAGCCTCTTCCCACCTTCCAGAACCATTCTAAGAAACAAGAGCTTCTTAAATCGTCAGACCCGAAGGCCCATCTGACTTACTACTGTGTGCCTGGACAGGGAGTAGGACCTGGTAGGTAGGAGGGATAGCAGACGAGTTGGAGGGTGATGCTCTCTTTTGTAGCCCTGGTGAAGTGCTCCTTCCACAGAAGGAAACCCTGCCTCTTCAGGCAAGGCACATATTTCAAGGAGAGCTTTCTGAGATTTAAAATCCCAGCTTCTCATCACAAGGAGTAAATAATACCGAGAAAAACAAATGTATTAAGCATAAAAGTACCTATCAAGCAATCTATCTCTGAAAGCACAAAGTAGTGTAAAATGGTCTTCACAAAGGAATTTAACTTCAGGAAAAAAACGCAAAACAATAAAATTAAGAGTTATCTGTGCTGGGCTTTAGTCTATTTTTTATTACCCAGTAGTTCATCATTGCTCTTTACCTTCGCCCAAAATATCCAGTGTTGATGCAGGCATTAGTATGAAAATACACTGTTGAGCACTTCAATAGTGTGATGGAATGGAAAAGCAGTTTTGCAGTGACATCCGCAAAATTAATTTCCATGGACTAATCATTCCAGAATAAAAGAAGTATCTGTTGTAGATCAGCTACACGAATAGGGTCTAGATAAACCAAAGTAAGAAAGTAGACGCATCAGTAATTAACCAATCTGGATTTCTTGTAACTTTGAGAATCCTACTTGTTACTTTCAAAATCCTACCTTAAAGCATTAATATAAATAGACAGATTTAATATACAACTAATGATTTCAGACGTTTATTGCTGTGAAAATGCATGTGGCTCTCTTAGATTGGTCCTATCCTTTAGGACAATGAAATGGGTCTTCTCTACCGTATGTTCGCCAGAACAGATCCAAGCTCACTAATCATTGCTGCATAGTTATCAGATATAATGGAGATTCAGCAGCAGAAACAAACTTACAAATTGTTAAAAATTCCCCAGGTTCTTTGTTCTCATGAAAGCAAGGTCCATGCTATAAAGCGGGAAGCTGAGACAAGCTTTATTTTAAGCATTTCAACTTGTTAGATATAGCACCAGAACATCAAATAAGTAGCAATCCTTTAAAATTACCTCTTTCTTTCTTGTCCAATTCTTTCCCCACCCTAGCCAGGATTTTGGTTTGGTTTGGCTTTTAGGTTGTTTTTTTTCTTCTAGAGGATTGGACCATTTTTCATTTTAGGCACTCAGTATCTACAGTCCGGGTATCTGCAGCATATAATTTGTATCTCTGACCAGAATCAATTAAGTTATTCTGGAGTGACGTAACAATTTAAACAAGTTGTAGCCATTGCTTTCCACCAGCAAAATTGTAACAGAGGGCCAGTGTCAATTTCTTTACATCTGGGAAATAAGTCATATCTCCAACATTGTGTGGAGTCAGAGAGAAGTTTCAGCAGATAAGCAACAAGAAAAGAAGGGCTCTGCTTTGCAGCTCTGCTGGGGATTGGAAGGATTAAAAGCTAAGAAGAAGGTGGTCTGACACTACCAGCAAAAGAGCAAAACAGTGCAAATTGGGGTTTAGAAGACAAAACAAATTGCTGGGACACTTTCCCCAAATACTGGAACTTTCTTCCCACCTGAATTGAGAGGCATCCAATCCTTTAAAACTGTGACAAGCAAAATGATCCTGGGATCATTTATGGCACAGTTTGTGACTCTTGAGTAACAAGCATGGGATGCCACCTTTGAGTTGCAGGCAGTAGATACATATCCATCTCTTTTAAGCCTTTTTCTTCTCACCTGTCTCAGGTACCTGAGCTGTTTCCCTTCATGTCTTGTGAAGGAAGCCATAACAGAAACAAGCCTTCTTTGTCAACATTTCTGTCATTTCTGTCATTCACAGTGTTAGTCTCAAAGAAGTTGAGGATTTTCTTAAATAGATTAGAAACTGGTTGGAAATCTTCTGCAATGAACTGGACCTTGCTGAGCACCTGAAGGTCTCAGGTTTATTAAATCTTAGCTGTGAATTCTACTTTGTACCCAGTACAACGAACTTCTTTAAGCTTTGAAGCACTGGGCAATGTCTGTTGAATATGGTCTTCATCTTGGGCTTGTTTTAATCGTTTTCAGTCTCTTGGTTTCTAATGCACATATGTGCAAGGTTAAGAGAAAAGGGCCAATAAAAGCAGTGTTAGTGGTTAGCAAAGTTCATACAAATAGTCTTTCTCTCCAAAAATAAAAAAGTTGCCTGTCACATTGCGTTAAAATTTTGTTACAAGACGAGCTCTCTCAATAAAAAGTATTTCTCCTTCATGGTAGGCTTTGCAGTTCAATGAGGATTACCATCACATGTTCACGAAAGATAAATTTAATGAGGGTAAGAAAAACCTCTTCTAGATTTAATGAGACATTGGAAAACAAAAAACCAAGGCTTTACAAATACATAGGGTCTGTCTGACATGCTTTTCCTGTAGGAGATGCACGTTGTGTTTTGTTCCAGATCATGTAATCCTTGGGATGACCCTCGTGCTTTTGCCATCATATGACTTTATGGCAAACACAGAGGTCCTTTGTGCACAGAGTCCTTATTTATAAATCTTGGAATTTTTATTGGAGTTTTTTTCTTTCCTGGAAAGACTACTTTTCATGTGAAAATGAAGATTTGAAAATTACTGTGACGTCTTTTGAGTATTTGTGCAATCTCATTTTCATGAATTTGAAGCTGGGCCTTTGCACTTGCAGATAAAGCAGAACAGCTTTATTCCTCATTTACAATGAGATTAAACCAGCAAATGCAATAAAAACAATTAAATTTTATGGCAGCTCTGAAACTTATTCTGTTGCTTTTAAATTTGAAAAACAAACAAACAAAACAAGTCAGAAAGAAATGATTGATCAAAGGTAGCTTTCAAGAGAAAATACTTTTAAGCCAAAACCATACTGAGGTAGGGTTTGGGCTGGTTTGTTTTTTTTTTTTTAATGATACCTTAGGCAAAAGCAGGTCTACTCCATATTCACCAATCCCACTTACCAGAGCAGCTAAGAATCCAGAGGAAAAAAACCCATAAAACAAAAGAAAGAAGTAAGGAACTGCAGATAAAAGTAAAGAAGCCTTCCATTTGGGACACGAGTCCTATGACATATTTTAAACTCTGGCATGAAATTTTTATAGCAGTGTGGAATAGTATTTTACCTGTATGTCATAAAGTAGTTGAATTTAAATATTTACTGGGGCTTGAATGTTAATTTTTCTTAACACTGAGGTGTTTCCAATCCTGGACTTTGTAATTTCACTGGTATTTACATAATGACTTAACAGTTTTTTTTCATTTAAATTGATTCAGATCTTTTTAAGGTAATATACCTCAGCATTGTTATTTGGTCTCTCTGAAACCAGAATTAGGTTCATACAACAGATAATGAATGATCAGTGGACCAACTGTTTTCGGAGTCTGATCTTCCCAACTGAAAATGTCCTCTATGTCCAAGGAGGACACAGGAGCCATTCTTCATCTTTTAAAATACTGGGCTGGGAAGAACAGTAATCCTGTTGCCATTGCTTGACAAAAAACAGGGAGCTACAAAAGTGGTGGATCCATTCACTTTTGTGTCTGGGGTAAAACAAGGGCAGATCATTAGGGAACTCATAATATGCTGACCAGAAAAGCTACACTTGATGTGTGACCATCCATACTCAGTAGAGAGGATGAGGAGGAGGTGTTGCTGACCACTAGCTAACAGCCAACACATGTGACAGCCAGAAGACTCCTCACCTGTCAGTGAGTGTCTCTCTGTTTACTGGCTGTGACCAGAATACCAGGGCTGAACTCATGACAGAGCGCAGTAGTGTTATAGAAACCTCTGTGCATAGATTAGGCTCTGTTTACTGTGGGTTTGCATCCTTATTTTTAGATTACTTAAAGCCGTAGGCTTGTCAGATGTGCATATTCATTTGCAGCAGTGGGGGTGAACTCAGTGGCCCAGAAGGTCCTTTCAGCTCCCATGTTCATCATTTATTCTTGTATCACATTATAAAGTAAATGAGGAGTTATAGCTTGTCACCATTCAATTAAACACTTTCAAACAACACTAACTTTCATATTTCCTTCAAAACCAAGATGTGCTTTACGAATTGAATCACAGAACATGGTACAGATACATCAAGGGTAATGAGTTTCACAATCAATGTCTTTCAGGAACACAAATTCCATTATTCAAAAGAAAAAGCACAGAGGTACCTAAGTGCTTTTAACAATGAGCAGGATTAGAAGGTAAACCCTTTCAGAAATTAAATAATCTAAAGGGCACCGAAGATTTTACCCAAGACTTTCAGTAACCTGAAATCAGTTAAACTGAGATTCTGTCAGATTGCTACTTTGATTAGAAAGGTGCTAAAACTGGAATCTCTGTCAAACAGGAGAGGGAAATACTGTTTTTTTCTGGGCACCACTAGTCTAGGAATTTACTCCAGAAATATTGACTTCTAATACATGCCACAATGGTCTGGCAGACACAAGGTATAGCTTTTAAACTAAAGAGGGAATTATAGCACTTGATTTTTGTCACTGTTAATCTGGATTCAGAAACAAACACTGACTCATTTTGAATTCTGATAATAGAGTTCTCTCATCTCTTTTTTTATGTCACTCTACATACATTTCATCAGTTATGCAATTACTCCATCATTTAAGGGTGACCCAGCAAATTAGTTGAAGCCAAAATATTTAGTAAAACTTTACTCTGAAAAAAATATATTGGTTTCAGTAGTTTTAATTTTGTTCCTCCCTGTACAATAGGATGATGTCTGCTACAGGACCCTTGGCAGTGCCTGCCTGGTTTCTTACCTTTCACAAAGCCTGCCTGCAAGCTGGCAATGCCAGTGAGTGGTTAGCTGAGAATGTGCAAAAGTACTCACTCGTAGGTAGCCATATCTCCCAGCCGGGCCACTGGCTGCTGGACTCAGCCAGGATGAAACCTTGCCCATGCTGATTGAAGCAGTGCTCTCAGACTTGGGAGATGGGCAAAGGGGAAGGTGCAGACCGAACTCTTCACTGGTTGCTAATCTCTCTGTCAAATCTGTGACTTAGCACACAGCTGAAGACAGCTTTTGCTGCCCAACCCATTCCTGCTGGGCATTGAAATTAACAAGCAGGGCAAATTCTGTTCACAACAGATCCTGCACAAGCCCAGAATAGTTACACGGACACACGGAAAAACGGCAAATGCTCAGGAAGTGAACTGGGTTACCAGAGCAATCAAAAAAAAAAAAAAAAAAAAGAGAGAAAAATAAAAATTTCTTCACAATTGTGATTCCACTTATTGTCTGTCATATGACTCAGGGTAATCACTTGCAGCACTGGTATCCACCCATAAAACTTCATATTCCTGAGCTGCCAAGCTAGTGACTCGCTGAAAGAGCAAGAAATACCTCTAAGGTGAGCTGTACAAAACCATGGGTAACCATGGCAAACCTGAACAAAAGGGAGAAGGGGAGAAGTGGAGGGGAGGGGAAAATTCTTGAGACAAAAGTAAAATACTTTAGTGTGGAAGAAGTGTGATCAGTTTTGATCTGCTCTCAGCTCCCATTTTCCTTGAAGTAGCAGAGGGTCATGCGAGCAGACGAGCCCGGCTGGCTGGTGCTGTTTGGCCCCGCCTGGCTCTCTCTGGCCGTTTGGCGCTCTATGCCTCTCTCTAGCCCTGTCGGGTACTGCCATCTCGTGTTCTCGGCCAGAACTGCTCCCTAATCACACACAGCTGCCGGCAATATTTTGCATGTTCAGGCATAAGGGTCACATCGCTTTTATGTTTCTTACTATTTTTCGACTCCCACCATGGATTCTACTTCCTTCATGTAAATCACCGACAATGTTATTTCTCCGAGCTGACCGCCAAAGGGAGTTGCTCCGGACATTCAACAACTGGGTAATTCCAGAGCACAAGGCAACTGAACTGGAAATTTGCTGCTTTCAGCACAAGTATCGGGCAGAACAAAAAGCAGTTCTAACCTTTATTGGTGGTCAAACCTGTAAAGAATAAGATTCATAGGCACCTTTGTACTGACCAGATTCTCCAACCATGCTGCATAAATGGATCTGCTAGTACAAAATTTTAACTCTTATGTCCAAAGTCAAGCTTTTATTTGCTGGGCTAAGTATAAAACCCACAGCTAATAATGTCAGAGACAAATATTCTTGACATGTGTTTGATGGCAAGGTGTCATGCTTGGCACAGACTTGCAGTCCTGTCTCCTCTACAGTCTCTTGAAGTGCACATGCACAAATTTTCTTCACACTACTTCAACCAGTCTTACACTACCTGGTATAAACAGCTCCACAGAAGAGTATTTGTATTTTGTGTGAGAAACTCTGAGACTCTGTAATTACACAAACCTTGCCACCTGTTTTTGTGAACGTACTGCTACTACCCCCAACTTCCAACAGCACCTTCCACATTTTAGCTGAGCACAGAGTGCAGCCTGGATGGTGCTTGCTTGCAGAGGTGCAGGCTCTGAAAGAGTACTGTCAAACTGGGCACTATGTGGTTAACACCATGCTACCTCAGCTGTTCTAAAACACTCGAGACCCAACTGCCATTTTACCCACCCAGATCTTGAGGCTTCCTTTCTGGACCTGTGAGCTTTCTTGACTCTCTGAGTCACTGCCTTTCTGTTTCCCTCTGTGACTGCACAATTTCAAGAGGGTACTGAAAATCAAAAATCCCCCAGACCTCCCAGCAGTGCATCAATCACTAGTATAAGGTATCCCTGTGCCTGGGCTATTTTAGCTTTGGAATCTGGTAGTGACACCGACTACTTGGCTGGTAGCATTCTGTAGGCACCGAACTTAGTTCTCTTAATGTAACACCACAGAAGCTATCTGAGTTAAAAACATGTTTAAAAGCAACCTAACCTGAGGCTAGTCAGATGTATCCGCTTACACTTGATATGGATATTAAAGTACAGCTGTGTTTGGGTTGACTCAGATATTAATTAGAAGAACTATCACAGATCAGTTCAGGTTTGAAAGACTTCAAAGATCATCATGTCCAATCATTACCCAAGAACTGCCAAGGCTACCCATGCCCCCAGGTGCCACATCTACATGTCTTTTAAATCCCTCAGGATTTCAGATCCCTCAAGGGGGACCTTCCCATTTCAGGCTGAGCTCCCCCATCTCCCTCAGCTTCTCCTCATCGGACTTGTCCTCCAAATAATTCTCCAGGTCCATTCTCTTCTCTGGACACACTCGAGCTCCTCAAGGTCTTCCTTGTCATGAGAGGCCCCAAACTGACCCAAGGATTCCAGGCAGGGCCTCACAGTGCCCAGCACAGATGGATGATCACTTCTTCCCTGGTCCTGCTGCCCCACCATAGCTGGTACAGGCCAGGAATCACTGGCTTTCTTGCCCTCTGGGACACACCTGGGCTCATGCTCATACTTCAAGGGGAAATCATTCTTAGACAACTGAAGCTTAAAACAGAGGGCTACTGGAATCCAGGACACTTGCATGAGACATTTTGAAACCACACACAAAAGCATTCAAATATGCCAGGCAACATAATTTTCTCTCACACGTTCTCATTTTTTCATGTTGCTCCTTCCTTCCTTCTGTAGTCTCATGTTCTTTGTGCCTCTTCCTAGGTCCTGGAGCTAATAAATGTGGTAGCTGATCCCTTTAAGATGGAGAAATGCACACTATGCAGTCTGTACTACCAGACTACACTAAATTGGCAGCTGCTTTTTTGGAATTGAATTTTTCCTAGGCTTTATGCCAAACAATGCATAACCACGGCAGATCCAGCTGCTCCAAGTTGCTCAAGTCCAGCCCCATCCATAGCTGCCATTTTTTTTCTTGCCCCTTTCATACTCTTGCATACCTTCATCTGTTTATTTTTTTTTAGATCTGCCTCATACAGATATACAGATCACACTCTTTCTCTCTACTTTCTTGTTTCCCCTTCTGCTACTTCCTCTTCTTCTCACTCCACAGAAACGCATCCATTCTCTATGAATAAGTATTTGGGGTTGGAGTAGTGGCTTTTTAGCTTTTTCCTTCTGCTCCATGAAAGATCCCTTCTGAAACAGGATACTGGTGAAGGTGAAAACTCTCCTTCAGGGGAATGGAAGAAACAGCAATGACAATTTTCCTCCCTACAAACAACACAGGAAGAGGATTTATGTGGTGCCCCCTTGCTAGGTGTTCTGTCAGGGTTCTTAACAAAGGAAGCTCTGCATATATGATGCAACAGCAAAATGTCTCATACCTCTGGGAAGAGCAGTCAGAAGAGAATGAAGAGTCTAACCCAAGTCAGAGAAGTGATGAGGGAAGTTCATCATTCAGTGGCTTTAAGAGGAGTAAGCAACACAAGGGAGGAGAGAAAAGACTGGATTCTTACCTTGCTTCCTACTGCCCAATCAGCTTCTGCAGCTAGACTGGAAAGGCAGAGCACAAACATTACCTTCAGCTCTCATCCCCTCCCCGGGCTGCAATTCCAGTTCTGTGGACTTTGGTTGTGAACACCCTGAGAGCCAACTGCATATTATACCGAGATGATGAAAAAGACTTCAGCCTCAGCATCACAGCTCATAGAAGTGTTCTCAATTCCATGCCTCATTGTTCTAATGAATGTTTTCTTGAAGCTTTTATAGATAAACATTCAAAATAACACTCAATAATAATAATATACTCAAAATAATCACACTAACTAGCTGCTTTGCTTGGTTATGAGCTCATGAAGGTGACCTTTATATTTTTAATTTTTTTTTCAAAGTTCTTAAATGCAAAAATACCTTTTCCTGGTCTTGTAGGTCCATCTACTACATTAGCCTTTAAAAAACCACAAGAACGTGAATATAGTTTTGAAGTTCTAACTAATGTAAATATTTGTCTAGCTGAATTTTACCATGTTATCTAGTGGGATCTCCAAAAAGCACCTCTGTCTTAATTTTCATTGCCTTCATCCCACAAAACCAGGTACATGCGAACTTCCAGGTCTTCTATCTTTAGGCATCTCAGAACATCCAGAAATCTGCCCTGTTCCTCCTTTGGGAAGTGAGCAACTTGTTTTCAAGCCTCACTTGCAAGAAACAAAGGATCACTGCTGGATTACTGACTCCATAGCAAGCAAGAGTGTGATGTTTGCTGGCAGATTCCTCTCCCAGAGACATAACTCCAGCCACCTCTGCAGCTGGATTGCTGAACCCCCCCTTCCATCTCTGCACAGGCAACATTTTCCCCAGGGCTTAGGGAAGGGATTTTTCTACACAGAAAAGAGTCAAAGAAATTAATGTTGTACCTAATAGCTATTCACTAGACAAGCTTTTAATCTAAATATTCTCCTTGGACTGTTTTCTCTTTGTCTTTCTTACTAAAGCATTCTTGAATCACCCTGTTTTACTGTTTCACAGATCTGCTCTCATGTGCATGAAGATGGATTTACATGTTTCTTCTGTAGATCATCCAGCGGGTAAAGCTCCTGTTATAGAAAATGCAGACCTCTACAAGCAGGGCAAGTGTCCCACCACACATGCTCTGCTAGTTCACTACATACCCCCGAGCAAGTGTTTTCAATGTCCAAGGAAAAACTGGCATCTTGCTCTCCAGCTATAAATTATGTTGATGAGCTGGTGTCATGCAGCAGACTGCTACCAGATAGAGAAATAATCAGCAGAATGGTTCTGAGAATCCTACCTGGGGAAACAAGAGTTCTCAAAATAGAGTATAAAACCGTATTTAATGTTTCTAGAGGCCAATATGAAGTCATTGATCCACGAATATCTTCATATTGATGGGGCAAACCTCAGCCTTGCCCTCAGAGTTTGGGTATTCTCCTTCATGGGCTTTTTGTGAGTTTGTTTGCTAATTCTACTGGACAAACATCAACTTCATGCATTTTCACAGAATCCCTGACTGGTTGGAAGGGACTTGCTGGATGGGGCCCTAAAAGTACGTGAGTATTTTGGAGAGTATACAAGAAATTAAGATGTAATTTCAGGATGACTTGTCACCACTGACACCATAGCCTCAGCCCTACCCTACTTTCCCTGTACTAGTACAAGTGTTTGCATGGCTGTTCAGTGATACGCATTAAACCAGTCTGATGCGGGCCAAAACTAATCCATGAAGATCTCATGGAATAAGAGAGGATGGTACTTCTGGAATGTGAGCACAAATAATTAATTTTCTAGTTCTGCAGAAAACTTCATGTGAAGAATTCAGTTTCTTTCAGATAAAAATTAGTATTTATATGGCCCCTGTCTGAAAATACCTTCAGCAGACTACTTAAACCAGCACCTTCTTAAACCACAAAACCAACAGGCAGAACACGCAATTCCTTTTCTCTTTTATTGCTCCTGCCAATGTGACTACCTTTACTCAGGCACATTGCTTTCCTAGATTAAAAACTGTTTTATTAATCTGGAAGCAATGTTTTGCCATCTACCCCTTCTCCTAAGGTTATCCAATTAACACACAGCTATCCTTTTAAGAAGTTTCCACATTTTCTCTTTAGCTTTTTTGTTTTTCAGATCTGTGTAAAGGTTACTTGGCAAGAATACATGCACAGGACGTTAAATGGAGACCAACCCATCACTAAAAGGTAATGCACATAGAACATAATACAGTACTTTGACATAATTTCAAATAAATACCCACATACAAATGTAGTACTTTTAAATGCAACAATATTTCTTATGAATCAATATTGTAACAGAAGATGGAAATATAAGTCCCCACATCTAGGAATAATAATGCTTTTTCCAGCAAACAGAAATCTATTACGCACTGTCAATATTAGTTCAATTTGTACTTTTTTTGAGAAGTAGGAGGGCTCCCCTCCTGCAAGTACTAATTTAATCAACCACATAAGCCTCACCAAGCCATTGAGAGCCTGGCATGGCTTGTTGATGCGCTTCTCTGTTTCTGTTTGTTGAAATCACAAATAGGTACAACATGCAAAGGAGATCCTGATGTGCTGCAGTTCACATCTGCACCGAGCGCCGTGGTTCCTGCACCCATCACCGCACACTGCCCACAGATAGCGACATTCCCGACGCATTCCCGGACTGATACCATAAACGCGGTCATACACTGCTCATCTGTTCAACATGAGTCCATTTTGTTCCCAAAGTGTAGTCGGGTTTGTTCAGGTTTGTTCAGTTTTGTGTATTTTCCCTCTATACCCCTGAATTTGCAAGGATTTGCATGAAGAAATATCATTGACTAACAGAATTTTTTACAATTCCTTGAATATATAATCTCTATAGTAAGACTACCATTAAAAATGTGCGAAATGGGAGTTCACTTTGCACTTATTGCTCCACATCTTTAACAAATTCCAAACTAGCTATTCCATTTCTCCTAAGTGACAGGACTTAGCCTACACTACTCTAAGAGACTCTCTTCAAATGATCAAAGGCACTACTGGCAATAATGAGTGACAGAAAGGCGCTGATAGATAGCACCCTATCACTGAACACTTTAGAATTTTTCTTTCTAAATGTACCATAATTTGGCACAATAAAATGAAAAAGTAACAAAACAATTCCAATTTGGAATTTAACTGGTATAGTTGTATAAAATTCTGTTAATCGATAATACTTAACTTCCTAAAACTCAGGAATTCTGGAATTTATAGGTAATACTACTTATTTAATATTTTTCAAGTGCCTATTACTGTTTCAACCAGAGCAAAGTCAAGTTTTCTTCTTGTTACATTGAACTATTCCTAAGAATAATAATACAATATGAAAAAAACCCCAGAATTTGAATACCCTGGATTTCTTAATGAACATGGCAGTTAAAAAAAATCAGTAATTTAAACATATAAAGCATAACATTTTAATAAAAAAAAGATGCTGAAGCACAGCATGTATTTTAGCAGAGCTCCTGCTTTTTGTTGAAACTCTTTTCTGATCACAATCTAGAGCCACCCCCAAATCTCTGCCACATGCTGATATATAATTCGTTTCAAATTGGAGAGAAACTATGAGCACAAACCACTGCATTTATATAAACTCTTCTACATAAGGAATTAAAGAAACTAAAGAAAAATATCAAAAGTGCACAGGTTTAACAATCAGGTAAAAAATGAGCATCTGCAATGAAGTAAATTCCCCCATCCAACATTTCTAGGAGAACACAGACTAACATGGTGAGCGTTACACTTGAAGTAGGTTTCTTCAGCACTTGTAAGGTTTCTTACTGCAGCAGCACTTATAGGTAAAGCTTGTTTGTTTTATAGCTTCAGGCAGAAAGGGAAGGTTTCAGGTAGTATATAGGAAAAAGCGTTTTCAAAAGTTAGGATCAGGACAGTGGCTTCCATTCTGTGTGCAATGGGCCACCACTTTGAACCAGAGTGAGGAGGGCTAAGAAATACTGTTGCACTGTTGGAAAGGCCTTCTCCAGGGACTACTCTACAGCTGAAAAATGGAAAAACAAAATAGCATTAGGAAAAAAAAATAAATCAGTGTTTATTTCTCAATCAACTGAAAACTTAACTGCATGTGCTGCACGGGCAGGTTAGTTAGCTGAGGGTCTGTTAGCTGGCTGGGTGAACAGCAGCCACTCCAGCTCACAGATGCCTTCCCACTGGGTGAACAAGGCTTTGTGGGCTCAGCCTGGAAGCAACAGCTTTGCAGAAAGAAGGATTCTTACAAGTACTGAATAAAGCTTTGCTCTTCAAGCATAAGTTAAAAGCAGTGAGTGTGCAAGAAGTGTTTTCAGTGAAGCTTTAAGTTCTCCAGAAACATGCAGGTCAGTATATCATGCAGGCCTATGCAGAGAATCATCCAGAAGAGCCTGCTTGCAGAGGTAGGTGATGGCTTAAGGAATTTTCCATGCTTTACCCCAACTCATTGAGACTGATACGACAGACTTACAGCAAATGAAAGTCTCAAGAAATTGTAAATCAAGAATTAAAAGACTCAGTCATAAATATTACCTAAAAACACAAACAGCAGGATCAAGTCACTTTACACCATTCCTCAGTTCTTTTCCTGACAGGGTAAACCGTAACAGTGATAGACTCAAACAGCAGTCAGACTGGCTTTTATGGTTTTTTAAATTATTTGCAGAAATGACTATAGATGGAAATGATCACTAAGGCTATTGGGCTAATAGCAAAATTGTTCATACTCAGAACTGAAAGAATGAGCCAAGCCTCACAGCAATAGTCACTGTCTGGTAACACCGAAATTGTTACAGAAAATTCCAACTAATTTGAAAAAAAACCTAACGATGCATTCAATTAGTTTTCCCAGTTTATCTTTCTGCCATTAGTATTCTGCAAAAGTACTGTCATTAGAGACATGGAAGCAGAGAAAACTGTGTTAAAGCTCTCCACTATGGTGGAAGTAGGATTGTTACTGATTTTATTAGAGCAGAGGAAGTTAGCACTCAAAAGTTTGCTTTCACCACATATTTTTAAATTGTATTTAATGTAAGAATGAGAAGAATAAAGGCCTTTTGGAAGATTGTGCAGCAAAGAGAAAAGCAGGATTGAAAATTATAAAAGATGTCTCTTCTAAAATACCAAACCTGCTATTTAGCAATATTAAAGCTCAAATTTAAGAGAAGTCAGTATTTTCTAAAAGAAGTAGTAACAGACACACAGGGCCTAGTTTCTAAAACCAGAATTGAAATTTGTTTAAACCTCAAGCAGTCATGCTTTAGAAAAGTATTAGAATTGAATCACTTGGGAGTTTTTTCTTCCTCTCAAGATCAATAAATGCAATTCTGGCTCTGGGCTGCAGCATTTCCATGGTTCTCAGCTTTATAGCAAAGCTCCATTTGTTTAAAATCTCACTGTATTAATTTAGAAGACTTACCCCCTAATATCTAGGAAGCCAAAATCTCCCATGGTTTCCCCTCAGTGGGAAAACCAGACATGCTCTTACTAGCTTCTGTTAGCACTGGGATATTTCCTGAGTGTGCACAGGCACAGCACAGAGCAAGCTGTGAACATCGACAGGGATGGGCAGAGGAGCACAACCACAGCACAGGGTTAGAATGGCGTTGGGAACCACACTACCCAGCACTCACTGGCACAGGCTCGCATTGCTTTTCGTAGCACTATAGGCATACAAAAGTATTTGAAAGAGTACAAAACGAACAGGGCTTTACATTAAAATCAAGTCTGAGGCTAGGCACTTCAAACTCTGGGTTAAACAAAGAACTGTGCCTTTCAGTGCTCCACAAATTTTCCTCAATTTTAGAAGCAACATTTTCAATCATTTTCTCTTATGTAGGCACCAATTATAAAGCACACTTTTATACTATCAAACTTATTGTAATTAAGTGGGTAAAAAGGCCCCTTAAAAGTTCAATATCAGACAAAGGTTTATTTGTTTTTAAAGATTAGTATGTGCACTAAGCTACTTTGTAAATCATTATTTGCAGTATGATCTGGATCAATTTCCTGTGCCTCTAATGTAGAGCCCTGTGAAACACACGGCTTGCATATAGAATGGAGTATCTTCTGTGTACTTAAATAAATGATCAAAGCTCTGAAATGCTACCTATTCAGGTTAATACTGAGAGCTGAGAAAAACTGTTTGTGACCAACAATGCTAGACCATAGTCACATTAATTCTACACATACATATTGCGTGGCTAAAGCTTCTTTCCAGTACAGGATATCTCAGACAGGTTCTTTCCAAAGCGTTATGCTTGCAAGGAGCAACATAAGACCACAAAGATCCTTTTAGGACATAACTTCTTAAAGAGGTACTGTCTACCAGGTAGGATCCCAATCTTAACATTTTAAATTTTGTATCAGATGGAATAAATATTGCATATTTTTAATATAAATGTGCAAGTTTCATCTGATTATCCCTCTGAAGAGAGGAATGCAGAGTGTAAATAAAGTACCAAGTTTTTTTCTAGGTTTTCTAGCCTATAAAAGCTATAGGACTTTGGTTAGTGGTGATACAACAGTAAGTATTTAACATCCGCTACAACAGGCAAATTAAGTTTTACTTTAGTTTCCAAATGCTCTGCATTCCTAAGACATAGCTCTAATTTTAACCTTTGCTTCTCACCACTTAAGCCACAGTAACAAGGAAGGTTTTCTGTTTGTTTCTGCCTATGAAAGCATTTATTGAAGTATGCTGCAACCCTGGAGGAAGGATCACATTTGTGCTATACAATCTACAGTAACACCAGATACATACTCTATCAGGTGTACTCTTAACACTTACCATAAACAGCAAGCCCCAGACATGTTAATTGTGGAAAAAACTAATTGCTTTCCACTATTAACTTGTTAATAGCATCCCCATACTTATGCATTACTTACAGTTAAGACCACCATAATACAATCTGTATTATCTGGTTCAACAACATACTAATACAAGTCAACTCACTGCGACGTTAGATAGTGGGGATTTACGCTGACAGTTACGGCATAAAATAAGATGCAGAATATGGTTTTTCTAGACATGTGTCCTAGTCACAATAGATTTTGTATTTCTCACTACAAAACACCTGGTTGCTCAGGACAGATCCTTCAGACCTCTCTCCGCAGGACCGAATGTGACTTACACTGGGGTTACTGCCCTTGGCTTTGGAGGCAGACTTTGTGCGCACCCTTTTGGACTGCTCATGGTCCAGTTCCAAATGTTCCAGGCGCTGGGTCAAGGCCAGTTTCTGCTGGATAGCCATCCGAAGCAAGGAGTTCAGAGTCTTTTTCTCATCCTCAGCTGCTGCAAGTTGCCGCTGCATTTCATCCAGCTGTGTAACATATTCATCGCATCTGCAATGAAATACATCAATCTTTAGCAATCCTGGTTCCATTATAAACACCTTCCAATATAAACCCTTGTGTCCTGCCTATACAGCAGTGATAGCTTTGCAGCTGCTTACATACACACTCTTAAACGGGAACTTCAATCAAACTTACAGAAAACCACAACTACTTACTTCTCACTGGGGTTCTTAAAATCCTATAGTCAGCACTTAATGTTCATGCCTTTCAAGACGGTGTATAATTAACAGCATCCTTGGAGAGCGGAAGTACGCAGCCTGATGTAACTGTACTTATGTCTGAATGTCAGTGAGATGCCCTCCTGCAAGTAGACCCCACGCAGCCATACTACTTTTGTCTCTGCTAACAGAGTTCACAGTGGTTCTAAGCTTCAGGTTGGAAAGGGTCTGAGGGCAGCAACAGGAGTGTTGTGAAATGGCCAGTGCTAAAACGGCCATTAATACCAGTTGATGAACACCTGAATTGCGACATTTACACAAAGTCCAAGGAACAAATCTCCAGTGGTGACTGGACAGCACTATTAAAAACAAGCATCTTTCAGAATTCTACTTTAACCTACTCTCATCATGCTATAAATAGTGTCTGTCTTCTCAATAGCAAGTGGCCTTTATATAATTGTTCTCACCATCAAAATCAGTTTTAAAACAATTAACGGAACTGAGTTAGTGGGAAGGCTGTGGTAAAGCTGAAAGAATGCCTCAAGTTGTTCCATCTACAGTCATTATCACTGAGCCTGGAAGCTGCTTAACTTGCACCATGAACAACTGAAAAAATTTAAGTCTACATGTAGGTGCATATTTACTGCACAGAGACAAACATTTATGCATATGCGTAGAGAACTAAATATTCATAGGTACCAGCTGGAATTTACCATCTGTAAAATACAGTTTCATCATAAAAGCAAAAATATCAGCAAAGAAATTCCTTTTAATATTGAAATGGAAAAGCCTCCAACTTTAAGGGACATTTATCATTAAGGTAATATAAAGCAGACCGGAAAAAACCCACCACAAAACAAAACTGGATTGATATGCAGATTCATCAGCTGTGCTTATACTATCAAGCCTCAAATTCTACTGTCCCTGACTTTAAAGAGCAGGATTCCTAATTGGATTTGCTTGGGAATAGAAATAGGGAAAAAAAAAACCCAAATTTTTATTTTTGAATACATGGAGAGATTAAACAGTAACTCAGAAATACAAAATTGCATGAACTATAACTGCACTGCAGCTTTACAGACCAGGAAGTTTGTGTGAGTTTGGGGCCCCCATATGCACAGGAATTTGCTCCCTTGCATCTCTGGGCATCCTGCTCTGGAGTTCCTCACAGCCTCTCTCACACCATGTACCCCAGGGGAAACCAATATGTGAGAGGTCTTTCTTTGAAAAAAAAAAAACAAACCCAAACTCGGGAACCTTAAACTTGTTGGAACACCAACACCTGCCCTTCTCAGTAGGGTCACATGGACCTACATCAACTCCTATACCCCAGTGAGTGGAAGCCAGACTCAGGGCCACATATTGTCTCATGAATCCATTTCAGCACTAGAGATGAAGAGAGATTGAAACAGCCTTGGGAAGTCTGAAAATACTAAAACAATCTTGAAAGCATATGAGCCCTCTGAGGAAAGGTGTCACCAGCTCCAGAAGGAGGTCGTGGCCACAAAACTGAACAGCTCCCAGCATCCTACTGACCCTGTACCCTGCTGCTTCAGAGTGTCAGAGAGGTGTTTTCTTCCCTCGGGGGTGGGAGCAGGGCACAGGCTAAAGATTCCTGGGAGGTCTGAGAGGCTATGGGGTTTCTCCCCAGCTTTCAAACACATTCATGACATCTGAGGTAAAAAGCAAGGTCTGGTGATATCAGAAGTGACCTTTCTGCTTTCTTTTCTGCGCACACCTCAAACCTGATTCCTTCCAAGCTCCACTATTGCAAACCAGGGGGATGTCCAGAACAGCATTACCAATTCCTTGAGGAATGGAACGCGACTGCTTCAGCAGATCTGGCACTGGAGTGACCTGTCCCTGTTCCCCTTTTTTTTTCCCCAGTATCACCTACCCAAAAGATTTGGGCAATGTAAAAATACAGGGAGGTTCCCCCTGCCTTTTTCCAGCTTCTTTCTTGTGAATCGAAACATATCCATGTTTTAATACAGAACACGAAGTTAATGTAGCCCCAAAACTTTCAGCTCAGTGAAGCAGTGTCAAGATTTCTGCTGTCTCGATTTGACAGGCAGCAGAGAAGTGTTAATCCAGGCCAGCCAAAACGGGGTGGGGGGGTGGGGGCAGATCTCTTCATCCCCACCCCATTTGGAACAAAAAGAGATAAGAAAGAGAAAACAAAACCATTGCAATAAAGCAGAACAGGGACTTCCCACACCATCTTACATACATTTTGGTATCATTCCTGCCTCTTGACCAAGCACAGACAGTTGTGCCAAAGGCTGACTGGTGACACATATGCCTGGCATAGTCTAGAAAGCAGTGAAATCTTTCCCATGTGAGCCAAGCTGTAATTAAAGCCAGAATTTTGTCTCCAAAAGATTATTGTAGCAAGTCGTTATCTCACAGAGCTTCCTGTTAGCACAAAAGTTCACAATATCAACTGACTGTCCTTAGAAATTACAAGGTATTCATTATTTCAAATACTTAAATTGGTTGTTTGATTTTTTGTTTTCTACAGAAATCTATTCAGGAAGTTCTTCCTTCCTAACAAAAGGGAAGTATTATCAGTAGCATATATGCAGCTGAGATTTTTAACTGTACCTGAGTGACTGTTCTCTTCTGTAGCAGAGATGACTGGGGAGAGGCAGGAGTGTTAACTACTCTACCTACACACCATCCTGCATCTTGAACCTGCTTTCCAGAATCTTTAATCCAAAAGGAATCATACAGCCTCAAACTCAAACCTTGTCCTGGTGCAAGCATGCCTGCCCAGAGTCAAGGAACACCACACTGTACAAAGCACAGCAATTATTTACTGGAACGAAGGGGCAAGAAGTTTCCTAGAAGTGGCTCTAGATGTTGCACACAGAAGCAGACTGGGATCTGCCCCACTTTCCTCCTTCATGCTGCTCGCTGACTCTCAATTTAATTCTCTCAAAAAAAAACCAAACCAAAACCCAGCAATGTTGCCTCCCTAAGCATTTAGACCTGCTTCAGCTGTCAGCAGCAGCTATGGCAGCAGCAGCTATGGCAGCTGTTCTCTGTGTATCTTTGTTCTCTGTGTATTTTCACTTCTTTGTTTGATAGAACAATGAAAGCTCCTTCCCTTTTACAATTCCATTTGCCACGTGCTAGGCTACTTCCCAGCTATATATTCAATAAAATCAGAACAGATGTCTTTCTTTTAAAAACACCTTTGAAAGAAAATATTTCAGTTTTCACGTTTTCAGTAAGAATATGCAATTAGTAAAAGCCTGTTGTACTTTCACACATTCAGAGCTTTAAGTAGATCGTGAACACAAGGCTTTGATGCTGCCCATTTTCTTACTACTGGTAATTAACAACAACAAAAAAAAAGAAGCTTAAGGAAACATCAACTAGATTTTTAAAAACAACACCAGCTATGTAGAAATATGTGAAGGGATGGCAACACTGGCCTTCTGCCTTGCATCTAACCATCCTTCAAGGACTTGAACCCAAATTGCTGGTGGATGAACCTGTGGACCTGCGCTTCATTAGCACCCACAGTGTACTCTGGAAATTGCAGCTTCAGAGGTGTTCTCCAAACAACTAGCAGAAACCTACCGTTTTCTCCCTCTCTCCTTCCTTACTGAAAAACAAGCCTCAAGCTGAACTTCTAAGTCAGATTTTTCTCATCTTTTGATTCGTGATTTTTTTCCCCTGCAATCAATTTTAAAAAATCTGTGCTTTGATTTGCTTTCAAGGTTGAATAACAAATTCTTACAAGGCAATCTAGAAATGTATCTTTACCTACAAGATAAGGAGATCATACCTCACTCCCTGGATAAATCATTAGAAAACAGGATATATTAATTTCAAGTTCCCTCAAAGCACTTGGGAGCAGCTCTTTCACCTTGCAAAGAAAAGAATCAGTCTTTCTCCTGACAATACTTTAGAGGAAAATGAATTAATTGATGTCAAATCTGCCACTAACCCTCCTCCTTACACTAAAGTAGAGATTTATATTGTTCTGTGTTAAAAAAAAAAATCTCAATTTTCTTAGCCTACTAAATGTGACCTTAAAAAAAATAACGCAAGCCTACCATAAAATATATTTTGAAAATTAAATATTTTTGCCAGGAAAAACTACCCGTAGCTCCTAGCTCTCTGCTCCCTACATCACTCTGAAGTGATCTGAATGCCACCTGCAGTATCAACCCCTTATCTGGGACTCCCTTGTGGGAATCACTCTATTCCTACTTGCTGCTGGTGGTCACATTGAACATTGCACGGCACTGGGCACAGCAAACTCAATAAATACTCAACACCACCTTGAAAGTAGCCTTTTGATTCATATACACTTGAACAAAGACCCAAGTGAAGTGAGTTAACTGCAAATATGTGCTCTTTGTACATTACCCACAATTTGACTTATCCCTTTGTACAACAACTTTGTTTTAGGCATACAGTGCTGTCTAGAGTGCTGTGGCAGTCCATGAGAGCTGGGAGCTGTTAATCTGTGTTGTGCAAGCGTCCCCTTGTCTCCAGCTGAGGTCTTACTGTATTTTCATTACTTATTAAAAATAGCTGATAGTATTATCAAGTCAGTAAGATTAACCTACTTTGAAAAGGAAATTAGGTCAGTTACTATATTCATGTCTAGCCTCCAACTCTCATGTATTGTTGCAGTTTTCTTACATCCGACAAAATTAATATCTTCCTGTGGAAAATACATGTACAGCAGTCTGCTTCGTCCCACACTTGAACGCAACCTCGAAACAGAGGGGGAAAGGTTCCACCACTCGATATCAGTCTCTGCTGATACAAACCTCTTGGCCAGAGAAGAAACAACTCTTACTGTGGACTGCTAAGAGGGGCTCCTTTAGCAGACTGCAACAGTGAGGACAAATTGGGCTGTTACATACTTCTGATACTTGAAACATGACTAAAAATCAGACCCCAAAACAGTTTTTGAACTTATCTCCACCAAAGCACCTAGGAGTACCACTTGCAAGCTCGCTCTACCCGAAACAGAGACTTAAATGAAAGTCACTGAGAGGAATGCACTTGGCCACCTACGAAGCTACTAACCCTCCCTGACCAGGGATCAGGAGGGAAAGTACCCCACATGCAGTACTAGGTCCTGATAGCTACTGCTGCATCTGAAACACACGGCACACTGGGAGAACGGAGCAACTCTTCATTATCTCACGCAACTGTCACCATCTCAGGCTAGATGCAGACTCCAAGGCCAAGCTGCCATGCAAGGCTCAGGAATGCTCCTAAGACAAAAGGCTCTGAAGGTCACATCTCTACTCACTCCATCCTCAGTTTTTTGAGTCCTCTTTTGTTTCTGGCTCATTTTTTCCACTACAGTTACCAAGCATATCATAAGTTTAGAAATTACAATTGTTTAGTTAGGCAGGGGAATCTGTTGTACATCTCCAAACACAGTTCACTCCACCTCTATTCGCCCACAATTCCCTGTAAGAATGTCAGGACACAGCTCCTAAGACTGTTTCTTTCAGAAAAACTTTTATTCTGCTTCCAATTCCTCCCCAGCTTGAAGCTGATCTACAACTAACAAAGGTATTGCAATTGCTGCATATTAATTACATTCCAGAAACACAGAGAGAGAGAGGAAAGAAAGTAGGACAAATCCAGACTGTACAGGATATTCCATTCCCTGGCAGAACAAACTGCCACAGCTCAACCTTTAGCATTCCTTGGTTTCCATGCTTAACTCTATGCATAAATACAGCTGAGGAAGGCTGAATCACAAGGAAGCCAACCATTACCCAAGGAACATGAGAGCTGCTGTAGAAGCACCTCCAAAAAATGAGGAATCCTTATTTACATCCTTGTGATTCCTTACTATGGTGCTCCTTAGCAGGTGACAGAGAAAATCCTTCTTGGCTTTTCGTTTCCTTTTTTTGAAGTGTCCGGAGAGTGAAAAGAAAGAAGCAGCACAGAGCACATGAAGACTCCCCCAATCCCTGCAGCTTACGAGCAGGTGTCTAGGTTACATTAAACAGCATTCTAAGGCAAGGCCTGGAATGCATTCAGGGATTCATGGCAAATGAACACTGCCAGGGGTGTCCCTGCAAATTCCCCTCAGCTGAGACTGACCATTTTTAGATAAAGTGTACTGGCCCTGTACTGGGCATTGGAGCGGCCATATCTTGCGTACTGCATTCATTTGTGGGCCCCTCACTTCAAAAGGGGCATTGGAGGGCTGAAGCAGGTCCAGAGAAGGGCATCAAGGCTAGTGAAAACTCATGAGGAACAGCTGAGGGAGCGGGATTTGTCTAGTCTTGACAAGGGGAGGCTCAGGGGGGACCTCATCACTCTCTACAACTGCCTGAAAGGTGGTAGTGAGGTGGGGCCAGTTTTTTCTGCCATGCCTGCAGTGAGAGTGAAATGGCCTTGAGCTGAGACAGAGGAGATTCAAAGTATTAAAAAATTGTTTTCGCTGTTCAGGTAGCCAGGCATTGGAATAGGTTGCCCAGGAAGGTGGTGGAGTCCTCCTCCCTGGAGGTGTCTTGGGGTTATTAGCTGTCCACTGCTTAATTTTGTGGCAAGCTTGCCTCTTTATGTCTTGGAATATCCTTAGACCATTCACAAACAGCCTAGATATTCCTCGACTGTGCAGCTCCACTTAAGCCAGTGTTTGTTGACAGCTACCACCAGAAGCAGAAGTTGAGAAGAGAAATACAGCTCAAACCTCTTATGATGTTAAGTCATTTATTCCCTCTGTCCTGGAGGGGGACAGAGCACCCGACCTGGGCAAAAGTCTGCGAGGTGAGAGGGCGGGCCTTTCCATCCTCCTGGTTTTATCACAGACAGGGGGAAAGGGGATAGGGGATACCAGGGGCGGAGATGGGACAAACAACCAACCAGATCAGAGCCTGGGCGGCTTGAACCTAAGGTAGACCTGACTCAGTCACATGACAGGGACCTGGCTGGGGTGGGGGGAGGCCCAGGGGGGTCCACCGCAACAGAGGTGTTCAAAAAGCATCTGGATCCAGTGCTGGGTGATGTGGTTTAGGGGTTAAGTGGCAGTGCTGGGTTGACAGTTGGACTTGATGATCTTAAAGATCTCTTCGAAACTTGATGATTCAGTGATTCTATGTGTCAGCAGGGTTTTATGTCAGTTAACACCACGAAGCACAACTAAGAAGCAGAAGCAAGTTCCAAAGACAAAGCAACCAAATCAGCTGATGCAGGTCAATGAAATAACAGATACCAAATGCGGGATGGACAGCTTAAGAATACCAAGATGTTTGCAGCATCTTTACCTTTTTCTAGATCATCAAGGTAAAGCAGAGTCCCATCTTCAGTATATAATAAATGCTCATTTTGCATTGTTAAATGTCACTCCTTCTCAGAGCTAATGGCTTCAAGAACTAGAGATAGCAAGTACTCTCTCAGCCAACTTGAATAAATACTGCCACAACAGCTTTATGTTTTGTAGCAATAGGAGCATACCACACACACACACATTGCAATCAACAGCCTTGGGAAAAAGAACCCACCGCTCCACTCTTTGCAGGGGGAATGGAAAGGATGTTCAACTCTTCCCCACGCAAGCAAAGAATTAAATTTTGCAGAGTTCGTTATACTCTTTACCTTGTAGCAAACATAGCTCTCAGGGAAGAGAAGGTGGCAGCATCTTCTTTCAAAGCCTTCAGCTCATTCCGCAACTTCATCATGGTCTCTGTAACCATCGCTTTCTCATTCTCATACTTGCTTTTTAAGTTGGCAAGGGCTACTTCTGCAGTCTGTTGGTTACCAGCGAGAACAGAAACATAACATTTAATGAAACTCTTCATCAAATGGCTGGCTAAATGATTTTTCATCACTATTCACATAATGAAACATTTACTTTGTACTGGAATGTTAAACTTGTGGTCAACTTATCTCGTACAGATAAAACAAAATTTCATTTCTGAACACTGGGAACATACATAGCCGTCCCTTACTCCTATTAACCATTCAGCAGTATCAAGGAAGTTACATAATATAGATGTAGTGAAACCTATCTACTAGCAACACAAAGGAACAAAACAATCTACTTAGTATCTCGATATTTAAATGCATTTGTCAATCGCTAGCACAGTTCTCTAACCTTCACAGCATCCTGCCTATCCTACATTTGGGACATCTTCATTAAAATGTGCAAAAGAAAATTTAATGTGTCTATTTCATTCCTAAACAACACTACACTTTTTTTTAAGACAATTTCAATTTAACTGTAGAGAAGAAGACAAAGCATGTCATGTGGTGCTTTAACGGCAGTTATTTTCATCTACTGCACTGCTAATACTGTTGAATGTCCAATCCCCAACGATTAATTCTACCTTTCACCCCTGTTATTTCAACCACATTCTTATATCATGTTTTCTTCTTGAAAGGCTCTCTTTTATTTTGCAGTTTGAGAGAGAACAGTACTTAAATTTCAGAACACTTCTAAGGGTAACTAGTAGAATTCTTTCAAGTAGAAAGAAAGATTACCTCTTCATTTTAGGTGTCCTACATTAAATATAACCTGATCTAATTCAGACAGATAGTAGATTGAAGCTACCTTAACCTTAATAAAGTCTCTGGAACATGTGAGAAGCTGAAGTCAGTTACAGCCCCAGTACATGGCTTTAAGTGGGACAGCTGGGCGTCTCTAACTGAATAGCTGGCTTCAGCCTTGGACTAGCCGAATACCAGTAATGAAAGCTCCACAGAGCTGAGGGAATGGCAGAATGACCTCAAAGATAAATTCTCATGTGCTTATGACTTAATTCCGTGACACTGTAGCCTTCAAACCCCTAAGACCTGGTTACCTGTTTGTTGGCTTTCAGCACAGTTCTCAGAGTTGCTATCTGTTCCCTCTTGGTGCTCAGCAAGGACTTCAACTTCAGGATTTCTTCCATGAGAGCTTCCTTGTCTTTGTCCACCACCGGCCCAAGTTCTTGAGTGGCAACGCGCTGCCTGGACAGTTCAGTTGTTCTGTCCACAGCAGCCTGCAGGTGTTTGATCTGATCCCGAATTATAGCAATCAAGTTGTAAATGTTCATCGGTTCCTTCCGAGGATCTGACACAGGGGATGGCAAAGATGACACTGGGGATGGGCTGCTGTCACCACTTCCACTCTCTGCCTTTCCCAGCTCAATAGTTAACAGCCCTTTAGAAAGAAGAATGGGAGACCTTCTTCCCTTGGCCTCTGGACTACTGCGTCCACCTTTACCTTCCTTGTAGTAGTCCAGCATCACTCTGTTTGGAGTTTCATTGTTGCACATGCAGACATGGTGGTATAAATTGGCCAGCTCTTCACTGAAGGTGACTAGTTCATCTTGGGCCACGCTGAGGCTGCCCTGCGTTTCTCCAGCAACATCACTGACTTTCTTCAGCTCCTTCTCCAGCCTGGCCATCTGTTCTCTATCATGCCTACCAGACCTTTCCAGTGAGGTGATCTTTTCAGTGAGAGCTTGGCTCTCAGTCTCATATCTACTCTTCTCTTCCTCATACTTAGACTCACATTCTTTGTATTTTGCCTTCAAATTTTTGAGCTCTTCTTTCAGGTCAGTAATTTCTGCCACAGCCACTTTGTACTTGCACTCCAGGATCTCTGGCCCATTGATGTCAACTTCATAATAGTCTCCATCTTCATGGCTATCTCGGTCCTTTTCATTGTCAAGGGCAGACTGACGCTCCTTACTGGCCTGGAGCTTCTTCATGGCATTCAGATTTTCAGTGAGCCTGCCAACTTTCTCATGTTGCTCTGAGAGGGCCCCCCTTGTATTTTCCAGCTGCTTCTGAGATTCCTGCAGTGTTGTTAACAAAGTAACCTTTTCTCTTTCCATCTGAAATGCAGGAACACAGACATTTGTGTTAAAGGAACTGTATCACTTAAATGGTTTTACTCTAAGAGACAGCAACTTAGCCAACAGTCCATATGGTCACAGAAATCCAATCACTTGCACATTAAGGGAAAGGCTATGCAATGTAGTCTAAAATTATCTCGAGTACAGTGCTCATTGCCAATTCTTTCTTATCTCCTCTTCAAAATGCACATTTTTACAAGTTTATTCCCTAGCTGATGGTCTCACTGTGAAAACTTCCTTTCAGTTACAGACAAACTAAAGTTTATTGCTATCTCCTAATTTATCAAGTGTATTCTAGAAAATATGCAGCTAGTCTATGGTGAAAGCTTAGAACATCATGAAAGACTCAAAAATACCAGAACTTTTTCAAGCTTCTCCTCTTAAATGTCTCACTTTTAAAAACTCTGACAGTATTTTTGCAAATGGCTTTTTCTTACAGAAGATAATTTAAAACATGCTTGACAAAGTATTAGTAGGCAACAGAAATGTGTACTTTGTTCTAAACTCTCCAACCTCCTAATTGCACAAATATAGCACAGAAATGCTTGGTGCTGATTAAGACTTCATGCTCTTTGAACTAATTACAGAAAATATAAGTGCAAAACTCCTTTTGATGAAGGTGATTGGACTAACTTTCAATTTTGAAACAAACCACTATTTTTCTTGCTAGTGTAGACACAGCAAGTACTGCACAGGAGATGCATTAGAACTTTCCACCAAGGAAAGGACATGACTGCCAATTTCATCGCATTGAAAAAAAGAAAGGAAAAGAAAACAGCTGCGGTTTTTCACTGACAAACATTTAACATCCTGAAATTCTAAATCAATTGAAACCTTTAAAAATACAGTATATGAACAGTATGGTCACCATGTGAGATACTGAAATGACTGAAATTACATCCCGAATGAACTTTAGGAGCTATTTGGAAGTGCACAGCTCTTTAGGAAACCCATTTACCTGCAGAAGCTGCTGTTTTAGCTTCTGGATTTCAGAAATATTTAATTCACTCAAAAGATCTGAAACCAGACTTGGGGCTGGAGGGAAGCTTTCATTTTTCTTGGGCATTGAAGTACTGTTCTTGCCATTGCTGAGTTTGCTGAGGCAGTTTTGTTCAAATCCATTCATGATTTCATCATTATTGGGCTCTGTGGCCTCATCACTGAACTTCAGACCATCCAAAGAGATGTTCAGGTGGCTGTTGTACATGGAATCATTGATGTTCATGTAGTGCGACAGCTCCTTCCGAAGGTTGTTCTTCTGCTCTCGCTCTGTCTTCAGTGTCTCCAAGGCCTCCTCAAGCTGGCGCTCAGAGATCTCCTTCAGCCGGATGGCATCTTCCAGCTGGCTATTAAGAAACTCTGTTTCCTCTTCGAGTCTTTTGATTTCATGTTTCAAACCTTCAAACTCCACCTGGAGATATACAAATGGGGGGGAAAACCTCTAATGAAAATGTCTGCCTGCAAGGCACCAAGTCATTTTGCTCTTGAATGACTGATTTCACTTAAATATTGCACAAATAAAATATTTTTTTCATTTCTGGAGTCTAGTTTTAGCACTATGACTGTAAACATGGCTTATGTAATTTACCTTCACAGAGCCCATAGAATAAAGTCCAAAAACAAACTGTCAAGTGAGCTGATCTATTCCAGTTCAATTAGGACAGGTGGGAGATACAGAGTGATATAGAGTCATCCCAAAACAGGCTTTCCTAGCACCACATGCAAACATTTGTTTGATTAACAAATTCCCTGGCCAATCTTCCCACAAAGTCAAGCTTCATATTTCCAAAACCTGCCATGACCAAGGTACATTTTGACACTCTGCTCCACTGCCTTTCGAGTACACCACTGGGTTAAAACTGTGGCTGAGCTCTGCTTTAATACATGCAAAATAAAATGCTTTAGCATTTGTCTCATCATCATTTCAGCACATCTTGAAAGGGTTACAATTCAGACTCTACACTTGAGACTCATGTTGATGAGTTTGATGGCATGCTATGTATTACCTTTAATATTGCACTTTTCTAAACCTCTCTTGCACTGAAATTATGTATACAAACGGTTAATGTAAAATTTTTATTCACTTGGGGGAAGCAGGGAAGAAGTAAACAAAGAATATTTTTCCCTATCCTGAAAGAAAGGAAATCATACCACATGATATGTCACATTATTTATTTTTTGCCAATTGCTAAATGAATTTTAGATGCCAACATAGAGCAACCTGGGAGTGGAGAACCACACCCAACTTACAAACCAGGAATCAAGCATGTTAATTCAGTGCTGCCTGAGAAAACTTGATAGCTGTTTCTAGTTACATCAGTAACTAGAATACTTAAAAATTAGAATACTTAAAAGTTCATCAGGTAGGATTAGGACAAGGTAGAAAATTAAATAATCCATTGCCATGAAAAGAACGAGCTCTTGGTTCTGTATACTTCCGCTGAGATAAAATATCTCAGATTGTAGTCTATTTTCAAAGTTCCCAGAATACAAAGACAGCAGTCAATAACTACTAGCAAGTATCAAGATAGCATCTGAGGTTAAATTTGGCTCAGCCCAGAATGGTAGCATTCTCCAATATTGTTATTCTAGAATGTGAATATGGGGCTGGGAACTTTCACCTGCTGCTCTGAATAAGATGAATGAGAAAAAAAGGTAAAACCCAAAAGTAACCAACTACATAGGTTTGATTTTATCATTTCCTCTCTCTTCCAGTGTGCATCTAGAGTACAACAGCCCCTTTTGTCCCTACTACAGGATGTCAGGGCACCCAAAACTGCATAATTAGACCAAACATATGCAGGTGAGAACAGGTCCAACCTGGAACCCCATTTTGGGTAGTGAGGCCCAAAGTAATAAAAATTGACATGGAGTTTCACTTGGAGATAAATAAAATACATCCAATATCCCACATATCTAGCTTGGCAGGGCAGCTTTCATTCAGAACACTGAAGGAGTTCTGCAGCAAATCCTAAAGAGATTTCACTATATGCTGACTACAACAGATGATATTAACAGTGAGTTTTCTCAAGAACTTTTATTTTAGGAATATTATCATGGCATTGTAAAGTCAGAGAATAGTTTCAGCAAGGAGGGAACTTAAAGTTCATCTCATTCCTCCCCCTGCCATGGGTAAGAACACCTTCCACTAGACCAGGTTGCTCCAAGCCCTGTCCAACCTGGCCTAGAACAGTTCCAGGGATGGGGCAGCTGCAGCTGCTCTGGGCAACCTGTGCCAGGGCCTCCCCACCCTCACAGCCAAGAATTTCTACTCAATATCGCATCTATCCCTGCCCTCTGGCAGTGGGAAGCCATTCCCCCTTGTCCAAGGTCCCTTTCCAGCTTTCTTGGAGCCCCTTTAGCTGCTGGAAGGTCTCTCTGGAGCCTTCTCTTCTTCAGGCTCAACATCCCCAGCTCTCCCAAACTGTTTCCAGAGAAGAGGGGCTCCAGCCCTCGCAGCGTCTTTGTTGTCTATGTCCTTCACTTTCTCAGTTGAACCCTGAGCTTTATTTATGCAATGGCACTGACAGGTACCTGAAAAATAAAAATAGCAAGTCCCACACTGATAGAAGAAGATAAGTGAACCATGCCAAGACCACATCTAGTCTAATTAGCTCCACAAATGATAACTCAGGGAAGTTCTTAAGACGTTCCAAAAATGCAGTTTTCTAAAACTCCAGAAACAGCTGGAACTGCCCAATCAAATATGACCTTTCAGACAAGCAGTCACACAGGTGTGACAGTGTAGACCAACTATAACAGCATTTCAAGTTTATTGAAAGGAGCTAGAAGAGAAGAGGAAGACAGAAAGGGAGAGAAAATGTAAGGATTAAGTAGCAATTAAAACATATATTTCAGAAACACCCCCATTTCCAGTTACTGTAAAAGGGGAAGGATGGAAGATGGAAGGCATTGTATAGAGACACAGAGACACTGAAAAACTACTGAAGCAAAAGGACTAAACCAAGTAACAAAGCAGAGTGATAGAGACTTTGCTTCCATCAGAGAGAGAGAAGGCGATGGAAGGACTTGGAAGTCAAAGTAGAAGCAGTAAAGTATTATGACTGTATAAATAGTCAGAAAGGACAATTCTTGGTGTTAAAATATAGAGTTTACAGTCTCAAAAGAAGTACAAAGGTAGAAAATAAGTAGTTGGATGTTCAAATGAGACAGAACCATACTGTAACACAGGAATTAACTGGTGCGACCAAAGTAATGCTCACTGGTTGAAAAACTTGCCTGATTTTGCTTCAGGACAGACACTTGTTTCTGGAGACAGATGTTTTCCTCTTCAAGCTCAGTGTAGTCTTGCAGCAAACGTGCTTCTCGGAATTTATATTCCTTAATATCATCTCGTAGGCGGGCCCTTTGGATCTCCACATTCTGGTTGACCTGGAAAAGAAAACAAACCCCCAAATGATGGTGATTTGGTAAACTACGTTCAAATTCCAAAACTTTGTATCTTTCCTTATGTGCGCTAATTAATTAAATTATATTGAAACAGAAACTCTTTCCCTCATCCCCTGAAATTACAGAACACCAAGTCATTTACATGATAATTAGATTTTGTTTTCTTGCTTTTCTTACAAATTCTCCCCGTTGACTCAGAAAGAAGTCAATAAACAAGCAAGGAAAGCAGCATTCACACCTGTGTTGTTGTAGTAACCAGCAAAAGTTTTCCAGACCAGAAGTCAGTGCCCAAATCTGTTTCCACTTTAACAAGAAGGACCTCTTCACAAGAGAAAGACAGATTTAGATGACTCCAGGTGTTCTTATTTGGATATGCATTTGTTGCTGCTTTTCAATAGATATTTTCTTTATGTCCAGAGCAAAAAGTTGAAAATATGATACAACGAATCCTTTTGGAGAGAGCTATAGAGTTAAAACTCATGAAATCTAAGATCTCAGGCAGAAAAAAGTAGAAACTGGTTGACATAAAATATTCCCTCAGTTCCAAGACTTATGCAGGACTTAATGAAAGACTTCAAAGAAAAAGTTACCATTGTTTTGAAATAAAGAAGAAGTAAAAATCAATATATTGGTGTAGTATGATCTTGGGATCTTTCATAAATATATGCAGACACTTAAATAAAATGAGCTGGAACATGTCCAGCTATGGGAATGGCTCACTGTACTTAGCTTTTATTTTTTCAAATATTATTTTCCTTCAAGCCCTATCTTCAAACATTTAATTCATACAAAGTGAAAAGTATGTTCTAAAACATTAACAGAATTAGCTTCAGATATAGGCAAACTGGGAATACAGTTGCCTACAAAAATAGTATTTTTGCAGCCATGCCCATGATGCAATGGGGTGGTTTTCCACAGTTCTAAATCAAAACCACTGCTAGCTGCTGACAGAGGCAGCCTGTCACTTCAGCTGGGGTATGGGACCTGCTGCCTGATGTCACCCATCCTACAGCCTAGGCAAGCAAGCTTCAGCCTCTGGCCTACAAACTCAGATTCCCTCCAAGCTCTCCACTCCTGGACAGACACACGCATGTCAGTGATGACTAAACACGATCTCAGCCCTTGAGAGCATGCAGCAGAGATCCACTGACTAACCACACGGGTACCAACAGGCACCTACAACACACTGAGATAAGGGGAATTTTTGCAGCAGGAGCATGGGCCAAGACTTGAATCTGGCATGTTCTGAACACAAATACTGAATCACCTGCAATCCCCTAATAAATTTAAATTACAATTCCCTCACGTATCAGGCAAAGATTGCACTGTATAAAACTGTCTGCTTCTTTTTAGCTGCAAAGAGAGCACAGCTTCACAGCACACTGAGAAATCAAAATTGCTGCAACCAGACACTACAGTACACCAGTGCAAATTACAAGTTGCTATATCCTATATTCCATGCCTGAGTAAGTGTTGTCTCTCTATCTTTGCACAAACCCAGGGTCACAGGGAAAGCTGAGGGCTGACAGGAATTCACATCTTTATGTCTCCTTAAAAACTCCAGTGGAGACCTCCTGCCTTTGGCAGAAAGAGCCTCCTGCCAGATAATCTAAACCGTTTAACAGGATTGCAAAAGCCTCGATCAAACAAACCATCACACTATTTTCCCCATTCCCAAGCAAGTGAAATGCAGTGGAAGACCACCCACAAAGCTACTGGTGAGCTTCTTTTGCCACCATTTAGGCTGCTTTGCTCTTCTTCCTCCTTGGATGATCTAATCTTTGCAGAGGTCAATGCCTGGAAAAACCTCTGGAGACTGTCTGGTCTGAAGAAAGAATGGGTTTTGTCCGACCCTGCCTATTTCATTCAGTGCAACAGCAAGAGCTCATTACTTAGTGTGAAAGCATTGTCCCGTTTGTCTAGCACAAGAAAAATCATTCTATTTCCATGTGTGTAGGAAAGCCAGATTTAAAAATAGCTCCCTTGTCTCCTGACCAGAGACGGGAGATCTGACCTAGATTTATCAGCTGTTAGCAAGCTGTGCAATGATTTAGCTCACTCTTAGAAATTTTTTTGTCAAATAAATGCACATGCTTGCAGGCTGCAACATTGAATCTGATTCCATGTGATCTCATATAACTGACCAAAGAGTGGGATTTTTCCATAGGAAAGAGAAACTAAATCCTTCCTACATCAGATTTTTCTATTACTCATATGGAAAGTGGTATTCATGTATTTTAAGACAGACGTACATTGCATATGTTCTCTCTCACAGGTTTCACAGTTCCTCTGGTCTCTGTAAAAGGTGAGCTGACCTACTGAAGAGTCTGGACCTTCTTTTGACCCTTATTGCTTCAGTGACTAAGTGGCATCTTTCTTCTTCCTCTGCCTTGAGAACAGAGGAGAAGAGGGGCTGGAATACATGGGAATGTCTGACCAGGTGCTTAGCTGGACCAGGTCACACCTCCACCCAAAAAACCTCCATAGAGTGATAATGATGTATTAAAGTGCTGGGTGGAGAACTCATGGCCCTAAAATCATACTGAGTGTTCATCTACCTGACAAACTCGTCAGCTTCTCAACCCAGAGTATATCGCCACTATGCAAAGCCTCCCATCCATCCTGCCCAGGAAAAAGACCTTGATCTGAAAGTGATTTTGCCTCATCAAAAGGCCACAGACCATCCTGTTCTTGCTACTAGAGAGATAGTCTTCAGCTATTCACACTCTCCTCTCTGCTTCAGAAGGGTTCTGCAAGAGGCTCCTCCAAGCAGCACTGGTACTAGAAAGGGCAGGGATTCCTTCAGGACCAGTCTGAATCTGCCCTTGCCTGCATGTCAAAAACACAACTACTGTCCTGCAATACTATCAGAAGCCTGCTCCTTAGCACCTGCTTTTTCTATTGCACCCCAGTATATAAACAAAGGTACATGTACTTTGACAATGAGAATTAAAATAATTGAGAGAAAAATCTCAGCTAGCTGATTCCCTCCTTTGTTCTGGCCACTGCACAGCAGCCTCCAGGTCACCAGGCAAAAGGGTGATCTGTCAAGACAAGGTGTGTCATTGACATGGGTTCTGGTACTCCGAACTCCATCAGTTCATGAAGCCAGCGGTCAGTTCGAGCTCCCCGCTGTAGTAAACACACTCACACCTGATTTTACATGTCATTATAATCATCAAGAGCCAAAGCTTAGTTTGCCCAAATTTATTATAATTCTAGGTTTAGGATTTAATTCTTCACGCAGTAAGTATTTCTAGGTATGGTCATTCCCTCTTGCGTTATTCTTGGAAAATGGAAAAAAAGGATGCAACAAGAAACAGTGCAGTCACACAGGACAGCAACTCCTCTACATTCTGTTGCTGTGGGTAGAAGAAAACCACAGAATCATTTATAGTGAAAAAAGACCCTTAAGATCATCACCAACCATTTACCTAAAACTATCAAGTCCATCAAAATAATCAATAAAACATCATCTTACCAACCCACAAATAGCCATTTTTATATTTAGAGCATGTCTAGCAGCTGACTTCCAGTCATGCTGCTCAGTCCAGATATAACTTGTGTATTTTCACATTATTTTTAGCATTATTATTTTTCTTATACACATCTGTATGCACAGTTCAAAAAAACCAGCAGTGAATCAAGAAGTATTTTCTACACTGCTGTGGGGTATTGTTTGAGCATTACATCTGGGCCCAGAAGGTGCCAAAAACCCCACAGCTAATCAGTTCTGCAAGAGCCTTTAAGCTCAGACACATTTCCATTAGAAGATAAGGGTTGCCACTGAATCCTTTAACAAGAAGAAATGGGGGAGGTGGAAGAAGAGAGCACAAGACACCACCCACTCTGAAATCTTGCAAACCCACAGGTCATCCAAGGGCTTCATAAAGAAAAATGCAGCTCCAAGCCAAGGTGACTGGAATGTGGCAGTATCTGGAAAAAAAAATTGCCTCCAGTTACAGTGACACTGGGAGCAGACTGGAACTCTGCCACTCAGCACACATTGAGAAGGGACCGGAATCCCTCACAGACACCATGCTACCTCTGGGGTGGGTAGCTTTTCTGTTAAGCTGGTCTCAAAGGTTGGGAAATAGAGAGAAGAGTTGTGTCTGTGTTTCTAGGAACTGCTTCCCTGTCGAAGGACAAGGCTTGATTCCAATTCTGTTCCACAAAGTTAAAGGAGAAGTTGACTGGCCTGTTTGATCACTTGTGACAGATTGCACCACAAATCTTTCCTGTCATACCCCAACAAGAGGCACCAGAAAATCCTCCCACCTCCACAGAAGTAACCCACATTTCCTCATTGATTTTACCACCAAATATTACCCACAGATTTGTTACTATGTCCTAAAAATATTACACGAGACCCTTGCAGCTGAGGTCACAGGCAATAAATTGAGATTCAGATGTGGGTTCTTAGATAGCCTCCCCTCCTGGCAGGGGAGGCCAGCTGATTAGCTTAGGACTAGACAAGACTAGTCCCCAGTGCTTTGAAGGAAGGTGCAGGAAAGCTCAGGAGTAATAACTGCAGACTGTTTAATCCATCTGTGTTACAGTCTGTAGTTTTACCAGTCTGAATTCAAGCAATGGTTTGAGCTCTCAAAACAATCATTTCTGCACCAGTGCGACAAAGACTTCTGCTGAGCTACAGATTTTGTAAGTAATTAAACTCTTTAAGTAATTTCTCAGCAATGATTTCCCCTTAAAAATATGTGGTTTCAGTAGCAAAACAATAAACGGTCAAAGCTACTTTCAAGTATTATGTTAAGCAACTACATAAAAGTAAAAGCCATTACTTCATGAGAGAAAACACAAGACTATAAACTTTACTATCCATCTCCTTGTGTATTTCAGTGCTTTGTTATAATCCCACATCTTCAGAAATTGGGGAGGAAAAAGGGATAAAAAGGGAAATTATGCCACAAATATGTTGCAGCAAGAAATCTGCATTGGGAATGAGGCAGAAAAAGTACATCCAAGGGTCTCTGTGCTTGGCCTAAACAGGTTCCTCTGCTTTTTAAGGCAGCAATTCTGGAACTGACGTGCAGTACTCACAGCACCAGCATGGCCAAACATGCAGCCACGTGTCTGTCAAATCGCCTTTCAGCTCAAGAATCTTCCCTTTTGGTTACATATCACCAGAAAATGTAACAAATCCAAGCTGCGGTGCACCCTGCGCATCTTCACTCACCTCCTTCAATTCCTGTGCAACAGAATTAAGGCGTTCATTTTCAGATTGTGTGTTGGCAAGGACGTTTCTGATCTGCTTCAATTCAGTCTGCAACTCCATAACCTTCTTCATGTAGTATTCTTCTTTGGTAGCTGATTCTTGAATCAAGGTCTCCTCTCTGCTCTCTCCATCTGCTGCTACCTTCTTGTGGTTGGTATGGGCCTGTCCAAAAGCCTAGGACAGTCAGGAAACACATCTTTTATCAGTAAACCTATAATTCTGCGTAAGTAACTTCAATTTAAAATAGTTGAAAACATTTACCCTCATATATTTCTTTGAGGCAAAGGAACATAACTTTTCCTACACCCTCCAGTTCGGGGGTCAGATTTCCAAATGCTACTAAGTGGCCAACACCGTGCTTTTGAAAGTAAACGGCAGCACCCAAACAGTGTTTTGTGATGCAGAATGCTTAAGCAGAACCTCAAATAAACCCTTGTGGGAGGAAACAACAATGTACTGACTCGAGTCTGCCGTTAAAACAAGACTGGCTTTCAACCAGATGACTGCAAGATGACCAGGCACTGCTGCACACACATATTCTCTACAGTAGGGTCAGATTTGCTTTTGCAAAACCGGAATCACTGAGAACACATTTGGTATTAGCAGCCTATTCCCTTTCCCAGGCTGGGAGCTCCCTGCAGCTGCCCCTGGATGGAGATTACAGCCCCCTCCCCTGGGCTTGGCGACACTGGCAGGGCTGCTCCGGATCCAGGCTAAGCCAGTGGGGTCACGCTGGCTGAAGTAGGTCAGCGGACAATCCGCCAGCCAGCTCAAAACACCAAACCCCAGCAGTGTGCCAGCAAAGGCACTCAGAGGCAGGTCAGAAATCTAACCCACTCAGTACAGAAATCTAACCCACTCAGTACAGCCTGCCTCTGGCTAGTCCTGACATTGGCATTATTTTGCCTCCTCACATTTCTTTTTGGGATTTTCATTTTGCTTGAAACCCTTCCAGGTGATGGCCCCTGTGGCAGTGATCTCCACATGTGCCCCCAGCCCACACAGACACCCCAGTTGCTGTGCCTGTAGCTGTCACTGGCACATGCTGGAGAGCAGAGCTGGCCACTTCCAGCTCTTATATTTGTAACACACTGCCTGGCAGATCAGCCATATTCAATGAGATTAAAAATGCCATCATCTAAGTGTTGCACACACTTGCACCACAATTCAACCCAAGGCGTATTTGGAGCTTTCAGGTTCCCTAGTATCTTTTTGGGATGCCAAAACATGGCAGATTTTCCTAGACAACATTAATATCAGGCCAAGTCAAGGACAGAGAAGCATCTCATGAAACTCCTTATCTAATAATGCATTTTCAATTGATCATCTTTTGCCAGCTCTTCAGAAAAATACTGTCAGAGAAGAAAAATATCTGCTTTGAAGAGAAACAAATTTCAGTGTTTTATTACTTCTGTATATTACAGCAGGTACATTAATAGCACAGAAGCTACTGACTATGCCAGGGCTGAAAGAGCTGATCAAATGATGCCTATGATTAAAGGCACCCAGATATTGCTCCCATCGGACTAAATTTTTATCTCAGATAAGCAAGTCAGAGACACAGGAGACAAATACCCATTGCAGAAATTCTAGCCAGATTCATCAAGATGACCTAAGGGAAATTAAAGAGCATCATATTTCAGACAGAAAGCACCATCTGTGCAAGTCCTTGTCAAATGAATTTCAACAAAGCAGCTTAAAAGCCTAATACCCAAGATCTCCATAAATGTTAAAGGGGTAACAAAAAGCATGTCATCTCCTCAAATACACTATTTTTTTTCTGTAATAAGTTAAGATCCACCAGCATGAATGACAAATCTCTGGCACAGAGAAAGGGACAATGGGTATCTCTT
This sequence comes from Lanius collurio, assembly GCA_020086605.1. Classification (NCBI taxonomy): domain Eukaryota; kingdom Metazoa; phylum Chordata; class Aves; order Passeriformes; family Laniidae; genus Lanius; species Lanius collurio. Next base: position 2,381,188 of record JACBWW010000068.1, read on the forward strand.
TGTCCAGTGAAGTAGCACGATTTGCTCAGCTGCAGGATGCCAAAACAGCAAATGGAAGCTCAGGACACTTAAAACCACAGCTGATCAGCCAGACCTCACAGTCCAGGCACTATTCCATCAAGGAGCTCACTAATGCCACTAATAGAGGGATTCTTAAGAATAATGACTAATTTTCTTGTGCAAGTTCCAAGGCAGATGCTAGGCCTTGGGTTTCTTTAACATCTGGAAAGAAACTATCATCATTTTGCCCAAGTCACAATTGACAGTAAGTATTTAAATACAGAAACTGCCATAGAAGATGAGACCGGGTTTTTTTTTTAATCCAATATCCTGTCTTCTACAGAGGCTAATGCCAGATGCTTCAGAGAAAGGTGCAACAAACCACATAATCTGGGGATTGCCTTAAGCCTTGAAGGAGAATGCTTAATGTAAATTTGGAAGAGCTACTAACATTGAGCTACCCATGTAAAATATCCCTTTATTTTTCAGAGATTTATGCATTTTTGGCCTCAGTAAAATCCTACAACAATGAATTCTATATTTAAAATCTTACTCTTACACAACAGTTTTTCATCTGTTTACAGGTTTTCCACACTTCCATACAAGAATGAATATTTTCGTTCAGAGGCTTGAAGGTGTGTTGCTAATTTCATGGTCCACTGTCAATCATTCACTGGTTTTTGAGATATCCATCAGAACTCTCCATTCTCTGGTGAAATTCAGTAAGTTATCACTACTTTTATGTGTGAGAGGTTTTTCCATTACCTACAACAGTCAGACTCCCATTTCAGAAACTGCCTGTTATTATGGCTTGTCCCAGCTGGCACAGTTGACCCAACTGAACCAGAACTGCTCACACACACTAACTGCAGCAACAAGCTCATGGTCACTCCTAGTGAAGGAAGCTGCTGTTCTCTGTGGGCTCCAGTTATTTCTGCACAGTAAGACTATTCTTTGCTCTCAGCCAGCATGCTTCTAAAGTGTCAGCAGAAACCCTGCTGTTAGCTTGAGTACTACTGTCTGGAGTACAGAACCGTGAGTAAAGGGACTCTGACATACACAGAACATGAGAAGCCTCCTTAAGAGCCATGGTCATCAGGACAGGCAGTCTGGAACAATTCAAGCTGCATGCATTTATAAAAGAACACTTGAAAAGCACTTCCATTCTAACCAAGCTTTGTTATCTCTCTTGTATGTACTTAGAAACAACCTCAGACACCACTGTTACAAACCATTTTCATAATTCCTGTGTAGAACAGGAAATGTAACTCTTAACAAAATTGTGCAAAATTACAGGGTAATGCAATTACCTGCCATAGCTACAGCCCAGACCTGTCTTAAATCAAGCTAGTAAAAGGAAAACTGACTTTTTACTGCTATGCATGAAACCCCTAAACCTTCATACATCCTGGAGTCCAGCACCTGCCCATCTGCTTTTGCCTTAACATTATCTAAAACACAGAAGCAGCAGTCAAAGTTACCCTGCTCTTCCTCCTCTTCCAAAACCTCTATTTCTGTCTACTAGGGAAGAAAACTGTTCACAGTTATATTGGAATTATAGGCTTTAGAGTATCTCTTCATAAAATAAAAGTTTCTGATGTGAGGGCTGCAAAACACCATGTTCTGCTCAACAGCTGCCTTTAGGAATTACAAGACACTAATGTTAAGGGATTATCAAAGTTCTTATCTTCCAGATTCCCAAGATCAGGGCAAAAGCAAAATCAAAGAGTTCATGAACCAAAATGCTGTCTTGCTACTTGCTCAGCTATGCTTGTCAATGCATCGGAAAGCACTTCGCTGGAGAAAGGTTACAATTTACTCACAAGTATCTCTTCAAAAAGCTGCACAGGACACACATCAAAAGCCCTCCTCCAGTTAATACCACCTGAAACCAGTATAAATGAACCTCTAACCCCTCAACATACAACCTCAAATTCTGTAACACACAATCCCAAATTCTGTATAGCTATTTACCTCTGGACCAGGCAAACATGAAATATTTCCTATCTGGGGGCTCACATTTATGTGCTCTGAGGGCAGTGAGCTTAGAGAAGTGCACCAAATCATTTGGATGTTAATTTTTGGTTCTTGCTAATAACCTGCTGCCAAAGCCACAAATCAACTGAAACCCTGACAGGTTTCCTTTGGTCAAGGGATCCCCTTGCCATCCCCTACAGACATGCCAGTCCCAGAGGTCCTTATCCTCCCTTCTTTCAAATACACTAGGCAGCATTGCCCAAAGGCCAATTATAACATGAAATCCACAGAAAATTTACCATAATTTGCTGGTGAAGGTTTACCAAAATTACTGCTGAAAATGCTATTAAATCAACTTTCATCTTTGCTGAATTACTTACACCAGCAGACTCAAGGCACGTAGAAACACATGCTATCATATTCTTAAATAGCCCAGAAAATATAGTTGCTAAATTTAGTAGATTAATACAAATTTAATCTTCAAACGATGATGTCTTAAATCTCAAGAATTCAAAGCTCTCCACATCAATTATGAATGGAAAGAAGAATCTGGACAGCAAATGGATGAAGCAGACTCATACAAAATCTGCAATGTTATGCAAAATGGTCAAACCCAGTTCACTTCAAATGAAGCTCTGGATCAAGCTACATGTAGACTGAGTTTAAAGTACTGATTTCCAAGAGACAGACTTAATAAAAGGTGAAGCCTCCTCTAGGTTTGATGATGATACAAATTCATCTATTTTTGTTGCAGGAGGAATAAGATCTCAATCATGCAGATGCAGATAGTTTTTTGCGTGAAACCCAGCACACTGAAGGACGCTGCCTATAAAACTCCAAGCTTTGAGAAGGAAGTTCTCAATTCTGTGAAGTTTAGCATACTGCTAAGATATCAAGCTCTTAAAAAGATTGTTAAGATTTTAAACGTGACCTTTTGAAAGAAGTTCTTTATCACAGCGCAGCTGTTCACTGAGCACATGAAATGTGAAGAATCTCTCAAACATGCTTCTTGGAGAATTCCAAATGCTTCTCTCAGAACAGCTGCTGTGATATGGGAGATGCAAAGATTGATCTCAGTCATGCTCAAAAGCAAGACTCTAGGGCCTTCAGGAAAATCAGAACAGCTCTGCCTTATTAGCCTCTACGATCTGTCACTCCAGACCTCTACTTAGCCCAAAAATCATCCAAAGTATGGTGGTAATGGTTCCGTATCTTCTGGAACTTCCTGAACTAGACTGCTAAAAACAAGAGTAACACAAAATACTGGGATGCCACTATTACATAACCCCCCCCCAAAGTGATGCTGGAAAGGGCTTTTTCTGAACAAACCCAGTATGATCTCAAACCCTCTACAAACCTCTACAAACAGCTGGTGTCCCTAAAGGCCTGTTGAGAGCTGACCAGAATCCAGGTGCTGGATAGGGACTGGTAGAGGCTCTGGAGGCTGCCCTGCACTGTCTCTAGGGCACTACCTTCACTCTGTACCTGTCTTCTTACACACACTGAACCACGGCAACTAGGGAAGGACAAAAAAAAAGTCTCATAGCTGCTTAAAGCAGATATACTGACAGGGAAAGTCACAGCCCACCTGCCCTGAGATGACACAGATGAAGAAACAGAGGAAGTATCATCTCCCTTATACTCAGTCAAAATGACAGGGAGCTTCCTGTGCCATGCGGGATACACATTCAAGCAAGCAGAAAACAACACAAATATATCAGTGAAGGAGTTTCATAAAATAAATTGCTTACAAATTCATTTGTCAAGTAACCCGAACTTGTGTTCTCCATGTAAAGAAGTAGGGAGGGAGCAGAGAGACACAATTGCTGATATATGAGCTGAAAAACTAAGAGAGAGGGAGGAAAATCTTAAAAGAGCAGAAAACTCCACAATACAAATCAACTTCTGGACATTAATGACCCCTATGCTCATTTCTTCTCAAATGAAGCCTCCCTTGCCTGTGCATGTCCTCATTTCTTCCCATTTTCCAGGCTCCACATCCAGCTACGCATGATGCTGAAATGTCAAGCAGCAGCGGAAGTCTTTAGTACATGCCACAATGGACTCTTCTCTGCAGTGAAACGCTGGTGTATGATGGTAATCATCCTCAGCTGATGAAGCAGCATGAGGCACGCAACTTTTCCTTCACTCACACGGTGATGTTTAAGAGATGCTTCAGCCCTTCTTGCTATCTCAGTCACATTAACACAGCCGCTGCACCACCACAAGCAGATCAGAACATGGACACATTCCTCCAAGAAGCGTGTTAGGAAGAAGAGGAATTAGTTTCAAATTCATTGACAAGAAAAGCTGACATAAATGCAGGAGAAAGGCAATAAAGGAGAGCTTGTCTGAAAAGAGTCCTTTGACTTTCTCAATCAAGTTTGAAAAGCCGAGTGATGTCCATGTGCATGCATGCACCAGGAGAGCAGTACCATGTACATCCATCACCAGAGGAAACACCCACAGAGGTGCCTACTCGCCTTGGTGGTGAGGTTTGGGAGTACTCTAGCAGATAGGTTACTATTTCTTTTGTGCTGAAGATCAAGAAGGATTTGCAGAAACTGCCCCTTTTAGAAGGCTATCATTAGCTAGTCTCGCAGTGAAAAAATGGTTTACCTGTAAAAATAAAACAGAACCCAAGCCCCCAATAAAAAGAGGCGCCATTAATCAAGATGTCCCTTTTTAAAAAACAAGGATAAAAGTCATGACTAAAGACTAAACATCTAACGAGACACTTTCCTTCAGTTGCTCTCTACCACAACTCAAGAAAGATTCAAGTCTTTTTTCTTCTCCGGAGGCTTTGTACTGATTAACAGAGATCAGTACTCATCCTCCCTTCCATCAGCTGCAGGCACCGAACTGTGATCAAGGTACACATGCTCTCTCCCTTTGGTGTCAAGGGAGCAAAGCCAGCTCTGCCAGGACTCATTACTGTCCACTCTGACTTCCAAGCAGAGGTCCTGGAAAGCTTGGAGTTCAAAGCCAAGGAGATTGGCCACAAGATACTTCATTCACCACTGTCATTCATCACTGCCATGGAAGACTGTGGGCATCACTGCCCTTGAAGATGTGAATACGACTTTTGTTTCAAAGCTCATGCTATAAATTGGCTAAATACATATCCTCCCAAAATGTGGTCTCTGTCACTCACAAACACATGTGACTACTGACATCAAAAGTACATTTACTGACAGTGTGGAGCATTTCCTCATCCTCAATGCCCTGCTCTGGAGACAGTGGGCAGGATGGTGTCCCCATGGCCACCTCAGAACCTGTTGCTGCTTTATTCATTAGTCACCTTCCCAGGAAAGCCACACAGCCAGCAGCCCTCTGCATAGCTCTCCAGCAAGTACTAACCAGCAGCTACTCCAGCACTCCAGTTGTTCTCAGTGACTGCAATGGGAACTCAGCAAAGGCTTGGGGTTTTGGTTTTAATTGGGTTTTTTTTGTAATAAAAGTTGCTATAACTGTAGCAGGGAAGGAGAATTAAAATTGACCCAATTGCATTCTACTGAGTTTAAATCAGAGAAGAATGGAAGTTTTGGTGAGCATACATTTGTGCTTTCTTATAAATGAAGAAAAGGGCATGTGAGAGCAGAAAGGTGAGGTGGAATGACACACAAGCCAACAGAAAAAAGTACTCCTTTCAGGATAACTTTATGTCTGATGGGTTAAGGAAAAATATAAAACAAGCTATCCCGAGGCATCTTTCTCTGCTGTGCATCATAACAGATCAATGAACTGCTGCCAGCAACATCTACACAGCTCCAGATGAGGCCTCAAAGGAAAGAAAGATGGAGATGTGCAGGAGAAAGAGTTAATGCTGCTGAACATCAGCACCGTTTAGAGCTTGATAGCAGAGGATACTAGAGATTTCTACTTACAAGTGCAAAGGGTGCCCTTAACCTGCCCATGGTGGCATCAAAACACAGCTCAAACTCACTCTTCCCAGAAGACACGCTGCAGGAAATTTGATCATCAATTGCTGATTTTTAAACCCTTCCACTAAATTTGATGGAATTATTTATTCACACAGGCCAGTTCACAACATCAGCTGATCCCGTTAAGCAGGTCATTGGGTCATCTTCCTCTGCATATGAAAGAAGTGACTGCAAATGGACTCTGAACAGTGGTGTCCTGTTAAGACTGTCGCTCCTCTGCAGGCACTCGAGCTAAGCACCTGTCAGGACATGCGGTACAAATGACAGTGCAGAAACTTGATGTAGGTATTATCAATAAGGAAATAATTTTTAGAAACTGAAAACCAGGAGAAGTGATCTGTAAGTATCACATGCAGCTGACCTTAAAGAATAATTTCACTCAAGCCCATAATTAGTCCTGAGAAGATATGTTATGAACCTTCAAAGGGTGCAGTGGACACCAGAAACTTAGAAGCAGCCTGTTCCTTCTTAAAATGTTAGCTCTTTACTTAAAACTCAACAACATCTTACTGAAGTTATACATTTCATAAAGGACAATGCAGAGTTATCTTAAGTACATGCCTCACACAGACTTTATTGTAATAATTCATGGAAGAAAAAACTTTCATCTAGTGCTACTAATCAAAAGATACCCATCGCTATTCAGTAAGCACCGGATCAATAAATGACTGGAAACTGAGCAAACGCATCATGGAGTACCTCTGCTGACAGCATTGCCTTCCTCTTCATCTTCGATAAGGATAGTAGAATAGAACAATTTTTTTTACTCTTATCAAATAAAGGGAACAATGTAGCCTTGCAAAAATAGATAAGGCTGACAAAGCAGAAGCCATGCAAAACAATGATACCGCACTTACTCAAAAGCTGCGGTTGAGAAACAGCCACCTAAAAAGGACATCAGAAATTGAAGACAACCAAGGAAGACGCCAAAGAACATATAAGGACTTCCAATAAGGGGTGCAACTAAGTAAAATAAAGCAACACATACACATCAAGTAAGCAGGGATAGCTAATGAATATGTAACCCGTGTGTATGTTAAAACTCCATTTACCAGGGCACTGGACAGAGGAGGGATCCTCCAAGTGACCACGGCTGCAATAAAGAATGCCTGCTTTCTAATACTAAAAAGTGTGATAGAAAGTTTCTATGTGGCCAGTTTTGGTATCATCTTCAACCTATGGACATAACCTGACAGTGAGGTAAGTGCTAACTAATGCTCAGTAACACCATGCACATGCTAATGTGCTCCTTTCACTGAGCCTTGTGCACCATAATGCTATCTTCAGGGTCAGCTGAAACTTCGTTATCTGTGCTTGTTTCAGCTGGAGTAAATTTCCTTCAGAGTAGCTAGTAAGGGGCTATGTTTTGGATTTGTGCTGAACAGAGGGTTGACATAATTTGTTTCTGTTTATTGGCAAGTAGGGCTTATAGAGACGAGGCCTTTCCTGCTTTTGTACTGCCATACTGTAAAGAAAGTTGGGAGACTGGGAGAAGACACAGCCAGGACAGGTGACCCAAACTGACCAAAGTGACCATGTGACATCATACTCAGATACATACTCAGGATATAAAGCTGGGGGGAAGAAGAAGGGAAGGAGGGACATTTGAAGTGATGGCATTTGTCTTCCCAAGTCACCACTGCGTGGGATGGGGCCCTGCTCTCCTGGAGGTGTTGAACACCTTGCCCAAGCCATGGGAAGCACTGAATTAATACCTTGCTTTGCATTGCTTGTGTGCACAGCTTTTTCTTTCACTATTAAACTGTCTTTATCTGAGTCTACGAATTTTCTACCTTTTACCCTTCCGATTGTCTCCCTGATCCCACTGGCAGGGGAGTGAGAGAGTGGCTGTGTGAGGCTTGGAGACTGGATAGGGTTAAAATACAACATTACACCTAAAAGATTCTGCAACAGCATGAAAGAAAAATCAAATGAGATCTCAGTCCTCTGAACATGCATGTAGCTGTATTTAAAGTTAGGAGGAGTTATACTTACCAAAGACAACTTACAAACTTACTAAAAGCAACTTACATTTAACAAAGCCAGTATATGCATTCTGTCCTTCACGTTAGACCGAAATGGAAATAGTTTAATCGCCCCATTCACGACTCGCAAGAAAAATCTTTTTTTTCTATTTGAACTGAAGTCTGTTGGGCATATGCACTGAGAATGTGTGTGGCCTTGCAAGTAGCAGGTGTGACCAAGTTCCTCTTGGAAATCTTGGATCTCCAGCCCAGCACCACTATCGTCTTCATCCACAGCCCCAGCCCATGCTCAGCTTGTGACCAGCCACCACTTGGATGCCAATACACTCACACAGACCTCAGCTCCTCATTTGTTCCTCATCATTGCAAAAGCTCTCACATTTTCACAAGTTTAGGAGTAGGCTCTTTCTCCCACATTCAAATATCCCCAGGGGCAAAACACAAACCTTAACTAAGCAGCAGGTGTAGATTCACAAATAACAGCTCATAGGAGATCTGGTACCTTCAGTGAAGTTGTGAGGCTTTTCAAAACATTACATCACTTCCCACCATGCCAGCCCACTCCATACTAAGATCAAGCATTTTCCAAGAGGTCATGCAATGGTGAAGATTTGTGTACACTCCAGGAGACAGTCCAGTCCTTGATCTGGCTTTCATTTTGTTAAAATAATGGTTTACACTTTCTTTGGTGAAAGCCAAGTTAACACACAACATAATTCTAGACTGCCTTCCATAAAACATTGTGGTGTGAGCTGAAGAAGGATTACACCTTCCAGAGCATCACTGCAGTGCAACCCAGCAGCAGTGCTCACTTATCCTTAAGTGACTATTAAGTAATACACCATAAGGAAACAAAGTGACGCTGTAGAAATGTGGAGTCATCAGGCTGCCCATCTACTACTGTAAAAGCCTGCTGAGCGTGCTTCAATGTACTTAACTCCAGAATTAAGAAGAGTTACTGCAATATTATTAACTACTTTTCTATAAAAGGAGCATAAAAATAAAGCACAAGATATAACATCCTTGTTCCCACACAAGAAAGATTACTTATTACATTTGAGCACAATCCACTTATGCAATCAATGTTTAATTGCTGTACAAGGTCAACCAAGAATTTAAATTGGCACTAAAGGAACTGCTCCCTGGGTCAGCAGCCAGTCCCAAGAAATTAAGTTTAACCTCTCTCTCACCTCCTCTGCCCCAACCCAGCATTTGAATAATTAGAGAACCACGAAGATAATTGTTTTAACTGGGAGCAAGACTGAGAGTTTAGGGATGCAAAGACAGCTTCCACTCACTCTTTAATTATTGGTAACCAAAGGACCACACACATACACAGAGGTAATAGAAATTTTTTTCCATCTTCTTCACTGGCTTTGCTCCCTAACCAAGGATGTTTTATCTGTATGGCTAACAGTAAGCACAAAATCGTCCAGTGATACTCAAGTAAATGTCTTCATTTTTTTTTTTTTTTTTTCAATACAATAGCTAATAGCATTAGCATCTCACTGCATGAGGAATCCTCCTAGGAACAATGCTTGCCTGCCGTGCAGGCACATCCACTCTAGAAATAACACAAGTAAGTTGCATCCTGCGAAACAAATGTAACGCACAGCTTATTACCCTGCTTCTTGTTTACCAGCATAGAGGCTTCCCCTGGTATGACAGTAATGGAGGCTTCACTGAACAAACCCTGCTCTACAAGGAGTCAGAAATATGGCTGCATAAACACAGTCCAGTACATATAAATACCTGTTAGTTGTTGGTACCAGAATGAACCAGGACATGAGGCACTTTGGGGGAAAACAAAATAGATTTTAAAAATCTCAGACTAATTATTTAAAATACCTAAGAAGATTTTTAATCACAGAAGTATTAAAGGAGTCTAATGCTGAGTGTGGAATCACTTCCTGAATATGTCAAAGTTACCTGTGCTCATGTGAGCTCTACTGTTACGTACCTTTACATGAAGAGCTTTATAAAAACCAAAGCTACTAGTCAGGCTTTTTGGTTTTAGTGGTCTTCAACCATTCTCACACACACGTGCGTACACACACGCGTGCAACTGCACAAGGCATATCATCAAACGTACCTACTTTGATGGTAGCTAGTTCTGCATGGCAAAAGCAGACATTTTCTTGTTACCTAATTGACCTTTCATTAAGAATTTGTTACACCTGAGTAACAAATTCATATCCCACCTAGAACCTAAGCGAAAGTCCAGACAGTTTAACCCAAATACAACTGCATAACCTTTTGTGTGCTGCTAGCACAGTATTTACAACAAACTCCAGAGGAGCCTCTTGATTCTCTCTGACGTGTTCTGCTTGCAGCCTACATTCAGGCTTCACACTGAACTACAGCATGCTCGCTTTCCATTGCCCATTACGGTTGTGTATTGCTTAAGAAAATAAACATTAGACATATTTGAGCCTCTGTTTTCAGGTAAAAAGCAAGAAGGGAGAGGGACAAAACTTCTCATAATGCAATTTCTACAAACACCCTGTAGCAAGCAACTGCCAGCTCCAACAGCCACACGGCCAAGTCACTGGTGTGCGCTCATTAATCTGGAGCACCCATTTTAATCAATACTCAGTGTGGCTGGTGAGGTACTGCCCAGCACCCTCAGATGTCTGTCAGTGGTGTCAGTGTCAGAAACAATTCAGGGACAGGGTTTTACCATCACTTAAAAAAGGGAGGACAAGTGCATTTCCATCTGCTCAACTCCATGAGACACTTTCTGGAGTAAAGGGAAGGATTAAGAAAGAGAGAACTACAAAATTTGGGAGGAAGTGAAGCCCCGGTGCATGACTTAAACACTGGCAAACAGGAAGCAGAGGCTTCCCTTAGTGCCCCATCTCTGGAGGGGTCCCAGCAGCACTGCACAGGAGGGGAGGAAGGGCCCTAGCACACAACAGCACAAGCACGCTGACAGCTATTTTTACAGGGCCCTGTCAGGATTACAGCAGGCTTATTTTGGAGCAAATTATCTGTCAAAACAGAGCAATAACAGGCACTTTCCTTGCTGGCAAGAGCAAGAGTTTTGGCTAAAACAGCACAACAGAGAGACCTGCACACCATCACATACATGCTGAAGATGTTATGGATCCTGCCCCTTTGTCCAAGCCCATTCTAGCAGCATCCAGCACACCTAAAGAGACTGCACCTAGGTTGTCCTCCGATGTGCCACTGCTCTGTAGCCATCTGAGAGGTCCTACACCACCACATTCTCATGTCACTATCAGCTGCAAAGCAAGTGCCTCTTTCTCTCCAAACATTCAAATACTTATCATGACTTAAGTTCAGTTTTGTTTTCTACCTTATGAGCACACCCACAGTCTCCAAAGTTCAGGCCTGATGGTACCACGGGCAGCTTCAGCACCTCTACTGTAGATTGTTTCAAGTGCTATCTTGTTTTAATAATTAAAGATTGTTAGTAAGTACTATTACCAGAAAAATTCCTGCTTGCTTTTTATGCTCCTGGGCCATTCCTTGAAACATAAAGTAAATTCTTGTCCTGTACTATAGATAAAAATAATTCCTTATACCAGCTTCACATTCATTTACCTCCATTTTGTAGATACATGAACACTGCATTTTCAGATATTCACTTTCCAACCACCTGAGGAATGATAAACAGACACCCACCTACCTGGCATCCAGACCTCAGACTTCATCACACACTCCACTCAAACCATAAATATATCCACATTTGGCACCAAGTAACAAGCAGACACTTTTCCTATTATCCCTCAGGCAAACACAAGCAACCTAAACTTCCAGCCCTGGGCTTTGCTCATTATCACTGGGTTCTTCAATTACGATGAACAACTGCAGTTCTGCAGAACTTCAAAGATTTTTTTAGGAATACCAAGGCACTGATGAAATCAAGATTAACACAGGCCTTTTCCTTTATTTCCTTGACATGTAATACTATCAAAATGAACCTCAAAATTCCATATGAAGCCAGAATAAAATGCATCCCTAACCTTAACCACCTTGACATTCCCAAACAAAACTTGAGGTCTGTATGAAGCATGGGTAAGCTACCTTCCTTCTCTAATGGCTCTCAGAGCAACACATTGACTAGCTGGGCCACTGTGAGAGGGAAAGGCATTCCTCCTCAGTCTACTCAATAACTCCACAGCCTCACAGGAGCAAAAAGCAAGGGTCTTGCAGCTAACTTATTGACAAGAGTAATTTTTGCCATTTTCAGACATATTTGCTGGCTCAAAAATACAACTTTAGAACAAAGCCTTTCCTGCTTCCACTACCCGTCCTAAATTTTATATCAAGGGCTTAAGTTCTGCTTTCATTTACAGGAATGTAAGTCAATGATAGTAGAGATTTTGACTAATAAACACAAGTATAGAAAATGGACCCTATAAAAAGAGATACCCAAGTCATTTTGCACGCTACGTAGTTAGATCCTGTTTGTATCATGGAAAAACACAAGTACTCAATATATTTGAAATCTTTTCCAGATGTGGAAGTATGCCATTCTGCTCAGGATTTTTGGACACTTTTTTTTTTTTTTAACCATTATTGGTTTTAATAAAACGATTTAAACACACTCGAAAAACCTCACTCAATATATGTTGTGGTTTGACACAACTGAGCGTCAAGCATCTAAAATATCAATTATTTTATAAGGAAAACAAAATAAGAAAATATTGAGGAAAACTAGATGGCTGCGAGGCAAAAAACAGGTTCACACTTAAACAGTTGCAGTACCAAGAGAAAAAAAAAAAGTTTATTACTAACAAATTAAAAGTTAAAAGATATAACAAGAAATTGAAACACACACACACCCTCCCCCCACTCCCTTCTTCTCAGCGCTTTACCCTTCTTTTTTAACTAGCACAAAAGATAACACAACATAGGATTCTAGTCAGTGTTACAGTCCTAAAAAAAAAGTCTCTTTCTTATGCTTAAGGAAAAGAGGGTTTCTTCTTCTTGCTTCACATGGTTTCTCAAGCTGCCCCCAACAACAGACCCGCCCGGAAAGAAACAATCTGCTGTGGTGTAATACATCTATAAAAAAATATCAGTTTTTTCACACTGCCACACATGGGCCATCACATGGGGTTATCAACCTTTTAAGGATGGGTCACTTTGGCCTGAACACAAAGGCTTTTTCTGCTACAAATCCTTAAAAGCCCCTCACTGCTTCTATGTATATCTTGGCATAGGCACTCTCTCTTCACAAACTTCAAGGGCCACACATAAGTCTTCCATCCCCCCATATGCTTCAAATGGATTGAAGAGACAAACAGTTTGAGATATTACAGATTCTTACCACCGCATGCAATAAGTATTTTTAAGCTCCGCGCGAGGAACGCGGCACCGCCCCTTTTCTCCGCCGCCATTGTCAGCTCCATCTCACATGGCTTACTCTCTCTGACTCTGAAACCTCTATGATGAAAAAAAAATGGTCTTATGCAGGCTTTATGGTGAAGAAAACTTCGCTCTTTTTGTGCTGCTGGCTGCATGGTGGTTCGGCTCGAAGTGTGCTGGCTGCAGAAAGGAGGCTCCGGCCGGCTCCCGCCGGCTCCACATGGAGAGCAGGGTGTGTGTGTGTGTGTGGGGGGGGTTGTGAAAGAACCCGCCGGTCCCAAGAAACCGCTCTGGAAAGATCCCAGCTGCGCAGCAGTCCACGGCTGGGTCCAGCTGTCTGGCAGTCTATGGCTGGGTTTAGCAGTCCATGACTGAGTTTAGCTGCCTGGGCTCTGGGATGGTTCCTCCCCCAGCAGCCCAAGGTCCGTGCTGTGGCATCAGGAAGAGGAGAAGGGGCCGGGGCTTCGGCCCGGCCCGACCCGGCTCGGCAGGGCCTCGGCCCGGCGGGGCCCGGAGGCTCCGAGGCCTCCCGACCTCCCTCAGGCGGGCTGGAACAAGAGGAACTCCCGCCTTTCTGTGCAGCTTAAATGAGCAAATTTTCGAGAAGCGCCATTGGTCTAAAAATCTGTCTATCAACTCAGATTCAACCCACTACAATACAGATACTAATTTTTTTCCATGGTCAGTGCTAAAAAAAAAAAAATAATTTCAAAACAAAGTCTTCATTCTTCAGCTCTTAATGATTTTAATAAGCATCATGTGTTGTTCAAAGTTACAAAAGACTACCAGTACCAGGCAGTGACTGTAGAGGTCCTGCTGCTATGAATTTCACATCTCCATTAAGAGCCCTTTAGGGCTTGCCCCTCTTGCACTGTGCAAGGCCCTTGTGTTTACATGTCAAGCGTTCCCTCAGGTAGAACTCTCCAAATGACCAAAATCATGTCACTTTATAAAATCCTGCAGCTCCTTTGACCAATTCACATGTCTTCAATTAGATTTATATTTAACCCGGAATCTTATAAATTTCCAGTTTATCTATTACCCCTAAGTGTAGACGTCTCCTCACAAGGCTTTAGTCTAAAACACACACAAAGATTGCCATTGTGAATACAAGACAATCTTTACCAGCACAGAGCTGCTGCAAAAGCGAAGCTGAAGCAATGCAAGTCACCAGCTGCAGCCAATGTTCAACCTGTGCTCTGCACCCATGCTGCCTGACAGAAGTCTACACTGTTGCACTGAGAGATCAGCAGCCAAATCTAGCCCAAAAGCAATCTTCCCTACTTCTGATGGTTCTCCTCCCTGACAATTTAGCAGCATGGCATCGATCCAAATGGATTGCACATTAAAGACATTAAAGCTTCTGTAATTTTATGTATCCTGCCTGAACTACAAGGGAATAAGGTTGTTGGAAACACAAACAGGCTAGAGTAAGAATAGCCAAGGAAGCTACAAGCTAGAATGCAAAATACACAAAATCCATGCAGCCAGGTGCACATAAGAAAAAAGAATTCACTGGCAGTACTGGATTTCTAGCTATGAAATGCAGCTACACCAGCAATATGCTTATGTAACAGCAATCAGCTGGCAATCAAAGCACAAAGCCCTTCAACATCAGTCCCTTTAACTGCTCCAAGAATAAATTCAAAGGCCACTTGTCACCACAACAGCTGTCCATCCAGCTCTTCTGTTTTGCCTATGTTTTTGTTTTCTTAGATGGGGAATGTCTGTTACAGATTCATTCATGTTTGTCACCATCCTCCAGCCAGTGGCCCTTCATGTGGTTGCTAACTGAAAATGCATCTTAAAACAGATAAAAACATCTTAAGTTCCGACCTCTTGTTCAGTAGGAAGATAATGCAGGTTTTGTCGCCTCTAATAATAATTTAAACATCACTATGAAAGTTCAGTTGCCCAAGGTCACATGCCTGAGGAGGTGATATGCGTGAACCCCTCTGCCAGCATCCAGCCAGAACCACTCACACTTGGGTGAGGACCAGATTATTCAGGAGCCATCTACTTCTGGGCTGCAAACCGGTCAAGAAAGCCCACACCAGGTCTGATCCTTGTAGTAATGCTACAGACACTGCTATATAGAATCATAAGTGAACAGGTTGGTAAAAAAAGTCTTACATAATAAAGATTTTAAGAGGATTTTATATAATAGTATATTTCAGATCCTATTGCTCGAATGATCCCACTGAAATTCTCCAAATTATTTTTTCCTCTCAAGGAATTTGCGTAAAAACATGGAATCAAAGCAAGCTTCTGGATATGTTTCACTGATGAGCTGCCCACAAATTTGTGTCCCCATTACTGCTCCCTCCCTCCATCCTATTTGACTGCACTCTCTTTAAACAGATTCATGTATTTATGAGCCAATAAACATTTTGGCTGCATCTTGCTCTACAGACACAGTAGATCCCCTACAGAGAGGCATAAAAGACTAGTCTTAACAAGGGCTCAAAAGGCAGTCTCCTCCTGTCCCCAAAGACAAAATTTGTTGTTTATTAATCCAGATCAGCAATTGCAGGAGAGGTGAAAAGTTAACCCCCCATCATTGATTTATATTGTGGCAGTAGCCTTATGTAAAATAACAATAATTTAAACTACAGTTTTATGCACACAGCTGCCTTGATTAAAACAAACCAACCAATACTGCCAGGTTTGCTTTGATGCAACACTTCCACAGCACACAGCTGGTGGCTAGTGAGTGGACAACCAACAGCACAGAACCAGCACACACAGTCACAGGCAAAGTCACCTCCCACCACCATAGCATCCAGTGTAAAGACTTCAGCAACAGGAAACCTTCTCCCAAGTTTCATTCATACCAGAGACCATACAATGAAGTGCTAAATAACTCCTCTACTTCTCCATACGTCTCATAGGCAACTTTGGAGTTGGACCTACAGGCAGACCGATCAAAAAGTGTGAGCCCTATCCATAGACAAACCATGCAGGACCATTGTTGTACGGGTTGGTTGGACAGTGGCCCAAACAATAAGCTGTTTTCAGAAAATCAGGGATTCATCCTCTTATGTGGAATGAGGCAGGGATTAAGCCTTAATTTAGCACCATTTAGAAAAGATTACCCTTTAATTGCAATAGGTGTTGGCAGACACTGGCAGCAATGAAAAGCCTTTATCCTGCAAAGCTTCCAAGCGGTCAGTGACAGCTCCCAGGCCAGCAGCAGAGAGCCAGCCCGTGCTGTCCCCAGCCAGCTGCTCAAGGCCACTGGACCAATGGGGTGGAATGCAGGGGGCACACAGCTGCAACCCAGCTGCAGAGACAAACCCCTCACTCATTGGCATTCAGATTGGGTAGGGCATGCAGGGCTGCCACAGTGCACTAAGGAGCCAAAGCCTTCAGAAGGGCTCAGCTGCCAGTACCACCTAGAGCTCTGCCTAGCAGGACCCAGTTGGTTTGGGCAGAGATCCAGGATCGGGGATATGACCACTTCCTGCCTTCTGGTATAAGTCTGTCCAGGTCAGCAGAGGAAGCTCCCCACTGACCTCAGCTCTGCCATTCTCTGGTGACAGGACAAGAGAGGTGTCATGCCGTATTTTCTGGCACAAAGAACTCTGCTAAAGCACATGCATGACATGCCTCAGATGGAAGGTTGCCAGATCCCTGACAAGGGCTCCCAACAGCCCAGTGCCACTCAGGAGCCTGTTCCAAATGTCTTCTAATTTGGAGCAAAGCTAAATGCTCTTCCAGATTGGCACCCAGGAAAATGTAATTCTTGTTCAAACAGATTTTGCTGCGGCAGTAATGTCTGTTTTACATCTGTGCTGGATTAATCCCAGTTTAGGCTGGCACAGGACATCCCAAAGCCTACTTCAGTTTAACTCAACCCAGCTTAATTTGTAAAAGTTAATAGAAAGTAGTAATTTCTATGCACAGACAAGGCCTTAAACCAAGGTTTAACCTTCTTCCTCTCCACTCCTTACCCATGCCTGGCAGTGCCTTGCATTTTTGACAGCCTCAGGCCTGAAAGATGAAGCCACTGCCCAGCTGACTGAGCCATCTGAACTTACTGGGAACCAGTGAAGGGAGAAAGAGTTCTACAGAAAGGAGGCTGTAAGCTGGAAAGCAAACTGTGAAAAAAAGACTGATTAGATGAGGAGCCATGAGAAGTACTAGTGTCAAGGGAGAAAGCAAATCTTGTAAGGAGGAGGCAAAGAGTATTTGTCCAAGGGAAAAGATAAGAGATGACAGCCAGGACAGTGGCATAGGGTAACAGTGGTAGCAGAATGATCAGCAATTGCAGTGGAATTCAGCAGAAAATCAAGGAAAAGGAACAAAACCAAGTGTAAGAGGAAGTAGGAGTGGGAAGAAGAGACATGAGCCTGTAGCTGTTTGTCCACTTCAGATACGAATGGGCAGCCTCATCCTCTTTGTGCCCTAACTGCTTCCAGTTTCTTAGCCAAAGGCTGAAGTTTGTCTCCTATGCTGGAAGAAAACTTGGCCAGTAATTGTGTCTTTTGCTCAGAGCATTCTTCCCTAAACATTTAAGTTTCAAAAATTCAACACCAAGTAGCCCAGCAGTGCACTCAAAAACATCTTAGAAGAAACTTTAGTTTTAGATATTATTAGTTATCCTTGGACATTATTACACTTCCTTGCATTCACTGTCACTGCTACCCTTGCTGCTCATTCTCAAACGAAACAGCGGGTACATCTATACAGGACCAATGTCTAAAGCATAATTAATTCAAAATAAAATTGTGATCCCAACACAGAACAGAGAATCGCATCTCATACTCAGCGACATACTGAAGCAGATCAGTTTTATTTTTTAAGACTACAAGGAAGAATTCTCTATCTCTCCAGGAGTTCATTTCATATTTAGAGCTTGAATTTGAGCAAGTCGATTTGTTGCATTATAAACAGACTCTAGTTTTATGCACACAAAGGCCACAAAGTTAAAGAAAAAATGAAAGAAATTGAGTAAGAGCAACTCTAGCCATCCTCACAGATGTTAGTTCAAATTCCTTGAACATAACTTTTCCATTATTACTGCAGTCTTTTGCACTGCAATAAGAAAGAGAAACAAGACATATGCCCATTATCTACAGACCTGGAATTTCAAGACACTAGATCAGTAACCCAATAGGAAAACACTACAACTACACTCTGCTGCAACACCAGTTCCAAAGCTAGCATTAAGACAGATCTTAAAACAGAAGAAGAGGAGTTAAACAATTCAAGAGTTAAACAACCTAAGCCTGAGCACTGGAGAGCATTCCTGGGTGCACAGACACCAATTTGCAACTGGGCTCTTCCTGATAGCTCTGGAATCCTTTAGGAGTAAAGTCTAGCTTTAGAGTCTCACTGAACTAAGAGGCAGTGGAATAAAACTTGGATCTGCATAAACTCCACATCTTGTGAAGGCTCTATTCCCTTGTACAGCAGTGCCTACTGAAGATTAAGGCCACATTCTTCATACAAAGACTAGCGTTATGTGCAGTAAGACAAAGCTAACACATGACTAGCACAGCATGGTACCAGGCAGCAAATGGAGCCCAGGGCAAGAAAAATACTTTCATCAAATTAATCACTTTCTATGGCAATGACCCTTGCCATAGACAACCATGATAATATAAGAAGAAAATATATTTCTCATAGAGCAGACATAGAAATATAGTGTCAACCTTAATGCTCTTTCACGCCTGTTGTGGGAAAAAGGGCATACAAAGTCACATTGAGAGTGGCAGACCACAGGGCTGATAAATGCTCTTGGAGGCCAGTTCTCACAATTTCGCAAGCCAAGAACCTTAAAAGTAAATGCCTCACAGGGGTTTTGCCAGCCCCAGAAGCTTCATCGGATGAATCAGATTCCAAGATGTTCCCCAGCCACAGTCCCTCACACTGAGGAGCATGAAAGGAATGAATGTCTTACTGTGCTCCCCAAAAACCCTAAGAATAGAGAGGTTAAAGGGAACATCAGACCAATTTTAATGTTAACAGGCTTTGTGTCACATTAAAAGGGTCCATTTGCTTCAGTCCCAATAAGTCATTTATATTTTAGGGCACTAGGCCATATTAGAACAATCAGCTACAAAGCAGTGGACTAGTTATTATATATATACATATACCTGCATATGCTAGCAGCTCTCTCCCACCACATTACTGCACTCTTATTGTTCGGTTTCTACCTGTTTCCCAAGTGAAATGAGTAGGCATTTCTCCTTGTCTCCTTGCACAGAGAGGATAAGAACAAGCTGATTTATTATTAAGTGCTCAGGTGGAAGAGCTGTCTGAAACATTAAAGTGCCAGGAAAGCTGTGCTCTCCCTACCCTCCACAATTCCACGTGAGCCTGGAAAACAGAGTATTTCAATGGGAAAGTTTCCCTCCAGACTTCCAGGACAGACTATGCTCAAGTCCATTATCCCAGCAGCCTTGTTTTTGTAAACTCTACAAAGCAGCCCTCAGAGGCCGTCTCTACTTCCTAAAATTCTCCCAGATTTCAGGAAGGAGAAATCACAAGATATGTACTTAAGCCTCCTTCAAGCCATGAAGAGTCCTAGCTACAATTTCCCTCTGATTCACTACTGTGCTTACCTCCACTGTGAACCCAGGAGGACAGGAAAGTGTAATGGATCACACGAGCGAAAATTACTCCTGGAATACAGAATTTTTCCCACCCCAGGACCCCACAGAAGTTAAAGGTAACCACAATTCATTCACATCATTTAAGGAGTTACATTAGCAGTTCACAAGGACAGAGAATAGAATGATGCAGAATACATGCAGGGGCGAGAGAAGGGCTTCAAAATTACCAAACATCAGAGTGATTAGTGGGATCACTGCAAAAGCCTACATGCAGGAATAAAGCTATAAAGCCCATTAAATGCCTGGCACTGACAGAAGACAACTAACTCTTCTTTGCATTCCTTTCCAAAGGGGTAATACTGCAAGTGTCACGGTAGTCAGTATTCCTTCAGCCCTCCTGAAGTCCAGACAAAAAACTAATATATCTCACATGCTCCACTTGGTAAAATCCAGATTCAGCTACTCAATCCTTCAGTGTGTATTCACTGACTAAACAGAGCTGGAGGGGGTGAACCATAAAAATGAGTTCAAACTTTAGAATTTAAACGCTGGGGCATATTTTAAAGCACAGCGTGCAAAAAACATACATACGTAAGCAACAAAATAACAGCGTTGCAGAATTGTTGAGACTGAGGACTGGAAGGGAGCTCTGGAGGTCATTTACTCCAACCTTCCTGCTTAAAGCAGGGTCACCACCACACACATGCTCAGGACATTGCCCAGTTGGGATTTCAGTGGGTCCAAAGATGGAGGCCACAGAACCTATGGGCAAAGAACAGAAAATAAGTTACACATGGCACATTGCGTTTGTGGTTACTTGTGTATGTGCTAGGGCTCTGTCTTCATTTTTTCCGGACTGTTCTGCAGCAACAGAAAGAATACTGGAGGCTAGAGCTGAACAACTCCACAGTTTGATTTGTTCCAAGTGACTCAAATCTGCTCTTAAAATATTTCTATGATTACTGAACGATCGTAGAACAAGACTTCATTGTATCCAACTGGAGGAGGGGGAAACATTTAAAAACAATCCTACTCCCCAAACACTGCTCTAATTTAGCCATTAAGTGCAAGTGGTCTTCTTTACCAGACATTAATTTGGATATTTTGGCTTTGGCCCGCCTTTAAGTAGCTTCCCAAATTGGAGTCAATTAGTAGAGAACATCCATACAAAAAAAAAGAAGGTATTAATAACCCTTAAAAGAAGAAACTTGCGTAAATGCCTTCCTTATATGTTGCATTTTGTGTCTGAGTCAAACATGTCTGAAATAAAGCCTGACAGAGCTTCAGGAGGAAGTAGATGTTATACTCAACCCCGTAAATTGCACTACGAGCCAGAAGTGTCTAGTGCATACATATGAACCTTCCTACCAGCAGATGCTCCTCATCAGCACATCCTGAACCCTTTTCATCTACACTAACCACTGCAACGTGACTCTCACCAAAAAAAATACAGTCTCATATCAGTTTCTAAGTCGGCTATGTGCTGCGGTGTGGCACCTTCCCATGGGAACATCCCATCTCTGCTGCTCACCACCACAGCACTTAGTGTTTACCCCAATAAACCACCTCGAGCAAGAGAAGACAAACACCAAGCTATTAACAGGCAAATCTTGTGTAAGACCACCATCAGCTCTCCACCACTGACAGACACGACTTATCTGTCTGCAAAGACAAATTTTCATTTGAAGCTGGCTAGAATTTAGTGTTAGTATTTAGAGATAGTTTTTTGAGTATTTAGTCACAAGAGCAGGAGACAGCTCTGTTGTCTGGACATTGCTTGTCCCAGGGCAGAACAACATTCTTTCCAGTTAACTATGCTTTAGATAAAGTACCCTGAGCCAAAGCTTATTTCCTTTTAAAGCCAATTGTGCATATACTTGTACAAGTGGCACTGTTGTAACATTAATATAGTGAATACAGAAATTACCATGTAATGTTTATTATATAAACAAGCCCATGCAAGACAAAAAAAACCACTCAAGACAAAACCTGAAATACATGCACAGCTGAAAGCAAGTTACACATGGGAACTGCTAACATTTTAAGAATGACAGGCTTGTAACAGGTTAGTAATATTAAATTTCAATTAAAACTCCTAATATTTTTTAACTTCTTAAAAAGTTTTTAAAAGAATCTTCACTTCTGAAAATCTTTTGGTAAAAACTCTTTGTGAACAGAAAAAGGAGAAAGTTTATAAAGGTTATGTCAAGTCCTCTGCTCTCCAACTGCAGCAATTTCACAACCAGCCATAGTCCCAAAACAACTCCAAAGCCCTAAGGATTTACAGAGGAACATACAGCTGAAGACAGGAAGGAGGCTGGAGCTGGTTGATGAACCAAGCAACTCCAGTTTCATCTTCCACTGGGGAGTGGAGAGCTCAGACACACCTCCCTGCCACTCTCCCAGCCTGTCCAGCTTAGGCTACCCCCAGCCTCAGAGATTCCCTTCCAAATCTGTGAAGACTGTGGCTCTTGAGTGCACAATACATGCAGGGACAGGCAGAGGAGGGCGAGAGAAAACAGCATCCTCGAAGGAAAAAAACTAACCTAAAAAAAACCCTAAATTGTTGTCTTTTCCATCTATTGCTTCCCTTTTATCTTCTGAACACAAAGCAATTTTAAAACCAAACAGAATTCTCAAAAAGATACATATTAAATTAGGAGATTGAATTCAACACGCGTAATCAAAAAAGATCTGAACAAAAGGGCCAAACCTCCATGCAATGGCAAGGAAGGAATGACAAGGAGCCAGAAAGAAAAGAGCGACATAGCTCTACACAGCTACACTTTTGGGAAAGATGCCTTCAAAATTCCTTTCACAGATCCAACTAAACTCTCCGGGAAAGTTTATTTGGGAAGCAGACACATCACCCTTTTCAAAACTTTAGAAGGGCAAGGTGGATAGGAGGGCTGGGGGAGATAGGTGGGGTGTGAGACAGCAAAAGGTATCAGAGAAGGCTGCAACATCCTCCACCAGAACAGCTCCAGGAAGGATGTTCCTGTTGAACACAGTACTTGGGCAGTCATGGGGAATGTTTTGGCAATGCGCAGGATACACAAGTTCTAAGCCCAGTTACTAGCTCATATCTCATTTTTGCTCTCCTTTATCCCTTCCCACCATTCAACTGGCAGCTGACAATACTTACATAAAAGAGTGAGCTACACATCCTTTCATTATAAAGAAGTAAATGACCATACACATCTTTCAAAATCCATTCTTAAAAAGAGCAGTAGATTAAAGGTCTTTCCTTCTTGCATTTAGCTATGGCTTGCAAAAAAGAGACTAGAGCTTTTTCAGTCTTCTCATAATGCTAGAATTTACCAGACATGCATGTACATACACAAAAAAGGAATAAAAATACAAGTAGCTGCCTCCTGTTACAAGACATTCAGTACGTGCTTATACTTTATTAACTTCCAATATAATATAGAATTCTGCATTGTGTTTGCTATGTGCCATGGGGAAACTTGTATTTACAATTAGGTTTGATGTGCACAAAGATTTCTCACTAAGGTCACATTAAACCAAGGCAAATCCATCCGTTCAGTATTTAACTGCCTGTACTGCAGCACAGTTGTGAGAGACAGCATTGACTCATGGTCTGTATTTAAGGAAGTTTCATCGAAAACAAAGGCGACAAGAATTAGAAATTCATACCCTCAACAGGATTAAAGAAGGAATGCATGTTAAAATAAGATACAACTCCAGTGGTAAACATGAAATCTAAAATCCCTTTCCTTCAATTTACTTTCTCAAGAATTTAATTAGGGAAACATCCCTAGTAACCTCATTGACACAGTAAGGAAATTTGTGATGTTGTAAACTAAGGACACAAGACAACAGTTTTAAAAGTTTACTGTTTCAAAAAGCAAGTGAGCTATTCCAATATCATAAGGGTTTTGGCCATTTCCAAAAGGAGAGAGTTCAACATACCAAGGGTAATTGGTTTAAGTTTAAACAGCTGTGCTCCAAAACAGACATTCCCATTTCCTGCCCATAAAACATTCCCAACCCAGTTAAAATAAAGGAGGGAGAAAAGACAAAAATCTGGTGCTGCAACTGCAGAACCAAATCCAAGTATTTATGAGGGTGTCTTGCTGAACTTCCAGGTTGCGGTGCCTATACTCCTACCAAACACTGGGGCACAGCTCCGAGGACATGTTGGCACATAACTTTCCTGCTGATGGGGAAAAAAGGTCACTGCAGCTCTGGTCACTAGGTTTCAGGGTCCATCTGCACTCCCATTAGATCTCCCAGCTTGTAAGTAGTTAGAGAACAACACAGACTAAGCTGTTTTTAGAAAAGTTGCCCCAGAGTCTCTTAATTAAAAAAAAAAAAAAAAAATCAAAGCAGGCTCAGAGTTACAGGTTTGGGTTTGTGGATGCATTTGTTCATACTAGGGGTTTAGGAGCACAGACATCTGTACAAGGTAAGCTGCTCAATTAGTAATTCAGATGTGCATATACAGAACCATCTCATGAGTATTAGAAGTCTTAAATTATTTGACCTTCAAAACACAGCTACTGGAGCCATGGAATTCCCCCTCCACAGGAGAGGATAAAGGGAAAATGCAAGGGCTGTTCAGGTACTTTCTAGCCTCTCTGGGTCCACATAAGAAACAAGTCACCAAATGACATCGGAGAAAAACACTAAATAATTATATACTGACTGCTTGAAAATGCATTCTTTCCATTTCCTTCCTAGCACCACACTGCTGAGAGGTTTCACACACAGCTTCCAAGAGCTAGAGGGCTGAGTGGACTACAGACATGTCATGCTACTCAGTCACTGGGCATCACAACCAAATTTCTCCCTCAAAACATACACAGCCTTATGCAGCAAGATGTGAGAAAATCCCTTCTGGTTTTGAGTTACCCATTCAGACAACAGAACAAGCTCCAAACAAACATCAGCCTTCATAATCAGAAAATACAGAGGATTCTGACCTTGGAGACTAAAATCAGATGTAACAAACTCTCTGTGCACAGGAAGCAATGAATCTTGTCTGGTTTGGGCAGGTCAGATGCCAGTTACGGTCTTAGTGACGTCAGTATACTTCTCTGTCTTGAAGCCAGAGCTGAACTACAGGCCCACTTCTGCCCAGCACTGACAGAGTGAACATGCAGAAGGACTTCCTAATGAATTAACCAAATACTGTCTCGCTGCCTACAGCACAGCACTCTGCACCGTGCTGGGAGCTCGCCAAGCTCCACACTGCACACTGGCAGCAATTGAGGGGTGAAAAGAAAAAAATTAAGGAGACCAAGGACTGCAGCACGCCACAGAGTCTGATCCATCCAGCACAACTCAGCACCCCACCAGACACACCACTTGTTTCAGTGAGAGCTGTGTAAGTCCTCATATGGCACAGCTGCTTCCCGAACACACACATAGGACCGCAGAGAATCCATATCCATTCCCACACTGGCCTTCAACTATGTTGGGGCCAAACATTCCCAATTAGCCCCATGTCCAGGCACACATCTAGACATCATGTGGGTCCCTGCTTGCACAGAGCCCCAGCAGCAAAACGACCTGTTTGTGGGCAAGACAGACCACACCTTTTAGCAGACTCCTCAGGCAAATCCCCACTCCAAAGTAAGGTGAGCCTGACATCCGCTGCCTGGTGTATATTTCAGCCAGATTAGTGAAAACCGCTGAGAAGAGAGAAGGGGGAGGAAAGTAGGAGGTAGAAAGAAGGAAGATGAGCTGGAGAATGGGGAAATGAAGGAAACAAGCCAGTTTGCAGTTATTATACTTAAAACTTCAGCTCTTCTCTGAAATGGAGGCTACTCCATTCATTTGAATGGCAAAGTTGATTTACGTCATTTCCCTCTGCTGAGGTTTTGCAGATCGTATTTCAAACTCACATTATATTCCTCTGTTGCTGGGTTACCAAATCTGAACAAACAATTCTCTGCAGTCTGCCAAAAGCAGAGAAAGAAAGCAAATGAATGCCTGGAGTATGCATCACCCTCTGGAAGTCATCTTACGGCCCCACACTGCTACAGATTAGTCACAAGCTCACATACCATAGACCAAAAGAGGAAATGGTGAACCTATTAAATCCAGGGGCAGTGCATAGACTTGAGAACCACTGTTCCCACCCTCCTGCCCCCTCCTAGTAAAATCAGACAATTTTCCAAATCATTAGAATTCTCTTGCAGACTAGAAGAAATATCATCCTAACTCAAAGGGATAAAACGGGTATTAATACCTCTGAAACTAGCAAGCATTTTCCCATAGATTTTGTATGGATAAATTAAGATTTGAAATGAGGAAACCGCAACAGCCCACGTGACAAAACACTGGTGACTGTAGGTTTAAGACTTTCAGTTTCCAGGCAGGATGTCTGCCGCACCAGGGGCTGCAAAAACTTCTGCTATAGGGGTGTGGGAACACACAGATGTCCCCCACTGTGAAGCCCCCCCGGGTTCACTCCAGCCCTCAGCAATATTGCTTGGAAGGAATCTTCCCCTGCAGCATCTGTGCAGAGAGGCCACCAGCATTCAGCTTTTGATCTAGTGTTTCTTACGCTAAGATGGTCTGATCCTGTTCTCTGAACACCCAGGCAGCCTCTCCATCCCACCTTCAAGCCCCAGCTCTCAGGTGCCCTCATCTGGGACCGCACATTGAAGGATGCCAAATGCAAGGCTCTAATGAATAATTTTTTGTGTAAAGACAAGAAATTCTGCAAGAGAGACTACATCCCAGGACAGATTTCAACCAAAGCCACCAGCCTGACAATAACATTGCCACTGCAGCATCCCCAGGACTGCTAATTCCCAGCAGCCAGGCCAGACAGACCCCACTCGCTGTGCAGCTGCTGTCTGTGCTGCTCAGGCAGCAGCTTCACCGCTAAGCTCAGCAGTAAAACTAGCTTAAGATGCTCCTCTCATTCCTTGTTTGCTGCTGCTTTAATGGACTCTAAGTGAGGTGGTACCTGCACAACCATGTGCAACACACCTGTGACCCAAACTGGGGTACTGACCTAAATCAAGAACAAAACCGAAAGAAAGAAAAATAACAAAGAAAATCTGTCTCAGCTCCACAGCGTAATTTTACTATAACCTCTCCACAGGACAGCAAACACTCAGTGCTGCCATACTTCCAAGGAAAAAACAGGCATCAAATTGCACTACTGTTGCCAAACACGGACACCTTGGCTTTAACTTAATGTAGAAACTTAGAAACAAATTATCTAATGCTTGCAGGAGGTCAGGGACAGCCCTCATTCTGGGCCAAGGCACAGACAAACACCCCAAACCAAAAGTAAAACATGACTTTTCCCAAAGACCCAGCTCTCAGCTGAGACTATACCAGTTTAGGGAAAACCACTTCTGCAGAAACATAGGGTTTTTTAAAATAATTCCACCTGAAGGTCCATACTATTCACCCAAACATTTATAGCTGTTCTAATACATAAGGTATAGTTAATTTTATCAGAAAAAGCCCAAGAAGAACATCCAGCAATTTCATAACGTAATCTGAAATCATCACTTCAAGAATATTATTTCATATTTTTAAGAAAGGCAGTTCAAGGAACACTGGCAAAAAAAAATTAATTTAGTAACATGAATCATTATGGGTTACTATTTCCAGTACACCAGGAAAAAATGGAACATTTGATTTTTCATATTTTGGGGGTTTTTTCTAAGTTAGAGGTGATCTCAAATGACATTAATGTCCTTTCCTTTCAGCAGGAATCAATATATCATCTGAATATTTATTAGGAAGAGGTTGCAAAGGTGTACCTGAGGCCTCAGAGGTACACCTCAGAGGTACACCTCAGAGGTTACCTTAGAGGTAACTGAACATCATTATTTACCATGATTAAACAGAAAGACTTGGTCAATTCAGCATTGATTGATGAGCACAGAGGGTCTAATCCCAGTCTGTCAGGGGTTTGTCAGGTAACTTTAGCCTAGCCGTTGCTTCCCTCTCTGCCCTCATGTTCTTACACACAAAATGAGCACAGCAGTACAACTAGCAAAATGCTTTGATAAATCCAGTGGGGAAAATCACTGCTACGTCAGCAAACAGTTTACAATGTCCGTCTACAAGGCACACAGCGTTACATGAGGTAGACAGGAAAGGAAATTATTTCTCCTTCACTTCGGAAGACGCACAGTTAAATGTTACGTTAATGACATGTAACATAATGAAATGTTAAACCAGCCTGGATGAAATATAACACACTCAATTAACTAGTACATATGTAAGTCAATTAAGCAAAGCAAAACTTCTGTCAGTGAGCACAGATCCTGTACACTCCACCTCAACATAAACAGTACAAATATTACAGCCCGGGACACACTACCTCAGCTGCATTATACACCCCACTTGAGCTTCACGGGAAACAAAGCAGCAAGGTGGTAGCTGGATTTTTCTTTCTTTCAAAGTCAGATTGCAAATTTACCCAGGAATCATCTACAGAGAAGTCATAAAATGGCTATTAAGTCAATACATGACTCTTACAGGCAAAAATTAAAAACAAGGGCTACCGTTACCATACTAAGAAATGAAGAGCCCTGTGCAGATCATTGCCAGTATCCTCCTAAGTTTGTTCTCCCCTTAAAAACCACAAACTACATACTACACTAACTGTGACATACTGACACGTGCTTTTAGACTTTGAGGATAGACATAGTCTACTTATGAACTTTCACATTATTACAGAAATAATTAATCATAACACCCATGTTTTCCAAGGGTACAAACACAATTCTATCACCACCAATACAACATAACAACTTAATCAGAAAGGAGCTTTGAACAGCAGACAGTTTCATAACTGAGCTAGTAGTTGGTTATAAATCTGACATCTTGAAGCAACTCCAAAGTACTGAGCAAAGCAGATAACTTCTTTTTCAAGCAAACCTTCCATGCTCCACACCCCGACAAATCATCAGGAAAGAAGTAACTGAATCCTCAGACAATCACTTTTGTGAGCTGGAGTGTACAAAGAGGCGATCATCCATGTAGGAAAAAAAAACAGTCCCAGCTCAGGCAGGTAGGCAGCCTTGTAATTTATACAATTAGCACCATCACCAAGGCTTGCAGGGCAACTTAACAGCTGAAATACAGCCTACAGAAAAAAACTTTGTTGCTTCATCTCCTAGAGGGAGTAAAAAAATGAATAAAATTATATGTTTACAACACAATGTAGTATTTCACTACAAGAAAACCAGTATCCTATTTCTCTGAACTAGAGAAAACATTTATCATAATCTTTATTACAGTTTGACATTAATTCCCTTTTACAAAAGCAAAGGTGGTACTGAAAATAACAATAAGTCTACCTGAGGAGACAGTTTGTATTTCAGTTTTGTTCTGTCAAATAAAATCATAGAAGAAATGCAGCACAAAGTACCTTAAAAGATATACAAGATCAAATCAGCACACATACAAATAAAAGAACAAGCTTAGAGAAGACTTGACCCCAGTTAAAAAGGGGTTCGTGTGGAGGCTCAGCAGTGCAAGGACAGAGCAGCTCCCCATTTTCACCAGGACAACTTGGATTGCAAATACTGAGAGTACAGACATATTTACAAAATGAGGTACAGCTCTAACAATGCCATTCACGCTCACCAGAGGGGTACAACAGTGAAGGTTAAGGCTCTGAACTTCTGCCACATCAGGGATTGTTTGTGTGGCAGGGACGAGAACCTGGCCAGAAAGATCTGATGACTGTAGTAGAAAAGCCTGTACTTTCAACAAACTGCATTACAAAGTTCCCACACTCAAACCCCATTTATCTGTGGTATGAACAGGGCCATGATACAGGGGTGCTTCACAGTATTGAACAAATTAAAGCGTATCCAGATCTACAACACCCCGCAGGACAGAAGACTGCTGTGTTCTTACCCCACACCCTGCCTAACGTGGCCTTGTGCCACTTAGCTCTCTCAACACAGATGAACAAAGTAAGATCTATAGAGACTAAAAGGGCTATATTTTAAAAGGCTGTGTGAAGTCACAGTTAAGAAGCAAGAGATGGAAAGCAATCTTGTTCTCGTTTGACATCAATCTCCCAATCTTGCCCACATTCCCCAAGAACAACTTAAGCAACCCAAGGTGGAGTCCCTTTAGGTTGGAGCTTGACACATAGTAAGTCTCATATGCCAGCGCTCCTCTAGCTGAGTGTGGGAAAAACAAGAAGTTGCATAATACAGCAAAGATTATAAACTCCTCCTCTGAGCATACGCTTCATACATATAGCTAAAGGTTAACAAGATCTACAGCAGACCAGACTCCGGCACGGCATCACAAGAAAAGTAGAGGACCAATGCTCTTTCCCTGTGTAGGCTATCAGAGTCCTCAAGCTGTTCCCAGAACTGTCTGCCTCCCAGGTTTTGACTTAATTAGTATGCACACACAAAGCAAATCATCCAAAACGTTAAAAGCAAAAAAGAGTGAGTCATTGCTGATTCTTTTTTTTTTTCTTTTTCTTTTTAATCTCTTTTACAAGCTTCTCAATTGTTACAGCCCCAAAAGAATGAAAAGACAATATCATCAAGCCTTTTTCCATCTGAAAGTCAAAACATATAATCTCCAAACACACATGGCACAGCTCAGTGACTAAAGGCAACCTGGATCCCACTGGTGTGTCAGGCACTGCCTTGCTGAGTAAGTTTGGGCCAGTCATGTCACCTCTCGAAGCCGTGTTTTGCATCCCACATACCAACTGGGTTTACTGACTTTTCTCTCCCTTGAGCTCAACTCCACAGCTGCCTCTGCCCTTGACTCCCAAGTTTCTGCTCCTATATGCTCCTGTAATCGTGCTGGTCTCAAGTGGCTTTAGGAACAGCTGCACACCAGTTCAGCTTGCATATTTAGTTAACAAGTTTATAGCCATGTAATTCAAAGTCATTAACCTCTTTGCTTATGCTTGTTTAACACAACAAGAGCAAAAGAAAGCTTTATTTACAAGACCAAAAGATACATAGTACGAAGGAAAGGAGGGCATTCACCAATTCAGGTGATTTTGTACCAGTCTGTTGAAAGGATTTACTTTCCCTTTGAAATTCTGTATTCTGATTTTACTTAGAATCCATTTCCAACCGAATAAGTTAAAGCTAAGCCCCACTGGATACAATTTTCACAGGTCAAATAAATCCACCTATATTCACCTCTTAAGCTGTGTCAGATGTTTTGTAATCAAGGCAAGGCCTAAATCAGTTGAAAAGCAGCACAAGGTTTGCCTGCATGCCAGATC
The DNA here is from genome assembly GCA_020086605.1 of Lanius collurio. Taxonomy (NCBI): domain Eukaryota; kingdom Metazoa; phylum Chordata; class Aves; order Passeriformes; family Laniidae; genus Lanius; species Lanius collurio. Next base: position 2,412,209 of record JACBWW010000068.1, read on the forward strand.
AGTGAACCAAACAAGGCTATAGGAAGACAAGTTCCCATGGGCCATGCTCTACAGTGGGCTGACGGGATCAGCTCATAAGGCACACAAAACCACCATTCTCGGACTGTCCCCCGGGCAGCACTTTCCCCACATTCTACACCTAGAGAAGAGCTTACGTGAGAAAATCTTAATGTGTCAATTGCCTAATACAGCGTTTCTACTGGCAAATTTTACTCTTCCTCTACAGATTAGAGCTGGAATTTCCCTTAAAAAATAAAGTAATAAAAAAATATGCCAATGGCAGGACCTGCAGCAAAACAAAGCTATGTGAACTAAAGTCTGCCATAATATTTTCGTGGTGGTCCCCAGTGAGGAAGTGATTAACACCAACGTAAGATTCCTCCTTCCACACAAAGGCAGGCATATATGACAGCATTGCCACCGCACCCTGGTCTCGGTCCTCGCCCCCCGCCGCCTGCATGGGTTTCTCCCGGAGGCGCGGTGGCGGCAGCCCCAGCCCCGGGGAGGGCCAACCCCGGCCCGGCTTCTCGCCCTACAGCAGCCGTGGGGTGGCCCACCTACCGGACCCGGAGGCGGAACGGAATGGGAAGAAAAAGAAAAGCGTTTACCCGCCTCCCTCCCGCATTCCCCTTCACAGGAGCAGGGGTCGGGGCAGAAATGTCTTTTTTTTCCCTTCCTTCCCTTTCCTGGCCCGGTCTGCAGCTAGGCGCCTCGGAGCTGTCATTTTCGGGAAGCGTGCAGCCGCCTTGCCGGAGCCAGGCCGAAGCCTGGGAACCCGCCAGCAGCCCCGGGGCCCCTCAGCCTGCCGCCCCCGGACTCCGAACCGGCCCCGCTCTCACCGCTCCGAGCTGCCTTCGCCCCTGCACCCGCCACGGCCGCGCTCGGGCCCAGGCCGCCCACCTGCCGCCGCCCCCGCCTCACCTCCTTCAGCTGCTCCATCTCGGTGCGGATGGTCTCGTACTCCAGCTCCAGCTCCTCATACTGCTGCTTCAGCTGCTGCTTCTCTTCCAGCACTGCCAGCCCGTACTCCGCCGCCTGGATCTTCTCCCGGGTGGTCTCGCCCAGCTCCTGGAAGAGACGCTTGATCTCGCTCCGCAGCCACTCGGGCTCCGACTCCATCACCAGCCGGGCGTACTCCTCCTCCTCCATGGCCAGCGACATGTCGGCGGGAAGGGGGGGGGGAGCCGCCGGCCGCCGAGGCGGATGGGCGAAGGGGCGAACGCGCAGCCCGTTTTCCGCTCCTAATAGCGGCAGGGCCCACAGGCGGCCATGGCAGGGCCCGCTCGCGTTGCCATCGATGGGCCAGGCGCGCGCTGCTCCCGCCGCGGATCCTCCCGGAGAATCCCTCCCGCCGCACTCGCCGCAAGCGCCGAGCGCAGTGAAATCATTCAAAAGGCACGGCCGGGCCGGAGCCCTGCGGCACGCTGGGAGCGGGAGTCCTCGGCAACCGCCGCGCCGCGCGCCGCGCAGCTCGCCGGACTGCAGCTCCCGGCATGCCTCGTGATGGGCGAGGGTGGTGGCAGGCGGAGGGGAGAGCGACCTCTGCCGGGCGGAGCGGATAGCGCGGCGGGGAGAGCGTAGGGCTGGCGGTGCTCGGGGGCAGCCCAGCCCGACAGGGAACGCACCCCGGGACCGCCCCCCCACCCCAGTGCTCCCGGACACACATTCGGGCACAGGCCCCGGGACGACGTGCACACACTCCGAAGGCCTGGACCATGCTCAGGAGGGCTTTCGGGTTGAGTTTAAGAAAGCGCCGGGGTCGGCTCGGTGTGAAAGATGGGGCCCGTGCACCTGAGGGAAGACGTTCCGGTGAGGCGGGCGATGCCACAGCAGCACGGAGAGGACGGAAGGTCACAGGAGAAGGCTGGCACCAGCCCCACGCCATACCGAGAGCTGCCAGCATCTCACTGCTCCCGGTGTTCCGCATCTAGAGCTGGAATTCCTGCTGCAAGGCGTTCTCCGCTCACCCATAGGGACCAAACCGTGTCCCCCACGTCATCCTGAGACTAACGACGGCCACGAAACAAGGTGGCTGAGCTATCCGATGAAAGGACGCATAGGTCGCGTCAAGACCCACTGCCGTGAGCAGCCGTGGGACAGTTACACCTGGGGAGCTGTACTGTGCTGCCTGGAGAGGATTTGCCAGCCTGTGAGGAAAATCCCATCAGCCTTGGCTTCAAGTTACACCCAGTGGGCACGGTCGGTGGCAAAGGTACAGGGATTGTGGGACACTCCTTGGGGCACCGTGGGTAGAACTGATTTCTAAAGCGTAATGAAGACTGAACAGAGACAAACCTCTACTAGCTGGGCCATTGCAATTCCTAAATAGCTCCATAAAGGTGGAAGGTGTATGCTCCTGTGGGGTGGGGCAGTGCTTCGCTTCCGTGGTCAGGGGAGCCCTGCAGCTTCACCCTCCCTTCATACAGCAAGTACAGCTTGGACTTTCTTCCAGCGTCAAAAACAATTGGTAATGAACTGGTGAGCAAATGGCAAGCATAATAAAAACAATTACGTGTTTGAGCACTCCACAAGGTCTCAAACATAAAGCAACGCATTTGCTCACAGCTGCAGGTTTTTTTCAAACTACTTTGAACTTCTGTCTGTGCATTTATCCCTTTTAATAAGCTGTGTAATGGCTGAATGCTACCTGTTAGTCATGAGGCCGCTTCGGTCAAATTTGCTTCAGGGCCCTGACACTGCCTGGAGCTCCCTGTGCATCAAGTGCACTGATGTGACACTCAGTCACCTGGACCTTAGAAGTAGTAAATCAATGTCCTCAGTCTACAGTGTGCATGTGGAATTCCTTTTGGGTTTTTATTTTCAGAATTCTCATGAAAAGGCATTTTCACTCTCATGCGCCTCTGTGCCATCATGACTCACAGAATGTTTTTAAGGGGTTTAAATATTCTGATTCTTTTATAAAGTGAGGAAAGTAACAGTGTTGCCTCTCCTCCACACTCTGTTTTTCACTATTAGGATTTCTTCATGGACTTTTATGTTTTTCTTTTGTCTGCCCAAGTAGGTAGCATTGCTAGTCCCACCCATTTACAACTGATTCATCATTAAGATATTTTTAATAATAAATACTGGCTTTTTTTTCTTTTACCTCATACTTTCTGAGCCTTCATTCCAGGTTTTCTCTGCAACTCTGGGCTCAAGCACATTTAGCTACCCTTTAGTGCTCCTCCCTCTCCTAAAATGAAACCTGCATGTAATGACTTGCTCTCAGGACACAGAGCGTCAGTTCACATCCTGAATATTTCAGGGATTACAAGTGAATTGTGACATCTCACTAGTTTGGCGGGTTAATAGAGACGAGCTGATCAACTCATCACAGCACAAGGGTCTTCACTGTGTAATTCGTTTTCTACGTAATTTCTAGAACTATAGCTTGTTGCTAGGTTTCACACTTTGTTATTTTATAAACTGCCCAAGACGCAAAGGCAGAAATTATAAATACTGCAATAGCTAACTCAAAAGCATTTCTTCCCAGTTTCAGAAAACCGGAGTCACTTGTCAAAGTTAAGGCTTTCATCATCCTTCAAGGTAATGATGCAGGATAATAAACGCTTGTAGTGATTGGAGGAGTACGGCCTGGCCAGTGCCCATCACCTGCTCCTGAGCACAGCCAGAGATCACTGCCCATTTCCCCAGGCCACTGTCCCCAAACTTCATCAATGCAAAGGCTTGGCTGCCACCCCACTGATTCGAGGTGTCATGGCCAAGTGTATTTTGGTGATATAGACTTACACAACAGCTAGAGATTGTTGCTCTATTTTTCCTGTTGAGATTTGAAAGCTATCCACTGAGAACAAAGTGGTAGAATTATACAGGAACCATCTTGAATGCCAAAATAAATTTGAGTAGTGTTTCTTCCACGAGAAGAAACACTAACCTCGAGCAGATCAACACTTCTACCCAACTTAGCGTCATCTGCAAAGTTACTGGGACCGCACTCAATCCCCACATCCAAAATCATCAATTAAGTTGTTAAACAGAACCAGCCTCAAAACTGAGCCCTGGAGAACACCACTAGTGTCCGGCCCCAACAGGATTTAGCTCCATTCACTACAACTCTTTGGGTCTGGCCATCCAGCCAGTTTTTCACCTATCAAAGAGTCCACTCATCCAAGCTGCAAGCAGCCAGTTTTTCTAGGAGGATGCTATGGGAGACAGTGTCAAATGCTTTCCTGAAGTCTAGATGAACACATCCATAGCTTTTCCCACTCTACTAAACGGGTTACTTTGTCATAGAAGAAGATCACGTTGGTCAAGCAGGACCTTCCTTTCACAAATAGGTGTTGGCTGATCCCCTTGTCCTGCATGTACCATGTAATGGCGCTCAGGATGACCTGCTCCATAAACTTTCCAGGAACCAAGGTAAAGGCTGACAAGCCTGGAGTTCCTTGGATCCTTCCTTGAGCCCTTCCAACCCTTCTTATAGATGGGTGTTACATTTGCTAATTTTCAGTCAGCTGGAACTCCTTCAATTAACAACGACTGCTGGCATATAGTTGAGAGTAGTTTGGCAAGTTCTTTAACCAGTTCCCTCCTTACTCTGGGATGGATCCAATCAGGGCCCATAGACTGGCAGAGCAGACCACTAACCATCTCCTCCTGTGTTACAGGGGCTTCACTCAGCTCCCCATCCCTAAGTTCTAGCTTTGAGGCCTGGTTATCCTGAGGATTAATGGTCTCGATTTTAAAGACTGAGACAAAGAAGGCTGTTAACATCCTTGTTGCTAGTGCAAGAGGTCCTTTGTTTAACTTATTTCAGCTAAGCCCCCTTCATCCAATCCTTTGTATTTGCTATCCCGTCTGTTTGGAGTTAGCATTGTGTGACAGCAGGTCCTGTCTCCCCAAGCCCAGCCAGCCCATCTACTAGGACAAGTCTCACTGAAGCTGGTGGGCAATCCAAAGTGCTGGAAGGTGGGAAAGCAAACATCAGAGAGGACACACCCTGGAGTTAGATGCTCAGACACAGAAGGTGCAGCTGCCTGGGAAGACCTGTCATCATGAAGGGGATGCAGGTGAAGAGATGGGGCTCAGCAGAGCACTGTGGAGGAGTGAGGATCTGACCACAGACCAGGAAAAGGAAGGCTCTTCCTGGCTGCAATATGGAGTCTCTGTAGTGTGCTGAGGGGTTTCCTCAGAAAAGCTCCTGAGGGGGAAGAAGGGTGTGAGACACAAGAGCTACCAGCAGTAGGGGAAGTTTGTAGCTGTTTAATGCAGTGGTTTTCCAGAACAAAACCGTGTCGGTCCTGATGGGTCAGGGCTGGAACATGAAGTAAGAAGGGAGAGCAAGCAGTTTTTGCTGGGTGGAAAACCAGGCCTCAAATGATGAATTCCTGTGTCTCCCATGTAGCCTCGTTACCTTTCCTGCAAAGGGGGGACACCGTGAGCCAATGCTGACTGACAGCTAGGGAGTTCACCCCTACAGAGCTGCTGCTGCTGCAACCTCTGGACCAACCTTCATGCCCATAAATCTTACAGCAGGTGATGGAAGGGAGAGCTCACCTGTGCTTCCACCACCAAAATCCCCCGGCAGAGGCTATGGCCACAAGAAGCAACACTGCAATGGTGATGCTGACAGTTGGAGCTCTGCTGCGGTTTTCTGGGACAGGCAGAAAAGAGGGCATCTATGTGAGGGTGGCAGCGCCAGTCAGGAGCTGCCCATCACAGGATCAGTGGCTGCTATCTGCAGCCTGCACCCCATCCCCCACGGTGGCACCTACCCCATGGGATGAGAAGGGCATGGGTGCCCAGGCTGCGGTGGTGCACACGGCAGACATAGCTGTGCCCATCACGGGGGGCCACGGCCAGGACGCTGCGGATCTGGTAGGTGAAGTCAGCGTTGGGCAGAACGGTGCTGGTGTTGAGCACCGGGCCCGGAGGCACCTCCTGGCCATCCCGCAGCCAGGCCACGCTGATGGGACGGGGGTAGAAGCCAGTGACGTGGCAAACGAGCAGCAGCTGGTCTAGGCTGGGGGTGCGGGCAAAGACCGTGGCCACAGGCAGCTCTGGGGAATGAGAGCAAAGGGGTGGGGCAAGCCAGGATGGGGCAAGCCCCGCTGAGGCACGGCTTGGCTCCAGTGTGGGGGGCTTTGGGGCGGCTGTTGCAGGGTCAGGGTGGTCTCACCTTGTCTCTCTAGAGCTGCCCTCCCATACTTCTTCAGGGAGAGGAGGTTACTTTGGCAGATCCAGATGGAGAGAAGGTACTCCAGGAGCACTCTGACGGACTTCTGCCTGTTGAGGCTCTCGCTGACCAGCTCTGCCAGCTGGGATGGCTGCCGGGCCTCCCAGCGCTGTTTATCTACCTCAAAAGCTACCAAGTCTCTGCCATCCCAGCTGACATTCAGGAAGCCTTTGCTTGTCGTGTTGGGGTACTGCGCACAGCCTGCACGTAACTGGACCACCACTGGATCTGTCAAGGGCAAAGCCAGTGGAGAGGTCCCATAAGCATGTGAAACGTGGGTGGCATGAGGTGGGATGTGGCTGAGAGCACATACAGGCGTGCAGTGGAGAGCAGGGTGCAATGGGCTGCTAGCAGGGCTGTACTTCAGGAGACCCTGGACACCCTGCAAGCCCTCAGGCCCCTTGGAAGAATGGANCGGCTGTTGCAGGGTCAGGGTGGTCTCACCTTGTCTCTCTAGAGCTGCCCTCCCATAGTGCAGTAACATCTCCATGTCATCGACACAAGTATCATTGAAGATAATTTCCACCAGCTCACTCAAGGCGGTGTAGTTCTGGAGAAATGACTGGACATACCGTGACAAGTTGGTGTCCTGGGAGAGGGTCCAGGTGACATTCTCTGTGTCCAAGCGGAGGAAATCCTGACCATTGTAACCCACATAGGCAAAGGCCCGGGAGGTTCTGTTGGGGTAGAGCTCACAGCCTGCCATGCACTGAACTACAAAGGGGTCTGGTGGGGCAGAGAGGAGAGAGAGGTTGCATGAGGGGCTAGGATTGCCTTCCTGCAGACATGGTCAGTGTCTCCTATACAGCAGCAGCACTATCACATCCTTCCCCACTTCCCAGCTGCTGTTCAGAAGGAGGATGCAGTGAAGACTGGGCACTCACAGGGGACATCCCTTTGCATGGCCCCTTCATTGATCAGATGGCTGAACTGCTGCAAATAGATCTTAAGCAGGTTCTCAATGGTGTCCCAGTCACCTTTGGGCAGGGCTGGGCGCACCCAGGGCTGGTAGAAGCGGATGGAGAATGTGTGTTTATCAAGAGAACCGAGTTCGATGTCTTCCAGCAGGCCCAGCCCTTCTGTGTCCACAAATGAGATGTTTTGGAAGGTGGTGGTCTGGAGCAGCCGGATAGTGAAGGTCCCTACATGAGACAGTGGTTGACAGGAAGGAGACAGGACTGGGAGAAAAGGGCTGAGGAAAGTGGAAGGGCTGAGGGATGAGATGAGTCCTTGAGGTTGCAGGGATCTGTGGGCCCCCTGTAAGCCCCTTACACCCTTTGCAGCCCCACTTCCCATCCCCTGCACCAACCTGGCGTGGCTACGTCCCTGCTGGGGAGGAGATGTGGAGCCAGGGCACAAGGAGGAGTGAGGAAGCAAGTACCCAAGGTGGGTGCAGAGCAGGAAGCCTCTCCCCTACAGTCCCATGGAGGCAGATGTGTATGAACCAGGGGTCCTACTTACCCTCCAGGCTTGCCCATGTCCCAGAGCAGAGGAAGAGGTGGAGGAGGAGGGAGAGAAGGCAGCAGCGAGGGGACTGCATGGTTCCAGCAGTGAGGCCCAGAGTGTGCAGCAGAGGGTGCAGCAGCAGGAAAAAGACTGCTGAGAGATGTGACCTCGGACGTCTCCTCAGACTGGCTCTGCCTGGGCGTCTCTGCTGGTGCTAAGTGCCCTGGCACCCAATGGGGCTGGCACTGAGGTTTAGGGGAGGGCTCCGAGGTTCCCATTTGGAGTGAGCTGGGGCATCCTCAGTATGCCTGTGAGTAAGGTCATCCCATTGCATGCAGGAGCAGTCCCTCAATGCTGCAGCAGCACCTTGCCAATCAGGGTGATGTGGATGAAACGAGTCTTCTACCCCCATTTTCAGGTGGATGTGTCACTTGGCCATGCGCTGCATACATTGTCCCGATAGGAATGTCCATTACTCATGCCTGGCATATCTGGCCCCGCATGGAACAGACACTGCCATCTGCTCTGCGCTGCGAGGTGGGTTCACAACAACGTGTCCGTCTTTCCCACAGGGCAGGCAAACCCTATTCCCACCACAAGGCCTCATGTCTGGGCTCTCTGTGCCCCCAGACTGTGCACTGGTCCCATGCCTCTTTGTCACTTCCCAACCATCCCACAGCCAGGCCACTCTAACGACGACAGGTATATAAGCCAGTGATGTGACAAACCTGCAGGAAAGCTGGGCCGTGGCCTTGGAAAGCTGTGAGGGGTGAGAGGGATGGAGAAAAGTTGATGGTAATATCCCTTGATTCCTCAGCACTGCTGGTCTGATCCTGGGGAAGAGACTTCCCAGGGCTGAGGTGATGAGCAGTTCGAGCCTGGACCAGAGCTGTGGGGTCAGGGATGGCTGCAGGGACAGCTGGAGGAAGCAGTCCTTCAGGAGCTCTTATTGGGGTGCAAGAAGTGAACAGCAGCTATAGTGTGGTGGTTGCCAAGGGGAAAGATGGGCCGTGGGGCCTGGAAAGGACTGTTTCCCATTGACGGTCATCAGACTCCTGGAGTAGTGGCACACAGCTGGATAGGATCTCCAAGCTGGGATGGGACCCCACCATCAGGACCATGCCAGGGAGTTGCAGTGGATATGCTTCCCCCTTTCCATGCAGCTCTTTCTATGCCATGGAGCCTGGGAGGTGCCTCTCTTCTTCCCTGCATCCCACAGTGTTGGGGAGTCTGAACTCTGCCCTAAATGCCCCCACAGGGGATGGCCTGAGGATTGGCTGCAGCCCGGCAACTCCCCTTTCCTTCCCAGCAGCTTTGGTGTGGAATCTGGTCCGCCTCCCCAAGAGTCCCCTGTGCATGGGAATAGAAATGGTGGGAGCCATCCCCCCCTGCTCTATCCAAACTGGCACCAGTGTCCAATGCTGGAGGGACAATGGGGTGACCAGAGCCAGCTGCCGCCCATGATGTCCCATATCCACCCATATCCACTGCTCCTCCCTCACCTGCAGTTGCTCTCCCCATTTCCTGGGGGGGTGCCCAGGTTGAGGGCAAAGGCAGAGCTGAAACCACAACAGAGGGGAAGTCTAGGGTAGGGTGTCCCGATAACAACCACACCCAACAGGGGCAGGGGTATCCACATTGGTATGTGACCCTTCCAAGCACAACTGCGACTAGGTGTCACTGCTCCATGTCGCCATTTTTGGTGTCTCCATCTGTAGGCACACGGGGAAGGCCCATATGGGGCTGCTGCAGGCTGAGCTCCAGCACCCCATGACACTGAGTCAGACACGAGGACAAAAGGACACCAAACCCCTTCGCTTCCATGGAGCTGTCCCAGAGAGAAGTAGGGCTGCTGTGGTGGCCTGGTAGGCCCAGAAACGGTCCCAACTTCCCCAGCGGCATGACACAGGGGATGTCCGCCTGTACCACAAAGTCCGCATCCCTCCCACTAGTCCTAGACCCAAAGGAGAGTGTTTGGCTGTCAGGATGGCAAAGCACAGTCATGGGACAGCCAGGGAGGGAAGAGACAAGGGGACTTTTGTTTCTGCAGTCCTGTGAGGTGATCACTTATCCCCATGGTCTCCCCTAAGATGACTGTTGGTCACTTCCTGCTGAGCAGCTGAGAGGCCATTCACAGCCCTCTGTCCTGTGCAGGTGCATGTGACAAAACTCAAGTAACAAGCAGGCCCCAGTAGGTCCAAATGAGGCCCAGCATACACAATCCACTTATATCTACTCACATTTCATTTCTCCTTACTGGTGGAAATAATCACTAGATGCAAAATTGCTAAATCCCACAAACTCCACAGGAACAAAGACAAACCCAAAACGGAGGGGTGCTCCCCCCTTTCCAGATGGCATTTGCCAAGGGCAACCACATATAGGGAGACAAAGGGAAAATGAAGTCAGCCTTCCTCCCTATCTCTCTGGCAGCAACAACTCCCATCAGCAAAGGCAGCGGGCACACTCTGGCAGGTGATACACAGCAAAAAGCTAGAACTCACAGACTTCACCTTCGTTGTGGCAGAAAACAGTAAGGCAAAGTAAGGCAAGTAAAGCAGCTGGGCTGGGCTGAGTAGGTGCCTTCTCGCCTCAGCTGGCAACCTGTGGGCAACTCAGACTGGGGCAGGACCACTCTGTTTTTTCTGGCACATTGCTGCTGACAGGCACTCCTGGAATTTGCCTTGAGGGAGTCCAAGATGCAAGAGAGGAACAAAAGGGAGGGGGAAAAATCCACAAGAAAACCCAGAGCAAAGACTGCCTTTAGCAAAGACCACAAGGCAAGAGAGGTCTGCCTCTGCCTGAGAGGACCCTCCGCACCTCCATTTCCAGCCATGACACTGGATCTTAAAGAGACAATAACAATTTTGGGCTCGGATATATAAGGACTACAGTAACATCTTCGTTTACTCAGGACACATGCTTATTTGAAGTATACCAATTTGGCTTCCTTCCTGCCCATTCCCAGCCTCAGCTTCCCCTGAGACTTCTCTTCTCCTGCTAGTTACAGCTGCAAGTCACACTCACGATGCCACCAGCCAAGCACCAAGAAGCGCAGTGTGGTACAGGGTTTGTGCAGAGTGTGGCTTCTTGCTTTGCCTGTGCTCTCCCCTGGCTTCTCTGCAGATTGCAGTCCCTTCAGGGGCAGGAGGGGGTGGCCCTGGCTGGCAGGTGACACCCCCATCCTGTTGCTCACCCACCCCCTCAGGGAGATAGGGGAGAGAGTCACAAAGGCAAATGTGAGAAAACACTCAACAGGTCAAGATTCAGTTAGTTTAACAAGGGAAAGAAACTCTCTCAGGAAACACTTCATCACATCACACTGTGGCCAAGGCTGGAAGGGAACTCTGGAGACCACTGGGCCCAAGCCCTTGTCCAAGCGGAGTCACCTACAGCCAGCTGCCCGGGACCACATTCGAGTATCCCCAAGGCAGGAGACTCCAACACCTCCCTGCACAATCTCCGTCACAGCTTGGTCACTCTCAGAGAAGAAGTGTTTCCTGATGGGCAGTGGAACCTCCTGTGTCCCAGATCAAACTTTCTGCCTCTGGGCCTGTGCCCTTGGGCACCAATGCCAAGAGCCAGGCTCTGGCCTCCCAGCTCTCTCCCTCCCAGCATTTGAATAGCCTTGCACCTTGGTAAAGGTCCTTTATTATGCTAAGATCAGGGAAGTGGGATGCTGTCTTCTGACACAACCAGTGATAAATACCAACTCAGGGATAACTGTTCTTACTTACAGCTTGTTATCAACCCTTCATCCCTTTCCTGGTTCCCTCCACTCATTGCACAGTCCTCCAGCAGAAGGACTAAGGAGAAAAAAAAATAAATTGAGCCAGTTTCATAGCAGTTCCCTTCTTCTTGGAGGGAAAGCATTGTTCCATTGCTGAGAATAGTCCAGACCAGGTCAGTATGGGAGGTGGGTACCTGTGGGCCAAGGTGGAACAAGCCAAAGGGCCCAGGTGTTGCACTACCTGACTCAGAGCATAGTCTTGTCCTGCCAGGCAAGTTACCACTGAGACACAGTTAAATAGCCATGTGCTGCTCCCAGTACAGTACCAACCCCTCAGTGTTCTGTGTGAGACTGGCACTGGGCAGGTACGTGCTCAAGGGGTCCCAGCTCAGGGGGTGGTTCAAGAATGATAGATCATTTACAAGGCATAAGCATGGTGGCAAAAAGCTGCCTGAGCGTGGCCTTGGCATGGCTGAAATCTTCAATTCCAGCTTCATTCCATTACAAAGTGAATGCATAAATAATTACCCAAGTTGTAGTATAGCGGCAGTATCTAATGCAAAGTATTATCCATAATTTGTACCTTTTTAATGCTGTGAAGCCGAGTACTAGAGTCCATCTAGCATTAGAAACCTCTGCTGCTTCTTGGAGGGAAGGACTATTTTCTGCATGGGTAAGTCTGATTAAAATAACACACAGTTCCAAGCTGATGCTTGTTTTATTAGAATACCACATAATGTGAAATTCACAATTAATGACAGTTAAAGATCAAAATCTTAAAGTTTCTTGCTCTATTCTGAACCCTCTAAGCTGTGAAGAAAACTACAGCATGTTGTTCTAACCCAACATCTTCAGAATGTTACTTTGAAAATTTTAGCAAAGTAGAATTTCATTTAAAGCATATAATAGCTGAGACAAGCAATGTGGAAAGCTGAATTACAGAAGAAACAGTGCAACCCAACGTTCATACTACAAATCTACCTTTCCACAACAATTAGTACTTCCAGGTCAGTTTTTTCCACCAAAAAGACGTTGCAGTGGTGAAAAGATGATGCTGGGGAAACAATAACAACAAAAAGAGCACATTAGACTCTAAATACTTCTCTGAAAATTGGGAAAAAGCTAATCTAATTTCTATCCAACAGAAAGACACAATGCCAGTACAAAACAATACAGAAGCAAACTGAAAAAATAAGAGGAAACAATGGATAACTTGGGTACTAATAGTCTGGTCTCAGTCATTAAAGGAATGGCACACATTACAAATAACAAGGAGTTTTATTTTCTAAGAAACTAACAAAAAAACAACCAACCAACCAGCAGCTGCCAATGTCCAACTGGTGCCATGCAGTGATGGACAGCACTCACACAATCCAGCCTCAGCAGCATGAGGGAACTCCTTTGGGCAGCCAGGAGATGTCTGCACAGCGACACCGATTTCCATTTAAAATGGTGCCTTTGGGAGTCGGAGTTACAAAGTCCAGATTTGCTCAGTGGCCAAATAAAGGTCACACGCACCTTCATGGGGCTGAAGGACCATCTGGGAAGGCCCTTTCAGCTGGCACTTCTCAGCTGAGAAAAGCCACTTTGTATAACGGCTGTGATGGAGGTTCAGTGACCCTCTCTCATCAGGAGATTTTTACCAAAGACATTTAGTGGGAATGCAGCCCCTTAGCATGAGAAAAGTCACATCCCTTTTTTTTGCCTTGGGAGACTTTGGTTTAACCACAGAAAAGATGTCTCCATCCTTCAAAACAATGGAGAACCACCTGGAACTGCCAGAATCAGCCTTTGACACAGGCAGCCGGGACTGCATCTGCTCATCAGGGCAGGATTAGTACCTTCTCCAGAACTTTGAAAGACCTCTTCCTTCTGACTTCATGTTTCCTTTCTTCCCTGTTTGGTCCATTTGCTGCAGCAGCTGCACTGCACTCTCAGCCTGACTGGCTACTCTTTTTTCAAGGGTGAATTCCACAGGTTCCCCTGTAAGAAACAGCAGCAAGAACAAAACCACAACCTTGCTCTCTACACACTCCCCGCATACCAAATGGAATGAAATCCACTGGAATCCAGGAATTCCTTACTCACAGAATCTCACTTGGTCACAGTCTTTAATACTGGATGCTGGGCTAAACTCAAGCCCATTTGCATTGGAGGAATTCTAAAAAGGAAAAGGAACCCAAGATCTGTTACATAATGCTAAATGCCATTGTACAGAGATTTTTTGTTTGCCTGCTTCCTACAAGTATTAAAAGGCAACGTCTGCACTCTTTGTTGTGTGGTTTCATTTAAGGGTTTTTTTCTGCTACTATGAGGACCTTCTTCACCAAGGTATTATTACACCTCCCTCCTCAGGACATAACATAAAGCTGTAACCGATTTAGAAGACTTTAGCATACCAGATAGTGAACTAAGAGTAGCTATGCAATAGGCAGAGATTTCAAAAAAAAAAAAAAAACATGAACAGAAGAGCTGGGGGAAACAATAGTCCCTGGACATTAGCCCTTTTAAGACGTAGTCATGGGACACAGACTTAACTTGGAAGGGACAAAAATGGAAAGTGACAAAAGCAAGAGGTGGGCCAGGAATACCCATTAGGAAGGTGATCCGCAAAGTACCACAAAAACCACGATAAGCATATAAAACCACAACAAATCAGCAGGTAAGCTTCTATAATGAAGTAAACCCTAAAGGAAAGGATTTGAAACTGAAGTTTATCACTATCAACCACCGTTGATAAACTGAGCAAGAGCTTTGGAAGAACAACCAGAAAAACGCCGATGAAGTACAGGAGCTACTGACATGTTTTCATCCTAAACCTAATCCTTCTTCTCATCCCGAATTAAAAGAAAACAAACACACAAATCCAAATAGAAAGCATGTCACAGAAGTACTCGGCTCTCATCTTCTAAAAATGCACGTTAGGAAGAAGACTTCTGCCCATGATTTCACACAGTACTTGTGCCACCTGATCTAGCGTTCATCAACAGAACAGTTTGCGTCCAGACATCACTCACAGCACAACAACGCCTTGACTAGTGCAATCTCAAGGACAAGTCATGATGGCACAAGCAGCTGTTCTGGAGAAGGTACTTCTCACCTGAGTTGGTATTGGCCGAGTTGATTTGTGCATCACAGTTCCTGTTCACCCGGAAAGCACTCAAGACATGCCCTCCCATACTGGTTAACACAAGAGGAACTTACACTGATCTCTGCCTCCTGCCATATTATTTTTCAGGGTCCAATCTGCTAAGCTGGAGTTCCAGCTTTCAAGGACTCTGATATCTCGAAAACTGTACAAGCAACAGAGGAATTCTGGCGACACTGATTATAGCAAAAAGCATCTTTCAGAAGATGACCCTTTATCTCACCAACAGAGTGTTTGGAGTACCTGAGAAAAGAGGCCAGAGAGGGCATGTGCAGAGACCTGTCACTAATACTGCAAATGTAAGCAGAGGAGGGAAAAGAAAGCTATACAAGTTTGAGAGACAAATAAAACTGTTTCTTTTATTGAAGTTATTCTTTACTGCATGCTCCCCATGAGTTACCAGGCATTCTTCTTCCTACCTTGAAAATCCAATGAACTTGTCAAAAAACCCCGCTCTGAAACAAAGTTTTGGGCTTCCTTTGTGGGCAAACCCAAGAGAAATGCGTTTACCTCCTTGGAAAAAACTCTCTTCCAAAGAGTTAGAGAGGGGGAAAGGGCCAGGAAGGTGGTAGCATTAAATTTAGAATGGGTATCCAGAAAATAGATGAAATGCATGTGGGAAGATGCGCAAGAGCCAGGAGGACACGGGTGTTAGGGTGTCTCTAAGAGCAGCTCTATCAGAGTAGCCTTGGAGCCCGTGGGCTAAAAGAAGAATCTTCTCCTCCTAACAAGGTCTTTGGAGAACGGCGGCTTTAGAGAGCAACAGCCAATTCCTCTGGAACAATCCTGTCATAAATCTGCCTTCTGGTGCTATAGTGAGAAAAGGCATGGCACTGTTTCAGGAACAAGGTGATGCCTGCATGGCCATCAGCAGAGAGAAGGACACCGGTGGGGAGTGGCACATGGTCACAGCAAAGGCAGTGGCAAGATGCCAGCACCCACTGTAAGCCCTTTGTGGAGTTCTGGAGGACTGGAGTACTGGACAAAAGGCAGGGCATCCCTCAGGCTCAGCTCTCAGGGGCTTGTAGCTCGGCAGTCAGAAAAGTTTGTGTCATCTCAAAAAAATATTACTCGTCCCTTTGAAAAGTCTGGTGAGGAGTCAAAAACATCAAAAATTATGAGGGTGAAGCAGGGAAAAAGAGGACAAATTACCTGCGGGCATTTTTATGGTTGCCACTGTAAGGGTCCAGGATTAAATAGGTGTTGTTGTCTCTTTCTGAATATTCTCTAGCTTACCTTTTCAAATCCATGCTCTGCTTTACTCATCTGGTGAACACAGTCAGCTCCAGTTCTAAAAATAAGTAAGTAAAAACTGAGTTTAAAAAGTTACAAAAAGGAAGCAATCCTGTAAATGGCTACTCCAAGTATTTCACTAGACATCAGGACCTTACTACCTCTACTCAACAAGATATGCATCTTTAATCTATATTACTATTCGTGTTTCAAAGTCTTCCTTAAAAATGAAAATAGGCACTCATTCTGCTTTCCTACTAAGACAAACAAGCAATTAAAGAGAAAAAGGGTTACATGAAAAGGGAGATGAGCAGATAGCTGAGAAAGCTTGTGAATCCTAAAACATTACAAGGGCAGGTAAGCAAAGAACCCCAGAAAGATCTGGCAAGACTTGGTCGCAGAGCATTAAAATGGCAGAGGAAACTCTGTATGGGGAAGTATGAAGGGATGCAGGTGCAGAGAGACCATCATGGCTTCACTTGAGGCGATCGGTATCAATGGGAGCGTCACTTGGAGATTCTTATTTCTCAACACTCAGTAGCACCCCAAGAAAACCCAAATCCCCCAAGAGAATTTAGGAGCAAAAGAGCTTGTCCAGAGAGAAGAGAAGACAAAAAGCTGGTCTCACTACAGCAGACACACTCCTTCACAGGGCAGGGAAGATGCTCAGTCTGAATGAGCTCTTCAGCCTAAGAGTGTAACTGAGAAAAAAAATGACAAAAGGCTGGAAGATAGTGCTCACCAATTAGATTTTCAAGCATACACTTTAAGAATTACAGATTATTCTAACTGTAACTGCTGTGGCAAGACACAGGACCTAGAGAGAACTGCCAGACTGGATCATGAAATAGCCCTTTTCTTTTTTTTTTTATA